>CM077287.1:67128667-67476167 GCA_039654925.1 Anguilla pacifica
GTTTAATATCTGTGCTCGACAGCACGCGGCCCTGGAGGAGCTCAGCGGCCCAAAATAAACTGTGAATACCTCCTTACCGCGCACGGCACTGCCCCTGGCCTGGTAATGAAGGCCTGAAAGATTCCACAAGGCCCCACTAACCGAGTGGAGGGGGGCGGGGTGGGGGCTGGGATGAGGGGGGTGAAGTCAGACTGGCACAAAGGAGCCCCCCCCCCCCCCCCCCCGGCTGGTCCCATCCCGGTACACCCCCGCACCCCTCAGATACGTAAGACATTCCTCTGAAGTTAACAGGATGGTGAGACCGCTGCTGGAACCCCTCCCTAACCCACCCCCCCCCCCCCCCCCCGAACAAAAAGAGTGGGTGTTCTGTTCATCCTGTAGACCGAAGTCCTGACATGTGCCACGGAAAGGCTTTAGAAGGACTGCAATACACAACAGCTACAGGGGCGGCCCATCCCAGCCAAAGAAGCACTTCCTGCTAAATGGACGAGACGTTTACGCGGTCAGCCTCAATCTGGACGGCCGGCGCGGCCCCGTCGCTAGGCTAAACAGACCCCTCAGCACTTTTTCAGCCCCGGCTGGCATTCTTTAAATAGTTTCAGGGGAGGTTGACTGGCGCTGGCATTCCTCTTTCCTTTTCGTTTTTTTTTTTTTTGGCTGGACCGCAACAGCAGGGGCCGGCCCCTACAAACACGACTGTCTGTGACTGACTGAGTGAGTGCGTGACTGAGTGAGTGACTGAGTGATGAAGGCACACCATTGGTCGGCCGAGTTACGAAGTTACACCATTGGTCGGCCCGGATTATGTGTGTTAGATCCAGCCACATACTAGGTTTCCTAGGCTTGTTTTCTTTTCCTTTTTTAAAAAAAATAAATAAGTAAAAATCATCATCCTAATTAAACACAGCCCTAGCGCAGCCCAGCCCAGAGTCCCTGGTCTTTCCGTCTCCCCGAGCGGAGCTCCAGACCTGCACTGTGTTTGAACTCTGCCTGCGTTTGGGCTGCGGTCGCTAACAGGGCTGAATTTTATTTCACCATCATTATCATTGGCCGAGCCAGCGGTGTCATTTAGACCCAGATCAGTAGACGGTCCACGACCTCAAAGCCATTCCGCTGCAGTCTGCTGCAGCTGGGGGGCGCGCGCTGGGTAAATTGTGATGTCAACGCATTCATTTCTGCCAATTTTGGGCAGGCCTGTGGGTTCGGCTGTAGCTGCCCAGACCAGGACAGAAAACATTGAGATACAAAAACTGAATCCATGAATGTTTATAAAAGATCCTTGAGAGAGAGAGAGAGAGAGAGAGAGAGAGAGGGGGGAGAGAGAGAGAGAGAGACAGAGAGAGGGGGGAGAGAGAGAGAGATGGAGAGGGGGGAGAGAGAGAGAGAGAGAGAGATGGAGAGAGGGGAGAGAGAGAGATGGAGAGGGGGGAGAGAGAGAGAGAGAGAGAGGGGGGAGAGAGAGAAAGAGACAGAGAGAGGGGGGAGAGAGAGAGAGAGAGAGAGGGGGGAGAGAGAGATGGAGAGGGGGGGAGAGAGGGAGGGATTTTCAGGCCTACCCAGCACCGTTGAGGAACGCTGCGTTTAGGCACCCTGGTTTGGCAGGCTGCAGCAGTTCAGTTCCACAAAATAAAGATGCATCCCTCGTCCGCCACAAATCTCCTCCCGCTGCTAACACAACGCTTCCTGTGTCGGATTTGTCCCCCACCCCCCATTCCCCCCCACCAAGGCCAGACATGCAATTTGACCTCACCATCTCTGTCTGGCGGTTCGTCTTTCGTGATTCTACCCAACATTTATGTGGCGAGAATCCTTTACATTCACAGGTTCTAATGTGACACTTAATTTGAGGCCAGAAAATGGTTGTTTGAATTATACCAAACGACAGAAACTTAACCACGGTCCTGCGCTATTTTTTTTCCTCAGAAAATAATTTCCCTATTTTCTGCTGAGTCCACAGCAACGCAGACAGACGATTTACATAACATGAGCCGTTCAGTCCAGTAGTAAATATTAATGCACACTGAAATCACATAGGCCCACTCAAAATAGCTCAGATAGGAAATCGCACAGGACGGCAGCCATCTTAAATGTCTGTATGATGTAAACACACAGTAATAATGAAAGGAATCTCCTATCCCTTATCTTCTGACTAATCTTATCATTCAGGAGGACACAATCAAAGCGATCTTTTAAAAAGTAAAGCTGCCGCTGTTCCTGTGGCCGCCATATTTCCTCCTGAGGATGAGGACCTTGCAGATGCATAAGCACTTGCATCATTATGGGATGCTGTATTAGTTTTTTTTTAAATATATATATCTGGAGTGACTTACACAGATTACATTCTTTTTACACAATCCACTTGTACAGCTGGACATTTACTGAAGCTGTTCAGGCTAAGTAGCTCGCTCAGGGGCACGGCGGCAGTGCCCGAGCTGGGAAACGAACCTGCAACCTCGGACCTGCCAGTCCCGTTCCCCGACATTTACACTGCAGTGGCCGCAACACTGGAAACACTGCTGACCCCGCTGGCTTGTGCTCTCAACTCGGTTACACCAAACACACTGTCTGAGGCCTGAGATGCAGACCTACAGCATCAGCCTCTGGCCCTTTAAGGACGTACGATCACAAGCATGTGATTAGAATGTCCTTAACGGAACGTTCTAACGCTGATGTCACAGTCACTACTGGTAATGGAACGCAGTGGAGTTCTAGAACACTGACATGGATCTTTGAAAGAAAAAGAAAAAAAGAACCTGACTCTTCAAAGGGCTAGAAAAGTCCAGGCATGCTAGCGCAGGGCTGGTTGTTGGAGAAGATTAAAGATGCCATGGAGTAATCCGGGAGCACGGGCGCAAAACCATTTCGGCCATGTCTGCAGCCTCAGTTCATTAAAGGGCTGTAAAATGCCGGGGACGGTAAATCATAGCCCGCCGATCCTTCCGAGCGATGTGAGAATTGGCAACAGAAATAAAGGATATTGAACTTTGGTTTCCGAATCGATCGGTGGTCAGCTGTCCTAATGAATCACTTAGCTCGTTACAGCATATTTCATCGGACAAGTTTTGACACCGCCAAGTCCTGGACAGAGTGGCCGAGCCTCTAACAGACATGATTTTAAAAAAAAAGCAAATCGATGCGATTATGAGGTCGCAGTAGTCCCATGACCTCAACAACACTGAAACCCTATACGTGGATCGGGCGGTCGCCATGGCTTCCAGGAAAGCCATTCAGGTGAAAGCTCTGAGAGGTGCTCGCACAGAGGGACAGGGAAGAGCTTGAGAGGGCAGAGGCCAGCGGTAGCCTCCCCAGGAACCGAAAATGCTGGGTGCGCTGTAATTGGACCCCAGGACGAGGCACACGATACTACAGGTACAAAGAAGGGCGAGAGGGGTCCTCCGCATACAGGGTACTGCCCGGGCTTAAATTTCGGGCTTAGCTCCCGCCGTGTCTTCCTGTTGTTTTGACAGATCTGCCCGATAATGTTAGCGCCACTGTGGAACACACAGGGCTTTCTGTTTCCACAGGACCTGATTGGGTGCAAAAAATACAGCTCCCTGAAATTAGCTCCCGTTCGATTTATCTGCAAGCTCGTTAAAATTCTCTCTTGCTCTAGGTCCAAAAGTGATACATTTTCTTTTTTTAAAAAGACTGTAAATTGTTATCATAAATGGATATTTTCAAACCCTCGCCATGACAGGCCACTGGAGTCGCAGCGTAGCCCCGGTATATTAAGATTTGACCTTTAATAGAAATTAAAAACGAAACACGGCGATTCCACGATTCCGCGAACGAGCGGGGAGATCGTGAAACTTTCGCTGGCTAACGTCTCGACGCAGGACGCGCGGCTTCCGTTGTGACCCGATTCGTTCTCGTTGAACCAGGTTCAGCCAGAGCCAGAGAGCAGCTGGCATAATGACAGAAGAAAAAAACAAGACTAGGAAACCTAGTATATGGCTGGACCTAACACACGTGACCCGGCCGACCAATGGTGTAACTTCATAACTCGGCCGACCAATGGTGTAGCTTCATCACTCAGTCACTCAGTCACAGACATTTGTGTTTGTAGGCCTGGCCCCGCTGTTGTGGTCCAGCCAAAAAAAACAAGCAGGGAAAGAGAACAATGTGGCGGGAAACACAACAGCGGCTTTGAACGCGGCTCGGCTTCCTGCTCGGACCGCCGCGGACAAGCCGCCCTTTGTGTGTGTGGGGGGGGCGGATCCCGAGGAGAAATATGAAGTTCCTCGGGGCGCGGTGTCCAAACGAACCCTCGCGGCCCCGTGGGCGCGCGCGGGACGCCCCCGGGGAAAACGGAGACCCGGTTTCGTTTAGCGAAATAAACGTTCGGGGTCTTCGGCGCCGACGCGCGCTCGTCTGTCGGACGGAGGCCCCGGCGGCAGAGTGGCAAGCCGCCGTTCCGTCGCCGCGTGGGCTCGTACCGACCTGGCGTGCCGCGTCATGGCCGCCGTCAGCATCAGTTCAGGGTTCAGCTTTTTTATTTTCTGTTCTTAAAGACACCTTCCGGTTCCCCTGAAACCACAGCCGCACGCCGTCACAACTGTTTGAGCTTTCAAGTTCAGACGAGAGCGTCGATGTCCCAGAACGGAGGCTCAGATTTGTATTTTTATTGTCAGGCAAATTAGCATTTTGGTATAAGTCAAATTAGTATTTTGGTATCAGTCAAATTGGCATTTTAGTATCAGTCAATTTAGTATTGCAGTATCAGTCAAATTAGTGTTGTAGGATCAGTCAGGGTGGACAACATTGCCACACCACACTCACACAGCTCAACTCACTGCTTTTGTACAAGAGGGGGAGAAATTAAAGATGGATTCTCCACAATCTTCATAGGATAACCTATGATATTTGAACAGCACGCACAGATAAATGATTGGCAATAATTGTTTCCCGGCAAGAACAGGACTACGATTCTGCTCAGACAACTTTGCATTGTGTTGTGTTTCGTGATGTGTTGTTTAATCAGGGCAACCGACACTTCCCCTGCTCCAATTACGAGCCTCATAAAAATAATTCAGATTCAGAACTAACCAATCAATTCAGTGAATGTGTAACAACAAACAGGGATGTTTGTTATGCTTCTGTTTACTTTCCAGAGCATTTACAGCAGTACAAACGGCAGCAAATATTATTCTTTGGATCTTACTGGTTTTTAATAATTGCTGACAAGGTCTTTTTCTACTCCTCCACGCTCCACCCCCCCTCCACCACCCCGCCCCCCCCTTCACCCGCCTCCTTGTCTTTTGAGCACAGATGCCAAGACTGGAGCTCCTAATACAAAAATCCGGCAGACTCTGTGTCTCCACTGTACTTTAAACTGCAAACAAACGAAGAACTCACACACACACACACACACACACGCATACAAACACACACTCGCGTACTCACACACACACACACACACAAACACACAGATTCGTTTAGGGGGGTGGAGTACGCCTTACTTGCTCAGCGTGGGGTGGTATCCTGCTTTATCAAACACTCAGTAAAAAGATCCCAAAGATTCTAGAAATGTCAATAAAGTCAAGGGGGTGAAAGGGATTTGGGGAGAGGGGGGTGGGTGGCAGAGCAACTCCCCCCCCCCCCAACTGAATGTTAATGAAACACTGAAGGGAGAGGTGGAGAGACTGCAGCCTCCTGGTACCAGCTGCCCACTCCCCTCCTCACTCAGCAGGCTCGGCCCACGGGTATTGTGGCTGTCTGTGTCTAATAGGCTAATTATATGTCAAGGACATGCACACAGACAGACACAGACACAAACACACGCGCACACACACATGCACACACGCACACCCACATGCACACACAGATGTGCACACACACATACACACACCCATGAAAACCACCTATCAAATTGCAACCTCACTTTCAAACTCAAACAACCAAGCACCCCCCCCCCCCACCTCCACCCCCCCCCCCCCCCCCCCCCATCCACCCCCTCAGTTCCAAATGAAGGGGCAGTGGGAGGGCCTTATCTGATGGGAACAGCACAGGCAAATAACATACAAAACTAACTAGGCTATCCACAGCCGGCACACTCCAAACTGCACAGAGAGGGAACGCAGACTTGGATACGGAACGAGAGCGTGTGGCGGTGAAAGGTCAAACGTGAATTAAATATGTCCTCTCTCTGTCCAATCACGCGACCCCGCTACTCACAAGGAGCTCTCTCTCTCTCTCTCTCTCTCTCTCTCTCTCTCGCCCGACTTCGACACGGGCGAGCGCACTTCGGTCCCTAAGCCGCCTCATTAGACTGTCATTACGGTAGGGCCATCTGAGACTGTGTGAAGGGAGGCCCAGGCCTCGGGTACGAGCGTCGCTTGCCCACTTCAAAGCGCGCCATAGAGATCAAAGGTCACTATGGTGACCGATAGTGAATGAACCACTGTCACGGCTAATGACCACCTCGACACTGCTTGCCAGCGTAGATAAAAGCGTAATTGATTACACATTTTTAAAAAGCTCATGATACCAGGTCCAATCTGTTGAAGGAGAAGCACTGAGCGATGACTATTTGCAAAAGAAATCCGTCTTGTTTCAGGTAATCCTTCTACACTCCAGGCGAGCAGACAAACCCTGTTTTTCGATTCTCCGGTTCTGAAGAACGGGATATTTAGTTCTGAGCTTTTGTTTGGATTTGCCCGCTGCAATAACGGTCAGTGCAAACCAAGGATGATCCCGGGAAGAAAGCAAACCATGGTGGACGTGCGGCAATAAAATTTACAGTGCTTCATAACAATAAAAGATAGTCCAATCCTTCAATCCCCCGCAGCAATGCTTAGCTGGGAATTGGAGCACAGACTTCATTACACTGTATTGATCAGGCCAAACAAAGACCCTGGATTTATTGATCAACTCAAACAGGGGAGGAAAAAAAAAATAGAGGAGAAAAAAAATCCTTTGGCTTGTAACTCGTAGTCTGGTAAGGAGCCCTATACTGGTGTAACAAACATGATCAAAAGGAAAGTGTTGCTTTACCAAAAGAGAAAAGGAGAGATTTAGTTTCCTCAAGACAGGCCAACCCCTCAGAAACCCTGTCTTACAGTTCACTCTCCAGCTCAGAGCTTCAGAAGAGATGTCTGTGTGTGTGTGTGTGTGTGTGTGTGTGTTTTCATGGCTTATAGCATTTCTGTTTACACCAGGGTATTGGGCTTGTCAAGATATCTGGCTAAGACATTCAATTTGCAACCCGTTGGCTCACTTTAAATTTAATTATGGACCTTTTTTTAGTCCAAGCCTTCAATTATTCAATTAATTCCTGCTGCTTCAATTAAATAATTAAGAAGCCACGTGTAAATATGTCCTTATTATGCTTTTAGGACAAGAGTCAAATGCGCCGTATCTGAATAAGTAAACCAGCTGCACTCTTTATATAGGGAAAATTATTCATTGCAGGGCCACAAATCACATATTTATTTTCCTAAAAAAAAGAAAAACATTTATCTTCTTCAAGCGTTCAAGAATACTTGACATAGTATTACTTCAATATATTATAATATGTTGGCCCAAAAATTTCTCTCCATAATCCCTGAAAGTGTAAGTGCCTACAGGAAGCTTGGCAGGCTTTTTTTTCTTCTTCTTCTTTTTTTATCATGCCCAACATGCCCGCCTTTCGGCAAGTATCCGCACAGAGCCAGACTCGGGCCAAGCTCCCGCGCTTATACTGATAAAACGAGACAATGGGAGAAGTTGAGGGGGCCTTGGAGATGCGCCTGTCAGAATGCATTTGAGGAAGGAAGGAAGGGAGGCGGGCGGGCGGCAGCGGCAGCGGGCGGCAGCAGCGGCAGCGGGCGGCAGCAGCGGCAGCGGGCGGCAGCCATGCAAATGGCTCCAGCACGTCGCTGCAGCTCCAGCACGTCGCTGACCACGTGCGTTTAACTGGAGCGTGAAACTGCTTTAGCTACGGAGGAGGAGGAGGAGGAGGAGGAGGAGGAGGAGCAGGGCCGCTGAGTGACTTCACTCACAATATCGCACCCGCCCACACGCGCGCGAGCACACACACACACACACACACACACACAAACACAAACATACACACATGCACACATGGGCACATACACAAACACACACACACACATGCAGAAACACACACACAAACACACAAACACAAACATAAGCACATGCACACATGGGCACATACACAAACACACACACATGGACACAGACACATACACAAACACACACACATGCAGAAACACACATGTACACACAGACACACACACACGCACACATGGACACAGACACATACACAAACACACACACACACACACACAAACACACATGGACACAGACACATACACAAACACACACACATGCAGAAACACACACACACATGCACACACAGACACACACACATGGACACAGACACATACACAAACACACACACACACACACACACACACACACGGACACAGACACATACACAAACACACACACACACACACACACACACATGCACAAACAGACACACGCACACACACATACACATACGCACACATGCACAAACACATACACACAAACGCATGCACAAACACACACACACATACACACATGCACACACAGTTAGTGAAAAGGTTTTGTGGGTGGATGGGCCTGCCTATTTTAGTCACTACGGGAAGCACAGAATTAAAATTCCACAGTAATGACCTAATCAAAAAAAGCTGACGAGTCGAATGATTGATTCCCTTTCGATGGTCATTGAGAAACAGCTTGGCGTTTTAGCACCTGCCTGTAGACCAAGCCTCACATTCATGCTTAGTCAGAATTTCGATTGTAGGTAATACTAACGCCTCATAATTCTTTCTAAAAAAAATCTCCCTTAATATAGCTTATCTCCTACCTTCCATATTTGCGTTACAAGTCACAAGTTTATTAAATAACTTCACTCATATCATTTACAGTAAAATAATCAGAAATATACAGATTATTTTACTGTATTCAATCAATGTTGGTTATTAACTGTGACTTAAAAGTAAATTCACATTTTTCTTCACAGACTTGGTTTGGTGAGTTTGTTTAGTGAACAAACTGTGTTTGTGAAAAAAAGAAATTGCTTTCAATTGTTAGTTAAGTACAAATTTTCTGCACTTTGTTTCCAGTATGTGAGCTACTGTCTTGTTTGTCAACTAAAACACTTCTACGTTGTTCAATATTACGTCAGAGATATTTTAAATGCAGTATTCCTTAGGTTTGCCATCAAGTTTGCAGTACTGAAGTTTAAAGCAAGAGAAATCTTTAGCAGTTGAGTTTGAACTACGTCCCAAACGGCATCTAATATCCCCCCGTATCAGTGACCAGTGAACATCGTCTACGTCATGGAGTAGCAATTTCACTGTAGTTGCTCCTTATCACCTTAATTAACGAAGGAACCACAGTGGAAAAAACGTGTAATGGAGTAAAAGGGGGATGGTGAGCAGAACTGCTAAGTTCAGTCAGGCATTTTGGCTTTTCATTAACCCAGTTTCTGGATACAGGGCCTTCACGCCCCAGTGTACCGGAGGAAAAGCAACAGACCTGCAAGTGCTGCGAAAACCTCGCCACCAAGAACACTCATTTCGAATTTCAAAAAAATAAAACAAATCCAAAACATCATGCAGGTGCTACCTTTTTTTTGAGTCAATGCTAAGCAGATGGTGAAGGCTTCTTATAAACTTTGTGAAATCAGTTTATAGGAAGAGAAATAACCACGCTCACCCCTTTTTAATTTGTTTGGTGCGTTGAAACCAGTGAAATTTCATCAGTTGAAAAGAAATTGGTTCGCACTCAAAAAATGGCTAAAGAGCTTCAAAAAAATGTCATTATTTATTTTTTTATTTGTTTTCTTCAATGCACAATCATGCACAAACGTTTCGGCATGTTGCCTTCTTCAGTGTGCAGGTATACACTTTGTGAACAAAACAAAAAAAAGCAATTTGCCCACAGGTGCAGCTGAGGAGTGTGCAGATTGCAGCACTGCATAACTGCATGTCAATTTTCCAGCACTAATCTGCAACTGTAGAGCTAAGTCAGAGTTAACAGAACCCTGCAAACATTTTGCATAAGCACCACAGGCTAATCTTGCATAATGAGTTTTCAACTTGGTCGAATTCTGCCAACCAATCTGGCCAGAGTCAACAACTTATTCAAATAAAAATGCATTCC
The DNA here is from genome assembly GCA_039654925.1 of Anguilla pacifica. Lineage (NCBI taxonomy): Eukaryota > Metazoa > Chordata > Actinopteri > Anguilliformes > Anguillidae > Anguilla > Anguilla pacifica. Next base: position 67,138,823 of record CM077287.1, read on the forward strand.
AATCACTTATTTTACCCATCCTCATCTTTTTTGTCCTTGCATGACCCAGAAGTTGATCAAGGTCCACCATCTTTAGGGGACATCCTGTTGGATGCTCCTTGGAAGAGCTAGGAGGATGTATTATTTGGGAACGTGTGATGTATAAATGACCTGCCTGTGGATCCACCTCTCCACACCTGGCACGACTGTACCCGACGTGGCTTAAAGCTGACGCTTGACTGAGAAGGATGATCCATTTGCCTAATACGCGTTTCCTCTATTCCTCCGCCCTCGTGTCAATTCAAATATGTCTCCCAACATGAGGACCAAATACGTGACAATGGCAGTAAAGCAGGTCATCAGGAGGCTGAAAGTCATAATAAATCCATCATAGACAAAGCAAAAAAACATTTGGTGTGTCAAAATGAAGCATTTCAAACATCGTTAGGAAGCAGGAATGCGCTGGTGAGCTCAGCAATAAACCGCAGAAGACCACTGTATTGGATGACTGAAGAATTACTTTCAATTGTGAAGAAAAAACCCTTCTCAACCGTTGGAACAGCTCAAGAACACGCTCCAGGATATAGGCATATATGTGTCAACGACTGCCATAAAGAAAAGACTACACCAGCACAGCCTCATAGGTACATAAAAACTGCAGAGTTCTGGACAGATGAGACGAGCATTAACGTGCCAAAGTGATGGAAAGAGGAAAGTGTGGAGAAGGTAAGGAACTGCTCATGATCCAAAGCACTGTCCTCATCCGTGACACATGGTGGATGTACTGTCATTTATGGCTTGGGCATAAACCAGTGTGCTGGAGTACAGAGGCAAAACAACATAAATGGTGTCCCTGTCCGAATACTTTTGCACTAGCCGTATGTACATATTACACAGAGGCTAATGTCACATTCCGTTTTGAACATGCGCCGTCTTCCGCAAGGACGTGAAACTTCCCAGCTGCAACGCAACTCCCCACATTGGTTCCATCTGTGTGGCGCAGCTCACAGAGTTCTACCTTATTAGGACACAAATGGGAAATCCATTCAGCACTGATGGGCTGGCCCGGGGACCTGACCTGAGGTTGCTTGACCTGCGTGACTGTGGTATGGGTAGCCCCGCGTAACGTCTGTCACAGTTTGACTGCCGCTGTAGAGGGCGGAAGCCATATCACACTCGTATGACGTGCGGACAAGTATTGAGCATAACTTACAGAATTACTACCTGAATATACTACCTGGAATAAAAAAGGCTCAGCTTTTGCTGGGGGTATTTAGCCTCCTATTGGACATAGCCGACTGCATAGCATTCAGAGAAAAAGCGAAGAAGAAGAAAAAATCCATTATTTCTTGCGTTTACTAGGCACTGGATACCAAAAAACATTTTTCAGGAAGAACTGTTTTTCTTCAGGGCAAGAAGGGGGAAAGTTTTTGTTCTTTATTTATTTCCCCTGGTCCTGGTCTCATGGGGGTCAGGTTTCAAAACTGCCCGCGGCTTTTCAGGTAACGGGTTCATCGTACAGCGCAACACCACGGAGACCCTGGATCAGCCCATCAGCGAGAGCCTGCCGCAAACCGAAGCCTCCGCTCCAGAAGCCATTTCACATTTCAGCCGACCATTTCTTACCCGTCCGAAACAACGGGTCTAATCCCAAATGACTTATCCCGACCACGTATCATTCTGGCTCGTAGCTACTGGCTTGAAAATGAATATGCAAATGCATACAGCCCTCTTATATGGCTGTTACATTATTTATTACCTTAGCAGATGCTCTTATCCTCTGACACTGACGAGGGTAGCATGTATCCATTTACGCAGCTGGATATGTAGTGAACAAATTCAGGTTATGCACCCTGCTTGTGGGCACAGCAGCAATGCCTGGCTTGGGAATTGAACTAGCAACCTCCGAGTTGCTGCTTTTTAATATTCTGTCGGCTGCATCTACTTTTCCGGCTGCTCTTCGCGAAGAAGGCTGAGCGAAAACACAAGAAGAACCTTAGCCTGTTTCGGAAGGGAAGAAATCTGTTCAGAACTGCGTGACAAAAAAAAAAAAGCCTTTCTGACCTAACTAGGCATGACATGTGTTATACTGTTAAATCTGCAATACACACAAATTGATAATTAACATCTCGTCATCTTCAAACACCTTGAGTTCAACATCAAGTGAATGATGATAAAAATAATAATAACAATCTTTAAAGCTAATGGCAACGTTCACCAAGAAGGTGATGGCACTAAGCCACAGCACGCAACGTCTGAAAACGGTCATTAAAAAAAATAATAATAACAATAATAGCACTAGTGAAGAAATCAATTAAATAAATCACCCCAGGTGCCCTCTCTCGTCTCCGTGGACACGGAGAGCGTTCGTTAACAGATCGGATTTTGTTAGCATTATTCCTCACGGTCGCCGCGTGACGGAGTACCCACTGACGGGGCCAGAGTACCCACTGACGGGGCCGGAGTACCCACTGACAGGGCCGGGGAGATAACGTGAGGAATGCCTCCGCGGTCACAAAAAAAACACGGCAAAAACAAAAGACAAGATGGCTCCCAGGAAGAATGGGGCCTAACCCACAACTCAAAAAAAGGGGAAAGGAAATGAATCACCAAGAACAGATCAAAAGGTCCCGTGCGCCAGGTAGCAGTCCGGTCAAATGGATACCCGCTCCATGACTCACTGTCTTGTGAAATTTCGGCCCCCGGTGTAAAGAATTTGATGCCCACGTTTATCTTTTTTTTCTTTTTTTTCTTTTTGCTAGCGGTTGCTGGAGGCTCCAGCCAAAAACTGTATTCTGCGTGCTGGCGATAGCTTTGTTTCAGATGTGGCTACAAAGGCTAACAGGAAGCGGCGTGGGCAGCTTTGTCGAAAGCAGCCATCACCTCGACAGAGAGGATAAAAAGGCTGCCCGTAAATCCACCGAGAATGGGGAACAAGCTCCGCGGCCCCAATCGCCGTTTAAGTTCGTCTGCTCCGTCCTGCTTGCGTGTTTCGCAGGGTAATTGCCAGCTTGTTGAGCCCGCTTTCATCTGCCTTTAAGGATGCAAGGTAGATGAAAATTATACGTGCAATTTCACAATCGTTATATACTGCGTAATTACAGCTGCTTAACCGATGCCCACTGACAAACTGAGACAGAGTTTCCCCCGCTTTGTTTCGAGATTCGAACGCATCAGAGAGAAGACCTGCGCCAACGTGGTCCTGAACTCCAACTGGCAAAACTTTTAAAAAACCGTTCAGCGGGGGGAAATAGCGCTTCTGTTTTACCTCTGCTTCGCGATGCGTGAGGATTCCCCAGGCCGCCAAAAGCCAGTGGGACATGGCACACTTGATTTACCCCGGCTTGTGCCCACAGGCCGCACGGTTCCAATCACAGCAGCGAGCTTGGGGCTGACTGCAGCGTAAGCATGTGCCCAGTCTAGTTAAGACAGCATTTGTTCTTTTCCATGAGTCACATTTAAAAAAAACAATTTGATAAAAAAAGGCAAGAATGAAAACAAGTAAAACAGTCATGGAATAGATCCGCGCACTTCCTACATGGAATACTCCCTTTCTCCGAGCAGAACATGAACCTTTAAAGTGGACTTAAATACAACAAGTTTTTCCCAAGCTACCATTACGCAAAAGCAAGCAAATGGAGTGGTTTCAAGCCTTGTGGATCCTCATGAATTTCTAATTTCTTAATTTCAGTTTTTTTTTTTTGCAATCCCACAAAACGGAAGACATCTGTGGTTTAAAATATTTATTCCAAAGCCCTGGCATAGAACAGTCCCTGGTTTAAAGTTTCTATTAAAAAAAAATCCATTGAAACCGATCTGAGGATATTATATTGGCAGAGCAACAAGACAGCACAGTTTGTTCTTTAATATCCCCACACCCACTGAATAAAAAACCTGGACACCAACAGCACTGCAGGCAGCAGCAGAAACACTGAGTTTAAAAAGTAAATAACGTACCATTTAGAAGGGCTTGTCCCTCGGTCAGGCTCTCGGAGATTGTCGCGTGGTACACCTCCTCCGAAAATCCAGGCTTGCACAACCGGGCCCCACGGCCTTCAGCGGAGACCTGGCGAAATAACAAGTCATAAAGTGCTTCGCGTATTTATTTATATATTTTTTGCCAAACGCAATCCACCGTGCGCCCCCCCCCCCCCCCCACCCCCCCACCACCACCACCACCCCCATTTACCATCTCTGGGTCAGTGGCGAACTCCCCCCCCCCCCACCCCCACCCCCATTTACCATCTCTGGGTCAGTGGCAAACTCCCCCCCCACCCACCCCCCCACCCCCATTTACCATCTCTGGGTCAGTGGCGAACTCCCCCCCCCACCCCCCCCCCCCACCCCCACACGGCCGTACAAAAGCATCTGTTGCCCTTTGAGTGGGCCGCAATTAGGGCGATGGGGGGCAAAGGGTTAAGCGTTTGCCCAGGGAGCGTGGATGAGCAGGAATGGGGCCCGTCCGTGCGGAGAGGGGGGCGGGGCCGTACCGCCGGCCCCGGCCCTCCTGCCCGCCGGCCGCTCGCGGCGAAGAGCGGCGGCCTTTTGAAGACGAGCGGAACGGAAGACGAGCGAAAAAGCCGTTTCGCTGGGCGCGGCACCTGTGTGGCTAACGTAACTAACCCATCACGTCTTCAGTGATACTGTTACTGCATTACCTCTGTCTCTCTCTCTCTCCCTCTCTCTCTCTCTCCCCCTCTCTCTCTCTCTCTCCCTCTCTCTGTCTCCCTCTCTCTCTCTCTCCCTCTCTCTCTCTCTCTGTTGTTTGGGGGTAGCTCAACTGGGTGGGATACAAGGATATCAGTATGCTTTGCTGTTGTTCCTTTATTTTTGTTATGTTAAATAAAGGGTTTTTTTTAAGTCAAAGTCTCTCTCTCTCTCTCTCTCTCTCTCTCTCTCTCTCTCTCTCTCTCTGTTGTTTGGGAGTAGCTCAGTTGAGTGGGATATAAGGTTATCAGTATCAGTTTGTTCCTTTTTTTTATTTCTAATGCCCTTTGTTCAAAGTTATGTTAAATGAAGGGTTTTTTAAAAGCCAAAGTCTCTCTCTCTCTCTCTCTCTCCCCTCTCTCCCCCCCTCTCTCTCTCTCTCCTGTTCTCCCCAAAATATTCTCATACCTGACAGTCAGCTGATGACTGCTCAGTGGCTTTGCACATTTCTGTGAAATCCACACACACAGAATTAATTAATTCTTTATTCTGAGTTCATGCATGTGATAATATTTTTTCCCCTGCTCAGAAATTAGTCTTTCTAGAACCACCACACAACAGAATGTCCTAGAAATATGTTCTTCCTGTTTTAAATTTTAGGTTTCCTCTTCAATTTTTGTAACCGAAATCCGATCAACAAGGTTTATCCACACAAAGGAAGCCCCACCCATTTCACAGCCAAATGCCAGGACCATTTGAAATGTCCCTCAGTCTGAAAAGGGTTGCTTAAACTCAAGTCTTAGACTTCAAATGTCATAAAAATACAAGGGTTGCCATGGTGCCACACAGTAACAATGTCAGACTTGTATTCATAAATTAGGGTTGAAGTTTTTTCTCTCTCTCTCTTTTCTTGTTTTAAAGTTAACATTGGTTTAGCCCAATTAAACCACAATCAATTATAATATCAGACAAATTGGCAGACAATAAAAAACTGGTCTTCAAAATATGGAAGCTAGACTAGAGTATGCAGACATAAGTGAATGTGTCATGCTAATTCTCTGCTTGGTGGGAGAAATGCAATGTACACATGGAATGAGGTTATCGCGTGGCCACAGAATTGTTGTAAACTGGCCAGCCTCACGCGCGGATATAAATCTGATCACATTTGCAACTGAGCTCCATCGGCATGCAACCCTACCTCCAAACCCCTTAATCGCATTTCTTTTGTGGGACCTTCAAAGAATGCGGCCCCTAGTTCAACGCAATATTGCACTGTGGAGGTATCAGTTAACACTTCTCATTCTCACGCACTACAGTAGCTGCACAGGGGGAAATAGTCTGTTCATTTTTGAACGAAACCGAAATGTAAAAAAAAAAAAAAACCTCACCAAAGGGGTTAAGAGTTTAATGCGACACGCTGATCATAAAAATTTGAAGCTGTAGTTAAACAAGATAACTGCACAAATATTTAAAAAAAACTGGAAAGTATCGGAGGCGTGAGGGAAATCTTACCACGAAAAAAGAATACCTTGAAAATTATTAATATGGATACAGAGAGTGCCACTGTGTGCTCAACCACTAGCTAGCCGCATTGTACCTAAATCAAATGAATACCTTACACATTTACAATGCTGACAGTTTCTTCATCTTGCACTGTGAATAGCTCACAGAACTCATCGATAAATAAAAATAATGGCGCATCAAATGTTCACTATAATTAATGGGCTACGTGTCCAATTTACTCTGGACCATGAAACTAGATTGGGTTCGAATAAAACTGGATTACAGACTGTGAGGGTTTTAAAGGTTATATTGCTACTGGGGCATTTTTCACGCAGTCATACGCTGATTAGGCTACACTGTTTTAAAACTGAATTCGACTCAATCTCACGTAAACACCATCCGATTCGCTTGTTTATTGCATTAACAAAACGGAAGAGAGAAACAGGGGGCGATTTACTTGGTTTACTTCCAGACAAAAAAAAGGGGGAAAAATACCCGGGAGTCTTTCTGGCATCCCGGAGAGAGACATTAATCAAATTCTTATTTAAACCTTCCCATCATTGCTTGTGGCAAAACCATGCACAACTCGGCCACAGTCGGCAGAACTTTAAAACACTACGTTTTCTACATGATAATTTTAATTTAGAGTGTGAAGGACCCACAACGATCAGCGCGTCAGTGGGTCAACGATCAGTGAGTACTTGGGTAACCACACGGGACGCTTGCAACACGACTAATAACCCATTTGTAGCTACCATGGACAGTAACTCCTATATATCTTCTTCAACATCCGACAAGAGAGGAATGTACATCCATGTTAAACGAGTACGTTACGAGAGAGAATAAGCCCAGTTTAGATCAATACGCCGCATATTATTAGTCGTGAACAAGAAAAAGGTTACAGCCCCCGTATTCATGACAAGAAAAATCCACTAGCAACGTAGGAGCGAAGTACAGCCGACCTTTATGCACTTACTCCGACCGGTTTACCTGTTTTGTTTTCGCTCTCTGTGTTGTTTTTCAACACCTCAAATTAATCAAAGTGATGTATCAATCAGAAATAAACTTCAAAACTGAACGCGATACCGAGAGAACACTTGGAATATAGTGATCGTGTAGCTGCGGGTACCCAAACGGGAGTGAAACTGACCGTCGGGGCATTAAACCCGACAAATTCTCAGCAGTGTCGTCACCGAAAACAAGCACAAGAACACAGCCCAGCGCAACTAAACACTGTAGAAAGACAAATATTACCTGAAAAGCTGCTAGGAGCGTCAACAGCACGCCTCCTTTAAGGTACATGTTTTTTAGGTTCCCCTTTTGCAATCGGTGATCAATGTTTCCTTCCCCTCCGTAGACCGATGCGTAACAGTGTTCCTTAAAACAAAGGCGGCACCGGCAGCAACATGAAGCAGCCTCTCCTCTCCACTCTCCGCACTGTAGTGAGATTGCAATATGGTACTGAAGCTGCAAGTCCCTCTCCCAGCCTAACCAATACCAACTGCCGTTCGCAGACACCTCACTGTCTCTCCCTGCTGGTCACATCTTCCACAACGCTTAATTCAAAATAATGGATTCTTCCTCCCCCCCCCCCCCCTTTCGAACCTCCGGAAGCTTGGCTGGAAAGACAGACCCCTCCTCTTTCGCTACAACAAAAGGCAAATCTCCATTCTCTATCCCCACCCAACCCCCTCGCGCGGACAGTTCATCCAGGCGGGGCAGGGCCGTTGGCGGATCTGAAAACATGCCTTTAGCTCTTGTGCACTTTTAAAAATCTGGGCTGTAGATTTTCAGCTGTTACTTGAGCAGTGAAAAGGCACATAATGCAGGTATAGAGGATTTTTGTTTGGACTTTAATCGCACTAAAATGTCAGAGAATGCTAAATTATATGGTTTCAAGTTACGAAATTCGGTGATATCTTTATAAAAATTGCTGCCACTGAATGCAAAGTATGCTTTTTGGCCCATGGTGAAGCACCAACATAGTTAATGAATTATGCTATTGCTCTGTATATTTTGGGGTTGAAAAAGGGAAGTAACTACTGTGAAAATGTTTAAAAAAATAAATAAATAAATAAATAAATAATAATAATAATAATAATAAAGGTCACAGCTTTAGTTTCTATGCAAGCTTTTCAATTCCTCTACCATCCCGCCAAACACAGGCTTGATCAGGAGAAATTTATGTGACAGAGATTCCTGCGAAAAAACCCACCAAAATCTGAAGAATCAAAGACAGCAACGTAATCCATGTATCCCTCATCAAGGATCCCCCCCCCCCCCAAAAAAAAACAAACAAACAAAAAACAATAACAATAAACGTTTTAACAAATACACCAACAACGGTCATTTTATATGATTACCCGTGTATGCATTTCTTATTTGTGTAATCAGATTTTTCTCTTTTATTTATTTACATATTTTAGGAAACGCACTGTTAGTCACCGAGTCGAAAAGCTTTCAGTGGCGTAGCAGACGGAGGTCAGCCATGCTGCTGATTAGATCCTGTCACCTGAGTACCTACGGGCGGTTTTAGGAAACAGGCCCTTTCACTTGTTCCTCTCTGCGTCCTCTTAATCCTCCGGCTACATCTATCTAATTGCATGTCAGATAGAGAGCTGCCTCGATGGTGCAGGCAAAGGGGTGGGGGTGGGGGTGGGGGTGGGGGGGGGGCACTGTCCACGAGGAAAGATTTTGGGACTCAGGGTGTTCTGGCCAAAAAGCAGCCTTCGCTCCATTCTTGAGTCATTACCTTGGGGCAATTTCTCTAGAAGCAGAGAGGGTGATTATCAGGAGAATACTCTGGAACAGTGGCAACCATCCCTGTTGCCCGGAGATCGACCGTCCTGTAAGTTTTCATTTCGACCCTAATTTGGCACACCTGACTCTACTAATTTGCAGCTCAATGCCGCACTCTGTTCAAGCGCTGTTCAATGAGATGTGCCTTGTCTGGGCTGGAGTGAAAACGGGACTGTAGATCTCCGGGAACAGGGTTGGTTAACCACCGCTCTGGAAATTCTATTCGTGTTGCTTTCCCTCCATTTTCTCCACGGTTCGGAATGTTCGGTCATATCGCGAGCAGCCGTGCGCCCGTGCTGCCAGTTTTCCACAGCTGGTGCGTGAGGCCACTGGCGAGTAAGCAAATCTCCCCCAAAGTTGCCCCCCACCCCCCACCCTATCCCACCCGCCCTCTGCTTCTTTTCACACCGTGGCCCCTCCAGCCAAGCTTTAATCGACCAGCAGGGGGTCGCTAGAGAGCGACGAGACATGGATTCCGTCTAACTGAACTCTCGCTTAACCCTGGGGACTTCTGCCACCAATGGTGCGTTGCTTTGCAGGGGCTACTGGCCGCAGTTGGCGCTGACGCAAATGGAATTAAATTCCTTTACATTACATTACATTACATTAAATTCCGGACCGGAAGGGCCCTTCCATGCTCTAGAATCACACCTAGACATTTAACGAGCCTCACGCTCGTTTTTACCTCTAATTGTGTAGCACCGCGTTATACGCAATAATTTAAAATAAATAAAAAACACATGCAAACAGTTCCAAAGCACCTTAACTGTGACTTTAATTTAAAATAATCAGCAGTTGTTAGTTCATTCTGAGCCTTGGAAAGTTCACCGTATAACCACAAAGGAGATTCAGTCAACACTGATCCATCATCAGTGCCGAACGGATCTCTGTGAAATTTGCTAAATGTTTTTTTTCCTGGGCCACAGAAACCATCACTTTTGATTTTATTCAAGTTAACACTGCCATGCATTTTAATCTCTGCAATCCATTGTAGATTTTTTTTTTTAAAAGCCCATGGTTTTAATTGCTCAGTGACATAAAATGACATTTAAAGATTAAGAACTGTGATTAACTGACTGCTAGTCTTATTTAAGCGGTCTGGCTTCCCTATTAGCCCAGAGGACTTGGACGTATCAGTGAAGCAGTGCCCAACTCCTTGGAGCTCTAGCGATATTTCTGGAGTGATTAGCATTACCTTGCAGACTGATATACTTCTAATAGAGCCCAATTTGGAGTTGGGAGGAAGTGCACTCTTATCATATCCTGTATTCCACTGCAGGCAGAGGCATTAGTCATAAGCGCTTCTTAAGAAATATAATTATGAACTTTAAAGGAAAAATGAATCCAAAAATGTTGAGTAACATTTTTTTCTTTCTTTCTGCCTGTAGTTGATAATTTAAAATAAAACCCAGAGTAAAGATATGTGTAATGTCCTGCTTGACAAGATAACACTCCTCAGGTTTTTTAAATTTATTTGTTTTTTTCACAATGGTACATAATCAAATATTTTTTTATATTTTGTTTTGTATTTTTCATCTAGTAGTTTAGCAAGCAGTCTCACACTTAATTTGGCACGCACAGACTTCTGTGGAAATCCACAAGAAATAATCATTCTTTAAGTACCGAATTGGGATTTTAATAAAGCTCTTTGATGTTATTAAAAAATATATTAGCCACTTGGGCAACTACCCAAAATACGTTTCATGGGAAATTTAGCTAATTTCTCTACCTTATTGGTACAGCTGACTGCAATCTTCTTTATTCAAGGCCAAAGTAAATGAAAAGAAAAATGCTGCACAGATGCAAAACTTCAGCGGGCGAGGTTTTGTTTTCAAGGGAATATCATCAGGAAAAAAAAAGGGAACATTCAGGTATCATTTCTATAACATAAAATATCTTGCATTTTACATGTCATAGCCTCAAACCAAATTACAAGGCTGCTGTGAAGTTTGTAAGACAAGCACACACGGCATGATTCTGTCACTTCACTTCATTAGTAAAAAAAGAAGAAGAAATGAAGTGGAGTGCGGGAACCGTGTTGCGTGCTTTTCCGATGTCTTGCGAACTTCACCCCGGCCTTCGTGCTCGGTTTCAAGCTGCCCGTTTGTCCCGAATCGCCGAGGATCACCTGGACTGTCACCGTGCTGTTTGGGCAACTGCAGCCCCCGCTCCTGCTGGGGCGCGTCCAGCCCCCGCTCCTGCTGCTGTTACATCATCTCCACTCCATTTGTGGCTGTCGGTTGGTTGTAATTTAAATCGGCCGGTGTAGTCACTGCAGTCGGAGGGTGAGGACGGTTCTCCCGTCCTGTCCGGGCGGTGCCCATGAATGCCTATCACCTCTTCCCAAGCCAAGCTCCATGCCCTCCAGTCCTCTTTAATTTTGTGTGTGTTTGTGCCCTCGAAGCTCTGCCCGGACACTGCCTGGTTACCCAGTCACTGACTCTTTATTTAAAAAAAGCCCCCCCCCCCCAGTTCTATTTATTTATGTATTTTTATTTATGTTTGTTTTTTTTTTGTTTGTTTTCTTTACAAATAAAAAGACACAGGTCGTCTGCTACAGACTCTTGGGGGTGAACTGCAAATGTGCTTAGTTGGAGTTTAAACCTCAGGTTTAAACCTCTAGACCACAGAACTGCATTTCACCTGGAAAAGCTAATCCTTATTCCACAGCTTTGGATAGCTGCTCCAGCTGTTATGCATTTCTGTGGTCTAGAGGTTTAAGCCTGAGGTTCAAACTCCAGCCAAGCACACAGCAATTGAACCCTCTGGGTTTTTTTTGTGAAATGGTCTGACAGGCCGAATTCTACCACTATTTTCTCCAGGATCCTGGTGCGATCTGTCAGAGTAGGGAAAAAAAATAGTCAGCTTACCGATGTACCCTCACCCTGATCTTGGTGGGTGTTACATTGCTAGGAACAAGACATGGGAGTGACCTCTGCTATTGGACAGAGCTATTGCACTGATGTCGACTTGGAAGGAGAGCAAACACTTAAAGCATTAAATCCTGTGAGGAACTGTTATATCTTTCGAGTTACTGCGCAGTAAAATGTCCATTGTTAGTTCAACTCTAACAGAGTACATGTGAGTCCAATAGGGTCCATATGTACTCAGAAAACAGTTGCAGGCTGGTGCCAATGTGTTCTATGGTGTCAGCAATGGTGCAATACAAAGTTATTCTATGACTCTGCAAGTGTTGAGAGTTTCCACAAGCAAGATGGGAAAAAATTGTGCGTAGGGCTGTTTGAAATCATGTCTTTGGAAGGGAAGTAATCTTAGTGGGTGTTCCAGGTGAGAGAGAGAGAGAGAGAGAGAGAGAGAGAGATGGAGAGAGAGAGAGAGAGAGAGAGAGATGGAGAGAGAGAGAGAGAGAGAGAGAGAGAGAGATATGCTGGAGTTTGAACTTAGCTATTTTCTTACACAGTGTTCTTTTGTTCAACATCCAACCAAACTGCCACGGATGCCAACATTGTTTAATGTTATGCAGAAATATGTGGAAACTGTGTGGAAGGGGTACAATTTTTTGTTAAACAAAACATTCATATAAAAACTGGCCTCTATCTTTGATCAAATGTTGATGATAGTGGCAATTTTCCACCGTCAGTCCGTGCCAGAATGGCATTAAAAAAAAAAACATTTTTATAAAAATTATTTGCGGTGGATATGTTAGTTGAACCATGATGCAACAGAAATGAAACCAAGCCAAGCGATCGTGCGGAGGGGAGGAAGTCACATTTCGCCAGCAGGGGTTGTGCGGAAAACACAATTGACTATAATGGAATGAGACTTTATTATTATTTTTTATATACGCTGTGAAAATTGCCCATTGATGTGGAAGCTCTGTCCGAGGGATCTCGAGCCGTTAGAGAATTCTAGACAGCGAGCGCGCAGCATGCGTTGCTAGTGTTACCAGACATATTGCATTTAATGCTGTCTGTAATCTCGATTTTTCACACTGTCAGTCCTGACTGCCTTCTGATGATGAAGCTGATGAGAGATAATAGGTAGTTTATACAGGAGAAACTGTGAAAATATGGAGGATTTTGAATACTCTGATGTTCTTATGGGTTTTGTTTGTTTGTTTGTTTGTTAGTTTTTTTTGGCCCAGTGAACCACTTCCTATTCTCTTTTTTTAGCGTGTGAACTACAGTAGTTTATATTTATTCAATTTAATTACATTTTATTTTGGAAGGGAGGGCTGTCCAAAACATAAAAAAGGCAGTTATTTGGTAAACATCAGAATTATCTTGATGTCAAAGAATATCAGCGATCAAGTCTTGGGTCAGGGTGCTGTGTTCAATAAAAATTTCCACGAGCATAAAAATACTATAATAACAGTGTGAACAGGCTACTGTAGATAAACCAGATGGTCAACATAGTATTCTCGAAACGTCGTCTCCCTTCGTTAAAGCTGGAACATTCCAGATTCTACACCTTGTCATAATCTGATTATCCTCAGCACCGCTGGGTGCCGTTACTAACCGAAGCCTCCTGTCGGTTAAAGAAAGATGGAACGCAGGACGTGAACGTGAACGTAAGTAGGCCATCTGGTTATTCTACTCAAGTAAAAATCTGTGGCGCTGTCTCCCAGCCCCCAGAGTCAGCGGCCTGACTTCCTGGTAATCCGCTTTCGCCGTGGCGATTCACGAGCTCCTCTGTGATGTCACAATGGGGGCTTGATTTGTAGCTCCCGGGCCCTGGGTCTGCAGCAGTCCAGGTCCTCGGTCTCCTGGCAGGCAGTCATGGTTTATGTGGGGATCTTTTCGTGCATCACACAGAGAAACCTGCACCCTCTCCTGGGCAGCCTTATCCCTTAACGGCAGGCAGTTGATCTGTCTTAGCGAAAAGATCCACAACACGCCCCCCCCCCCCCCCCCCCCCCGCCTCCCCAATCCCCCCATCCATTGCGCACTGAATCGTAATGTGTCATTGCGTGCCTGAACAATTACCTTTACAGCTATTTTCCTGTTACGGTGTTATTGTGTACTCTATACAAAAGCATTAAAATCACCAAGAAGCACGACCAATATATTCGAATGCAGAAACCTGATAAGTGAGTGACAGTTCAATATAAAAACGGCACTCGTCTATCGAATGTCATATTTTTTAAAAGATTTTTTCCTTCTTCCTTTGTCTGTCAAACCATGCTTCTCTTAAGTTAAAGGGGAGGGGGTAGGGTGGGTGGGGGGAACACATATTCATATGATTAACAGTGTAATGATTTTCCCTCTGCGCTTCCCAGAAACAGAGGAGCGAGGGAGCGGATCTAATTTAAATACAGTCGATCTAATCAACAAGTGCACGCGCTCGGAGGGGACGGGTGTTTGGCAGTGCTGGGCTCACTGCTGACAGGTCCCGTCCGCACGTTCAGCGATTCCCGTCGTCCGTGAGCTCCTTTATAATAATTATTTCTGGGCGATTTCTCTCTCTCTCTCTCTCTCTCTCTCTCCGTGATGCGTGAGGGGGTCGGGCGGGTTGGTGTGTGGACGTGGGCGGAGCTTCGATCCTCATCCTCTCGCCTGATTGACGTCCTGCAGGAGCCGAACCCCCTGCTCAAGGTTCAGCTGTTCTCTCAATCGCGACGCCACAGGCCTTTGTGGGCCTTCTCTTCTCAAGCAGAGCGCTTGGGTGTTTACATGGGGGTGGGGGGTGGGGGGTGGGGGGGGCCGCGGCGGTCAAAAGCACAGGCCGTGCCGTGAAATTAGCCCCCGGGGGGGGGGGGGGGGGGGGAGAGGGTAGGGGGGATTGGGGCGTTTGTGGGCAGGAGAGTGAACCGGAATGTGTCAGCCGCAGCCTTATATGGAAAGGCTTGCAGAGACTGTGTGAACCTCGGGGACACCAGCACAGAGGGGCGTTATCGGGCCGTTGCCCCTCGCGATTGGCCGGTGACGGCGCCCGTTCTGTGTGAGCAGCGGGAGAGGTTGCGGCGGCTGTTGGACTGCGGTGACCTTGGCGCCGTAAAGACCGGGGAGGGGAGAGTGTGTGTGTGTGTGTGTGTGTGTGTGTGGAATCGATCCTCTTCGGGGGGGGGGGGGGGGTTCCATCGCGAAATTCTGACCCGGCCCGATTTGAAATATCGTCAAGTGGCAAAACTGCACAACACAAAAAAAAAAGTTACCAAAAAAACAAAAAAAAAACGATAGAGCGGGAAAAGCAGAACGTAAATCAATATCGTCCTTACGTATAGATAAATCAATGAATAGCCCCTTCATTAGAGATGAGTTAGTTCAGCGGTCCGCTCTAAGCGCTGTCATTTAATCACGCCGCGCCGTATTGGCCTAACAGGAGCGGCGACCGGTTAACATCCCGCTCGCCCTCGGATCCGTTCGACTGCGGATGATCGCCCTGTAATCTATTCACACGTTCAGACGTGTCAGAGGATGCGCAGTAATAAATGAGTCAGTCGAGAGCAATATCCCAGCGTTGAAACTCGCCGTTAGTTCCGGGCACGGCGGGCTGCGGTGCCGTTCAGCGGCGTCCTGAGAGGCCGAGGCAGTTCGGCGGTTACTCGCTTCCTGTGCCAAAACTGTTCTCTTTGGAGTTTCTGGAATCGAACGACCGAGGGACGGTTTTGTCTTCACGTCCCCCCCGTCTAATGTTGCGGGGGAATCCCCGTGACGTTCGGCTTTTCTTGTTTTTTACACAGTGATGCGACGCAAGTGGTTGTTCTGAACATTTTGCTTGTCACGAGAAGAAGAAAAAAAAATTGTTTCCTTGCAATCTCAATACATTTTTTTTTTGTGGCATTGTGAATGTCGTACAAATTCAACACAAAGGCCCCCAAACAAAATGGGCCTCATTCATGAAACATGCTTATGATTAGATTTGACTGTGTTTAGAAACGTTTCCACAAACATTTTGGCATTCATAACCTTTTTTTAAAATATGAATTTGTTCTTCGGTTAGATCAAAATCTACATGTGTTCAGCAACGTGTAAAGGCAGACGCTGAAGGTGTTTATATTTAGAATGTTTTATTATTTATGGAAAGTCAAATTACGCGGTTACATACCTAATATTGACATAAAAGTGTTTATTAATGCAAATATTATATGCAGAAAGACCCACAAACACACAGCTTTGGGCTACTTGGCTAATCATGCCTTGGGAGGCAAGCGTGATGGGGCAGATGACATTTGATTTCTTTTTTCATCTTGCTTGTGGAAACTCACTAGTTGCAGTGTCGTAGAATAACAATCTACTTTGTGTTCCATTGTTTCCGGCACCATAGAACACATTGGCACCAGCCTACAACTGCTTACTGACCACATGGTAAAATGTTCAGTGTTCAATCAACTCTGTTTACAGTGTGCATGTGAACCCTACTGGACTCACGTGTGCTCTGTTAGAGTTGAATTAACAATGGACACGTTGCTGCGCAGTAACTAGAAAGATATAACTGTTCCCTGCAGGATTTAGTGCTAAATGTTTGTTTTCCTTCAAAGTCGACATCAGTTTCCTTATGCAAATCAACATGAACAGACTCGCACGTCCATTTCACGGACAACCAGCAATCGTCATCTGATATTGAAGGCCTGTGCATGTTTCATGAATCCCATGTTGTTTTTTCATCTGAACTTTTAAGACCAAAAGTAAGAAAAAACTTAAGAAAAGTTTTGTGTGAATGAGGCCCAGTGTTCTTTGTCGGTTCCAGTGAAGTTCTTTTTTTTTTCTGCAACAGGGGCCAACTGTATTTTATACAGCCAATTTCACACTTGAAATAAAGTATATGACAGAAATGACAAGCCATTCAACAAAGTAGCAGAATAAATAATAACTGTCTCATCTTTCCCATTGGGGCTGGTTTTATTAAGTCTTAAAACCTATTTATCTGCCAATTCTAATAGTAAAATGTTACATCACTCCTGGCCCTAATAAAACCTTGATTTAATGAGTGACTCTGTTGCCAATTTCATGTAAGTAATATTGTTCAGCATAATATCATTGAATAGTCATCAGTGAAATGGACTTGACAATACAAAATGCAAAGCTAAAAGCTGTCTGGCCTTTTTAAATCCATTGCTAAGAAGCGTGCACTGGAGCTGTCTAAATTGATAATTTTATGCAGTTTTTTAAAACTGATAACCTGATGTTGATATTTTTCACTTTCTTCTTCATAAAAGGCACAACCATAATTGGAGTTGACTGCCAATCCCATGGTGAATTGTTGGGAGGTTAGAAACAAGCCTGAGTGACCTATAACTTTATTTTGGGGGAGCAGGTATGAAACAGACCATTCAGTCAGAAATATTTCATATACTGCAGATTTTTATATGTGCCTGTACTAAACTTGTTGTCTAAGGCTAAGGGGGGGGGGGGGGGGCAAGGCATCCTTGAACATTATGCAGACAATAATGTTCACTAGACACTAAACAACTTTGACTATGCATCTAATGTGCTACAGTACCTAAACTACTCACTCTGGGGGGGGGGGGAGGTTGGGGTGGGGGTTTCCTCAGCACCCAATGGCCGGTCCCTCATGTGAATGCCCTCTCGCTCCTCCTCCCTGTTTTCAAATTATTGTTCACGGGAATCCATTTGCAATTCCTGTTTGCTGTCAAAGAATGGAGTGAAAAGTGCAGTGTCGGCATTAAAGGTTTGTTTGTTCCGGACGGATAGTGATGACTGTCAAAAATGAAAAAAAAATATTCCCTGCAGTCCAGAAAGTGGTTGTTTTTTAGGCTGGTCATTAAAACGCTATTGAACGTGTGCTGTTAAGTGCAATAATGTATGTCTCCTTTCATCCTGACCACGGTAAAAACTTCAAATCAAGAATCAGCCGTTCATTCGTGAACTTTGCAGGTGACCGATCAGAGACGGCAAACAAATACTGGCAAATGCAAATGTTGTTTTCAGCTCAACCGAACGGCAGTGAATAAAATGTGTAATTTGAGCCCGTTCTAAAGAAACATACGTGAAACGCACACCCGCGCATGTGCACACGCTGTGACATCATCCATGACTCCGCTACACCAACACAAGAAAAGTGTAACGTGAAATCCAAAAAGTACCGCTTTCTCTGACTTCGCGCTCAACAGCTAGCCATGTCCACGACCTTCATTTTCTCTCCATCTCTCGCCTTTTTGGTGGTGGTGCTCCAGTGAGCAATTCCCACATTCTTTTGCTTTGTTTTTTTTTTTTTTTATACCTTTAAAAATACCAGTGGGTAGCCAAAAAATAATAGCGAAGATAACACTACAGTCTTTCAGTTCTGTTGTACACCTGGGGATCACCGCTTCAGCAGCTGTGTCTAGGAATAACAAAGAGGCTCTCCACACCCAGAACCATGGACTGCAGCCAATGAGCCGTTTGGCCCCGTGTGATTGGCAGAAAAGAATGTCTATGAATAATTTCGGCATCTACCTTACATCTCAACATCGGAAAATTTCATTTTTTAAAAAAAAAAGTTTTTATTTTATTCTTCTTTGGGCTTTTTCAGCTTTATTTGACTGATCAGTGTAGAGGGACGGGAAGAACCAGGAGGAGAGAGAGAGAGAGAGAGAGAGAGAGGGAGGGAGAAACGTGCAACAAAGGTCGGCGGTCGGACCCGAACCGCCAACGTCACAGGCTCGCAATGAGCGTGTGGAAAGCGCTCTACGGGCTACGCCACACGAGACACCCCTTCATTTTTTTTATTTTTAAATATATTTTTGAGAGAAGGAGGAAAGACAAAAGTTCATCATTGTTCAAAGTTGTGGTATCAAGCCCAAGAAACATTCTTCAACTTTTAAAAAAAATTTTTTTAGGGCTACTTAATAAGTCAATTTATAGCGTTTTCTCCTGAGACCAGTGACCGATGGCAAACCTTCAATGCAAACACTTTCCACAGGGCCTCGGATCCGGCATTGACCATCGGTGATCATATCTCGCTCGCTGTTCTGTGCTGCCTTCCAAGTGCCGTACTGTGACTGGTGCATCCGTTTAAGTGCTCCCAAGCGTTCGGTATGCAGGGCGAAAGACGGTGACATCATACGATGAACAACTGACCTCCTAAAAAATATATGTTGTTATTATCTGTAAGAAAAAGGTTTGTGTTATTATAAGAGCTTCTCTCTTAGCAACCTTAAGCATCCTGGTATCTGGGTGATCCTTGTAGTTACCTCAGTGCTTAATATATTAGCAATCTTATGTTACATGTGAAAGTCATGCTATCTGATAACTGGGTAACATGCTCGTGTACAGGATATAAGTACTAAGTGATTAACTGTTCGTTTGGAAATGGTTATTTTAAAAGGAATGAAAGGAAAATATGTAGCAAATGAAGAAAATTGCCAATTGTATTTCTTGACTGAAGACTGAGAATGACTTTGACTTTGACGGAGACTAAAATAATTTGCTAAGAGATCTTTTTTCCAAGCACGTATACACTGCCAAACCCAAAGCACCCTTGAGTAACAAAATGGCTTCCCACGCACAGAGAATACAAAAAAAGCACAGCTCATTGAAATACAATGTGCGTCATTATTTTTTGACATTTTGAAAACTTTCCCCATCCGATACTCACCAGATGGGCCATTTAAAAAAGTGGAAAATCAATTTTAAGTAATTCTGAACAATAATGAGCTTTTTTTTCAGGTTAGATTAGTGTAGCTGAAACAGTGGTGCAGTTGTTGGCTCTCCGTGGTAGTGGGGTTGAGGAAGACCAGAATGGCATTGCACAAGGCTACTTTACCCAGTGTCTTTTTTTTTTGCTAACTGCAATAATGTGAAGCATTTTATCAAAGCCTCTTGGAATTCTTAAACATGGCTAGTCATCTGTCTTCACAAGGAGAGAAGTTGTCTGTGGAATTTGCTGAATTTGTGTGTGTGTGTGTGTGTGTGTGTATGTGCACATACATATATGTGCCAGCTCATATTCTACCTGGTTTATCATTAGTGATTCCCAGAACGTTCCTGGAAGGTAAGCAAATTGAGGCACTCAGATGGCCCTTTGGTACGTTCAAATACAGGAGACACAGGAGCCACTGAGACCACAGTTCCGCTGCAGGGAACCTGGAGAGCGAAGACATGGAAGCACTAAGAGCAGAAAACAATGAAGACATTCAGGCCCTCTTCGGGGAAACAGCTGGGCTGCGGGACTCTCACTGGTGCGAAGACCTTTCTGCAAATAGAAAAGATTTTCGTATAAATAGAATTGCTTTATGGGAACGAAAATAATAAAAAGAGTGAGCCACTCTTCCCGAATAAAATTTATTGTTTATGTCTAGGCAGTGCTTGGGTTAAATATGTGCACGGGAATAAAGGTTCACAACCTTTTCCCAACCCTTTTAGTTAAAAAATAAATTTCTCTCAGGAGAAAAATACTTCATCTTAGCCTTTTAAGACTAAGCGAAAAGTCATAGCTCCAAATGGTGATTATCTTCATCAATGGCAGCTGTGCTGTCGCAGACTGTGGAATTGCTGAGATGTAAATGTGTCCCCATCGACCCTGCGTGAACACCCTGCTGTGACAGTGTGGAGATCCTTTCGACAAGTACTCAGACAGTGGATGATAAAATTTAACACGTTAAAAACATACGTGTATACACATAACTCATGAGTCACTGTGAAGGGTTACACATTGGTGGTGGGAGATGTTTGCCTATCTACAGAAAGGCAATTAGCAAACATAAAAAAAGACTTATGCACAATACATCCAACTAGGAAGCCATTGAAATGTATTTAAATTCTGTGTATCAGTTTAAATGAAAGAAGTTGTGAAGGTCAAATTTAATATGTATCTAATACGATTAATTTAATATAAAGTGACACGTTTCCAAATGTATCTGATAAAAATTGATTCCACGTAATTAAGGTAATATAAAACACTATTTTAGTGTATGGATGGACCCCACAGTCGAATCTGAAACTGGCAGAGCTGATTGTGCCTAATTGGCTGCAGGTTTTATCGGGCCTCTGTCTCATCATGCCTAAAAAGACGAGAACTTGCGAAACAGTAATGCAAACAATTTGCATTCTGTCTTGTTATTCAGACAGTCAATTTGCACTAGAACAATCTATTTAAAATATGAATATATCAATTAGCAGTGCTAACGTTGACAGGTTGAAATACAGACATTTTCAACAAAGCATCATTTTCATGAATCTGAGTGTTTTTCTAGTTGACAGATGTAATTTGCTCAAGTGCAAAACATCTTGCTAATTCTAAATATCATATCCCCCCCCAAAAAAAATTATCTATTAGTATTTCCTATCTCAGTTCCAGAGAAATAATTACACTGTCAACACTGAAATTGGGGGGGGGGGGGGGGTATGCGTGGTATGTCTATCTGGGGAGTGCTTGCTTTGCATTCTTATGTGATCCTGTGGTGTAGGCCTAGTCTAATGGTTAAAGACAGGCTATGCAGGATTTTTTCTTTTTAACTTGCGCTCGAGGGTGTGTCCTCAACGGAGGTGCGGGCGGGGCTGAGGACAGAGGAGGAGACTTCTTGGAACGCAAGCGCAGCGTCTGGGAGGGCCGCCGAGAAACCTGCGTAGCACGCCTTTAGCACACAAGCCTCACAAGCCTTTCAAAGTTCAACGGATACCAGTCGGCCGTACGTGGGTACTGGACGGCCCGTGCGGTCGACTGCTGGTGTCACCCGATGTTGTTGACTTTGGGTCGGATGTTGTCGACCGTTGGATGTTGTCAACCGAGGTGGTTGGGGGGGGGGGTGGGATTTTGTTGGATGTTTTCGACCGGGGGGGGGGGGGGGGGGCGAGGGGGGGTGCTGGCGGGTGTGGGCGCAAGGAATTGCGTGTTATGCATTCAAACAACAAAGCGCTTCTCGACAGGGTACATTAATACCGCTAGTTAAATCAACCGGCAGTAAACCGCAGCGGAGAAATTAGCTGTTTCAACTCGTCGCTGCACAAAAAATGTATTGCCAGTCATTTCGGTGTCGCGCCCCCCCGATGGTGTCACCCGGTGCGGTCCGCACCCCACCCCCCCAACCCCCTAGTGACGCCTCTGTGAAGCATGTTCGGCTCAGGGAGGTCAGAAAAGCCTATTTAAGCCACATTGTTCTGAACTTCTCTCTTTTCGTCCACATAAGGTGGGGTTTTTGTAACATTTTCACACAGTGTTCTTTGCTGACAACAGGAACAGTACAGTACATTCATTAGGGAGATGTGTGTGTAGGGTTTTTGATGGGGTTCAATTTGGAACCGTGCAAGCCTGCCTCTGCGGGTAGCTTGAAATAAATGCAGGACGTGTTCATTTTTTCGAAAAAACAGCTTTTTTTTCAGCTGATCATTCAAGCAAAGCAATTTGATTGCACATTCTCTTTGGAGACGCTGTTGCTGCTTTCATGTGAAAAAGTGAAAATCCAGGAGTAGTCATAATTTTTACTTCATTAGTAGGCCCAATAGTTCAAATAACACACATTATTATTATTATTATTATTATTATTATTATTATTATTATTATTATTATTATTATTATTGTTATTAGTAATAATACATTTTTTTTTCACATTATAGACTGAGCCTCAATCTAGAGAGTATTCTGTGTGCTCTTTTCATTTGATGTTGAAAAAGGTCATGTGATCGCCTGGAGCTAAAATCTGCAGCTCCAGCAGTAACCAAATATTATCATGAGGCCTAACTCACGTATTTTAGGCATTTGTAATTGCAGTCCTTGAGAAATGTAGGTGGACCCAACCTTTCAGGTCACCTGATGTCTTGTTGAGGAATCTTAGGGAAACCAAGGAGGATTCAACACCTACTATTTTTGGGCGCAAAATGGCGGTTGTCCTGACTGCCTATGGGGTCAAGTCATTGCTAATTCATTACGGAGGGTGAAGAAGAGAGAAGCGCCATTTTCGTTTTCCTGAATATGCTGTGCATCCTTAATGACTCTTCAGCGAGAAGCATGCAATATTAAGTAGCACTAAATAATGACGTTACAATAAATGAAACCGTTGTATACCATTACGTTTAGGGCTGGCGCATAAAACGGATTTCTGGGCCTCATTCCCATTAATTTACTTATGTATTGTATTTTTTAAGCAGAGGAAATATTTTGTACAGAATTAAGTTAATGCGGACAAACCGTTTTACATTAAGGCCCCCAGTGCAGATAATTGCAACAAAAGCACTTTTGGTACCTTGTTTAAAATTGAACATTTGGGGGTTGAATAAATAAAGCAGTTCACGCATATAACGTAAAGCAATTGTTTTTTGTTTTGTTTTGTTTTTTTTCTCCTTTTTTAAATAGTTTCAACAGACCGTTAGTGTTGACGTCGTAATGGTCGGAAGACAGCTGGAGGCTGTGATGCGGGCGGCCCAGCTCTTCTTCCCTCTCCTCTTGTTTCGTACGCTCGGTTAAATCCGGGGGACCCACGCTCGGTCGAGCTTTCACCCGCGTTGTCAGATTGATCTGTTTCACGATGAGACACACAGCCATTAACACTTTGTATGAAAAGTTAACGTGGGCAGATAATTAACTTGCTCGGTCGAGTTTAGCTATCGGGCTCTCATTGTGGGCATTCATCCGAAAATGTTTTTTTTTTTTTTTTGTTTTTGCTTATTTCCTTTTAATGTGCAGCAGAACCCTTTCGGGGGCACACATTGAATAGTTTATGAATGTGTGACAGGTCGTCACATGCTCAAGGAGCTGTTATTATTTTGTTAATTCAATGCAAATCCTCATTTTCCACACGATTATGTGAACTGTAAACAGGACGCCACACAGCTGCATTCTAATTAACAGTGCAGGGAGAAAGCGTGATTATGATTTATTGTTTTGCACATTGTCATTTAGTTTGAAGCTGACAAAAAAAAAAGGAAAAAAAAAGGGTTTTGACCCCGGTTGCGGTGTTTATTTTGCAAAGGCTGCAAAAGCGTCCGAAAGGGAAGTTTGATTTTTTAAAACTCTCGCTCGCCAACAGTCATGTAAGGCGAACGACGTTTCCGTAATTTCCACATTTCACATCTTTCTGAAGTGTAGTGAAATAAATAAACTTGTGAGAGAACACAAATTATTTCATCCAATGTCACTTCGGTGTACGAAAAAGATGCTGTAATTGACAGGTGTTGTGGAGATGGTGCTAATAAGAAGAACACTTGTATAAGGTGATAACTTCACTTTGCTAAGCTTCATCATCTGACGGCAGATTGCCCAGAACCTTCAGGGTGTAATTGTTTACTTTATTGCAGAACTCTCTCACTTTGTTAGCAACTGACATTCTTACTAAGTAGTCCGTGATTCCAGATTCAACTTTTAGCCGCGAGAGGGAATGTGGAGGGGTGGATCTGGGAATACTTTGGCGTGGAATCTCTGGGAAAAATCCAGACAACATACGGCTCAATGTGTTTCACAATGGACTATTCCGCTACTGACCTTTTCTCGTATGTTTTGACTAACCCTTGTCCACTGTGGCAAGAGTAGCCTTACGGAAGGCTACTATGAAGTTATATATTGACATACCTTCATATTGCAATGGTAAGCTGCTTTATATTAGATGATTTTTGTGGCTAATGTACGCACTTTCTTTAGTATATTGCAGACCGCGCACATTAGAGACAACTTTAAGACACCTGAGACAAGCTCATCTAAATATACTGTCCATAAATATATTTACACAGTTAATTTGTTTCTGTGGCATTTACACACGTGGTTGAAATATCATCAGATGGCAACAGATGTTCTATGAAAAACAATGTGCACAGAATATCTATCATGGTTTGGGTTTATGTGATTTCTGGAGTTTGGAGACAAAAAGATTTTCTGATCCGAACAGAAATTATAATAGAACAGATTCTATGATGTCAGTAAATGGTTGGTTGGGATTTCAACTCAAAGTTTAAGTTTAGATCCTAACAAATGTAGATCTGTTACCAAAACAAATCTGCTACCATAGCCCTACAGCGTGAATCTACAGTTATGATTGTGTTTACTTTGATGAAAATAATATTATGTAGATTGTCTCATTCTATATGTTTGGCATGCATGAATGGCCCATTCCAAATACATTAAACGTCT
This sequence comes from Anguilla pacifica, assembly GCA_039654925.1. Lineage (NCBI taxonomy): Eukaryota > Metazoa > Chordata > Actinopteri > Anguilliformes > Anguillidae > Anguilla > Anguilla pacifica. The sequence continues at coordinate 67,163,711 of CM077287.1, forward strand.
AATTCTATTTTAATTATCTGCAAGCTGTTAGCTGTCTTGTGAGACTGACAGCCTGTTCTTGAATTGGGATTGTATTAAGTAAATCCATTTCAGGCAATTAGGAATTACAAATATGAATAATTAACTGCAGTCTTTTGATTTAAGGGTGACAAGTCAGTAAAACCAAGAGACACGGCAACAGCATAATTACCACTGTCACAGTCCTGTGAGCATCCATTTTGTCTCTGTGGAAAAAACGATAACCCACCAATTGGGCATTGTCTTGCCTAAGCCCATTCACCTGAGGATGTCTCAGATGTCTCAATCTAGGAACGTCTGTGTATTTTATGTGACAAATAGGTTATGTACATCGGCGGCCTTGGAGCAGGAAACGAAGAGGGGCGAAAGCCACCTTTTAAACTGACAGGAATCCTGTTTTTCTGATTATCAAGTTTATATATCTCATCGAGGACTGCAGGACTGTAATTGTATCTGATCTTACATATTTGCGAACTTTAAACAGGACCAGGTCAAAACCTAGTATATGGCTGGACCTAACACACTTCATCCGGCTGACCAATGGTGTAACTTTATCACTCAGTCAGTCAGTCAGAGACATTCGCGTTTGTAGGGCTGGCCCCGCTGTTGCGGTCCAGCCAAAAATGTTTGCTGATCCCCTAACATTTCACCTGATACACGGTGAAATGTCCAGTGTTAATTCAACTCTAACAGGGTTTATATGAGTCCAATCTGGCCAATCTAGTGGACTCATATGACCTTTGTAAGTGTGGATTTAGGATTTAACACTGAACATTTTGCTGCGTATTGGGTCAAAAGTGCGTTCCAAAGTGGAATTTTTGTTTCCGCACCCTGTGCGGTTAATTAAGGGGATAAATCTTTTCACTTTTCTCCCTCGTACCTTTACATTGTTCACATGAGTCTGAAGGGCACGAGACAGAAAAGGCTAAATTAGCATAATAATGAATCTGTCGTGGAGCAAAGGCGCGCTCAGAGCCATCAAATATGCATATAACTGCAAAAGAAAGCACAGACATGAAAAAATAAACGAAATTCAAAAGGCTATAAGGTTTTGAAAACAGGACCTTATTACCTGTACACAAGGGTGTGCAATGTGTACAATACGGCACTATGCGTCTGAGAGACAGAATGTTGTATTGTATTGCCTTTGGGGTACCTTTGTGACTGACCCCATACATTCAAACCAAGTGGGTAGGGCTCAGGTGTATTCAACGCTGGTTGCTGGCATCCAGATGAACTAGAGGTGACCCCTGACCCCTGACCCCTGACCCCAGACTGTGCCCCATTATGATGTGAAGCCGGCGTCGGAGAGGCACACGTATGTGTGGCTCATAATTTCTTCTGGCTTGTGCCCCTTTCTCTCTTTCCTCCCCTGCTTTCTGTGTGAAACAGGCCTCTTCATGCTTCCTGTCCTCACGGTAACACACTCAGTGACCCTTCTGGGACTCCCACTCTCCTGGAACAGCGACTGTGCAAAGTGCCAGGGCAAGGAAGGGCCAGGGGCAACGGTGCCAACCACAGCTGCTTTACACAAGCAGCACCGCGCCAGGCCCCAAAAACCTGAAGGAGGCCTGGGCTCAGCTTCACTTCCTCCAGTGCGGGCTGCCAAGGCCCTGTTCCTGCAGGTTTTCATTTCAGCCCTAATTTGGCACATCTGATCAGCAACTCAACAAAATCTTCCATCTTCCTAGCTGGTGAATGAGGTGTGCTGTGTTCGAGACAGAGTGAAACCCTACAGGATGGTAGATCTCTAGCTGGTGAATGAGGTGTGCTTTGTTAGGGTTGGAGTGAAACCCTACAGGACGGTAGATCTCTAGCTGGTGAATGAGGTGTGCTGTGTTAGGGTTGGAGTGAAACCCTACAGGACAGTAGATCCCTAGCTGGTGAGTGAGGTGTGCTATGTTAGATCTCCAGGAATAGGGTTGGGCAGCCCAGCTCTAGACAGTCAGTGCAAGGCATACAAAACACTAACCTTGAATTTACGTCTCGCCTTATTAATTATGAATGGCTCACCGGCACGTTGTTTATGTCTTTTAATATGCCGGGCTGGCTGTGCTCCTGTTCCCTGCACAGGGCCTGGAGCTGTGGGGAACATGAGGCTTGTGAAAAATAAGTTCTCCCTCTAAACTAAGGCCCCCCTCTAGAACAAGTCCCCCCTCTAAAATAAGCCCCCCCCCCCCCCCCCGTAAAATAGGTCCCCCCTGTAAAATAAGTTCCCCCTCTAAAATGAGTTCCCCCTGTAAAATAAGTTCCCTCTTGAAAATGTTCCCCTTCTAAAATAAGTTCCCCCTTGCCATTATAATGTCACAATTTAAAGGGAAATTAGTTTCATCTCAAAGATGCTGATGTATTGTTAATATAGTTAAAGTTATGTATTCAGCTGAACAAGCTAGCAGCAAGCCAGCACATTCGCTAACGGTCTTACTGTAACAGTGGCACTGTTGTATTATCAATTTAGCTAACCTACTCACGTTACCATGCAAACTGGATGTTCCAGTTCAGTTCTGCGCCTGCGTTCTGATTTGAAACTGTTAGCTGCCTAGTTCTGGCTATACTTAACAGAATCCAATCATTATAGCACCAACTTATCCAGCTACTAAACCGACGATGTGCTTAACCATTTAACAGCGCTAAACCATTTGAAATGCATGCGTGCAGAATAAGCACCATCTCTTCCTAAAGTTCCTAAAGCACACAACAAATTATGACATGGTACACAAATTACCATGGTGTTCGAAGGAGAGAACTTACTTCAGAGGGGGAACTTATTTTTCACAACACATGGCACAGCTGCTGTATCAGTGGGGCACAGGGATTGGAGGACAACCTCCTTCATCAAACCCGAGGAGGGAGGGGTTTTTATAAACCTGTCAGAGCTGCTCGTTACTGCTTGCTTAATGACTGCATTGCGCGTAACCCCATACACATCCACCCCTTGTTTTCTTTTCTTTTCTTTTTTTCTTTTTTTGCTGGAAAATTCCGGGGAGTCAGAGCGTGAAAGGGAACGGAAGGATGTTTTCGTCTCGCAGACAAAAGAAAATATAAATGGCTTCCGCACATTCCGTCTCCAGTTCTAATTTTTTCCGGGTGGAGACAACCCGGTACGCTGTTTCCATGGCGAACGCACAGGGTTCCACCGCAGACGGTGTTCTTGGGGTTCATCCTAGGGCTCAGCGAGTGTTCGTGGAACGTATCCTTAATTTTTCCCTGGTTGCCCTGCCAAGCTCTACACCATGCAAAAAATGGAATCGGGCTGCTGACAATGTATTATTGTTGGCCATTCAGATATCTGCACTGCTGACTTTCAAAAAGGGAAAAGTAAACAGGAATTGTTCCTGCCCCCCCCCCCACTTCTAAAAATAGAAGCGTATGCAATGTGCTGAGTAAAGCTGTGGGGCATAAGCGTACAGTCATGGCATGCATTGACAATAATTGTTCGATTCATCTCCACATAAGCAGGTGATAGCAAATATGTGCATCATTTCAAATCTGCAGATTGAACAGAATGATGCTGGCTGGCTGGCTGGCTGGCTGGCTGGTCGATGCCACTGTACCATTACACCATTATAGTTTGGGAATGCAGAAAAAATTTACTGACAAGCACCAAGTGTAATGATGCATGGAATCTGAAAACAGCGGCTTTTCGTTTCATTTGTCTAGATGCTTTGTCTGTGTAAGACTCTGCCAGCTGTGTTTGACATCCCAAAATATCATGTCAGTGGAGGTAAATGTAAAAAAAGTAGCAATTTTTAACTTTTTTTTTATTGAGACATGATGATTCAATTTTCCATCATTTGACAGTTAGCTTTGTTGATTTGCCGGGGAGCTGCAGTACCTTGTTGCTTTAAATTCCTTGAAAGTTAACACCGGCATTTATTAGGCACCATATTTAAAATTAACCTTAGGGGTGAAAAAATTAGCATAATGTCACCTCCTCGGTAAATAAAACCCCTCCGTGCAGACAAAGAAAAAGGAATTCATTAGACAAGAACACTCCTGTTTCTGCGTCGCCAAAAACAGATCAAAGCAGCTACTCGCTTCTCATCAGACCTTAAGGGAGAGAAGTTGCGGGGGGTAGAGGCAGGGGGGGGGCGGGGTGCGCTTGGCGGAGGTGGAGGGCCTGGTGTGTGCAGGTGGGGGGGCGCGGTCGAAAGCCTCGCAAAAAAGAACCTTAAAAATCTGCGATGGCAGAAGGCTGCTTGCGCGCGCCCGAACCCGAGGTTCTCTGCGGCGGGGTTTTTGACAACGAGTGACTTTGAACCCGCGTCAGACCCCATTAGCCCGTCGCCGGGGACGACAAGAGTCCCCCCGGAAAATGAGGTGACGGCCGGGCTTTCCCCTCGAGCGGAAGAAACATTATTCCATTCTGATCCATCGAGCACACGCGCGTGGGCTTAAAGGAGTTCACCCCCGCCACCCCCCCCCCCCCCCCGCGCCGTACACGGAGTCACAAACAGGGTCATTCTCCTGCTCCGTGTTCCACTGCCCGGGGTAAATACCTGTGCATCCAACAGATAGCTCTCTGCCCCCCTCCCTCTCCCCCCTGCCCCCTGCCTCCAATCCAACCCACACTCTCCCCCCGCCCCTTCCCCCACCATCACGCACCAAGGCAGACACTGTTATTCCATATACATTATTGCAATCTGCACAAATCCTCAGAAGTACTCCAGGATTCGTCTGAGATAAAGGGGAAAAAAAACTTGAATCATTTAAAATCCTGGCTGCAGTATAGGAATGTTCAATCAGGGATGTTTTAAAAAAAAAAAAATTTCTTACACTTTTTATACTGAAGCAAAATGTTAAAAACATCATCAAGCAAGCAGTGTTAAAATGGGTGTGGTTCAAGCAGACCGCATCCAAAGCTAATGATGTGAATGTCATTGTAAAATCACAGAATTTCTGGACTCAAGGATTTATTCAAATGCCAGAAACAGTTCCTAAGATAGTGATAATTACCTTCTTAACATAACTCTTTTGCTCAAAGACATGCTGGATACTTGATTCTGAATAGCCACACCCTAACCAGAGGGATATATACAGAGAGAGCTCCATAATGATTTTGACAAAGACATATTTTTTCTTGATTTGGCTCTGTTCACTAGCAGCAGTAAAAAAATAAAAAATAAAAAATAAGAAAAACAGCAACTTGGTCACATTAGAAGAGAGAGCTTTCACACGGGAAAATATCAAAAAAAAAATTGTGGTATTACAAAAGTATGTAATTCTAAAGTTTTTTTCTGTTGTTGTCCTTGCTTCAGACTGTGGCAGGAAACACAGTGAAATAAAGCTAGGCTTTCATCCCTCCTTTTTCCGAAAAGCTGAATTATTTATCGGATGACATTGAAGCCGACTTTGCAATATTGTAACCCGCTGCCTCACTGTATACTTTAATTGGCAATATATATTTGTCAAGATCAAAGTGCGACAATGGCGAAATGAATCACGTTGGGGCGGATGACATAGCAGATCTGATGATCAGGGAAGAATAGCATGCTCCGTGATCAGAAAGCGTCCCGCATAACAATGGTGGCTCTGATTATATTACCCCCCCCCCCCACCCCCACCTGTTAAATATGAAAAAGTCTGGCTATTGTATCTTCCCTTATTATAAGCTCATGTTATTCATGAAATATCCAAGAGCAAATGTAAAAAATAAATAAAAAATAAAGTCATTTTTAATAGCAGCTGTACATTACAGTGGTTCCGTGAACACTTTTTTTTTTTTACCATGTCAATGCGGAAAAAATAAATAAATTAGAAAATAAATAAATTATTGGCACTAGCCAATTAGCAGGATCACAGGTACACGAGTAATCTAGCACATTATTTACGCAGTAATGCAGCGACAACGATGGTGTCATGTTGAAGATAAGGAGTTGGCTAATTGAAAATGAATTCTGAAATATATTATTAATAGTGATGGCTAATCAGAACGGAGATGCTCAGATAGTATACATGTACAATGTTTACGTTCTTTGGAAACATAGGCGTCAAGTTATCATATTGAACTGACTCTGCCACTGTATTTGAACAATACAATGATGTGATTATTTAAATTCATTAAACAACGTAAGATGACCTTTGCTGCCCCAATCTGATAAAAACTCTTTATTTATTTATTTATTTATTTATTTATGTCAATAGATAAGAGTGAAGACACACTCACACTCACTGGGTTTGTCTGATAACAGACACAAAGGCTGCATATGATGGAGATCTCAGCTTTGCAGTTAGATATAATGTAAATGCATTTGATGTCATGTAAATGTGGTAAATAATGTACTTTTTATATAAGCTGAAGAGGGACTCGGCATTTTCACTTAACTTCCTGAGTGCTAAAAGGCTGGAGTGCACGATTTTATGATTTGGTGTAATTGCTGAGTGCCATTATTCCCCGCCAAGAGGCACCTCCCACGAACCTCCCACCAGGACATTAAAAAAAAACAATCAGCTCTGGCCAAAACTCTGCCAGTTATACGCGCCTGGCGTGGCACGCAGTCTCTGTGGAGGAGCCCGCAGGGAATTTAGCGTGGAAACAAACGTCCTCGTTGTCGACGCGGTGCAGGAAGCAGAGTGTGTGCGTAGGGGGTTACTGTTAATGCTGATGCGGGGAGGACTGTGAGCTAGCCGGGGTTAGCAGACCTCCATTAAAAAAAAAAAAAAAAAAAAAAAGAAAGAAAAAAAAGGATTTTCTGTTTTCCCTGAGATCTCGATCCACAGTCTAATTCAAAGGAATCTAAAAAAAAACATCCAAATAGCAACACAAGACATAAAACAGACTGTGTTTGCATACATTTTGACCGCAGAAGTAATTTAACAGGAAGTGGTGTAGTGCTGATTTCTTTATGGTCTTTAGCTGTGGCCCTGTCTGTGTAAAAGCCTCGCTGGGTAAAAGCGGGGGTGGCTTGTGGTAATTACGCGCTTAGTGCAACTCGGGCTGCTTCTCAACCTCCAGCTCACCCGTTCCAAACGGAAATGTTTGCATTTAAAAAATTAAAAAATAAAAAAAATTTAAAAAGAAACATCATTAGATGTTCAATACTCAGAGGAAAGCTGTGAAGAGAAGACTTTTATGAAATATAAAACACACAGATTACACTTATTACTAGTTTTTTATTTATTTATTTTTTTTAAAAAAAACCTCTTTTAAATATTTATATGAAAAGATTCAGTTTTAGCAGGGCTGTTTTAGCGTGTCTCCTCGATTACAGGAAGGCACGCTGGGGAATTACTCTTCAAATGATAGTCTGAGCCACGAGGGACAGGGCCCAGCGCAACACAGAAATCAGCGCGCATATTAGATATTCTGCACGGAAGCAGAGCTGCCCCGCCCTAGGGCTGTCCACGGGTATGTAGTGGTGATCAATTTGTGCCTGGAAAGAGGCAGAAAATGGACATTAGAGGGAAGTAAGGAGGTGTTAGAAAAGAGGGAAAAAATAATATTTTTATATACAGAATATAGGAATGTATACGCTTTTAAGTCTCGTAAGTGAGTCGCTCGTATAGTAACCATGGCCGTGATCATTGTTGAGCGTTTACTGAGAGAAATGCTTACAATTACCTAGGGCTCCTCGCACAATACTAGGCTGCTCCTTATCTTATGAGTCCACCGGCTGATTAAACCCATTTTTGAAGATGAAATATTTTATTTACGTGAAACAGCATGACGACGAGAACGGGCCTTGCAGCCCAACGACGCCGCCACGCGTTTTAAACTGTATGAGCGAGAAAAAAAAAAAAACGAAAGCGTGTGAATGTGTGGAGTGCTCGTATGTAGGCCGCCGCCATCTTTCTCATTGACGGTACTTAGCGTATGTGCTAATCCAGAGCGACTCGCTGCACAGCTAACATCTCCGCTAATGCAATTCATTTGTAGGCGGCTGGATGTTTCGCCGAAGCGATTCAGGTTAAGTACCCTGCTCAAGGGTAACATACGAAAAGCCGAGCGCCCCAACTGGGAAACCATTCCGCAGCCTTGGAGTTCCGAGCCAGTTACCTAACAATTACGCTAAACTGTCGCCCCCCTCACCCCCATCCACCCCCCACTCCAGCCCCCTCGGGCAATTGTCTCCTCTCTGTGACCATGCTGTAGGAACGGTACCTTCTGTTAGCTCTCTCTCTCTCTCTCTCTCTCAGCGGCACGGCCTTGGCCTGTTTGTTCTTTTTTCTGCAGTACAAAGTTGATATGCGCACTTCTGATTGGTCCGCAGTGCAACGCTCCCCTTGAACTCCCTGCACCGGCCAATGTCAAAGCAACACAGCTTCAGCTTGCCATAAACGCCGCACTGTATCACTTCAACAACTGAATTCAGCTGACTGAGTACATATTTTATTTTTTCTTGTCAGAAACTTTTTACCATCACTTTCAAAAGTCCTGCCTGAAATTTTAAGGTGTGGAAGTAGAATGTATTCTGTGGTTAGTTGGACTGGGAAAAATGGGGGAGTTTCTAAATATGTGTTAAAAATGTGTGATTTAACTTCACTGTGAGCTTGAGCTAGTGAAAGCAGCAAAGCAACACTTATACTGAACGTGTAACTCAAAAAGAAAGGCAAAGCACATCGTGGATTGATGGAATCCAGGCTGCATTTCTGATTGTGTGCTGAAAAAAAAAATAGATGGTAAGATTCAGCCATCAACATAACCAATTTGCTTTGTAAAACAAAAGAATTATTTATGAGACAGGCGTCGTTTGAAGTATGCTTTAGCAAGGCGTAGAGCTTCTCAAACATTTGCTAGACAAGTGATAGTCGCCCTCATCTTGCCTGTCACTTATTCTGTGGCACATATCAATATCCAGAACATTCGCATGCGTATATGTGTATTATCGAAATAATTCTTCAGTCATTTCTAAAGACATGTTTGAATTAGCCGTCATGTATTAAAAATCGTGCTGTCGTTCTTGTCAGTAGCGGTGTGGTGCTTTAAATAACCAGCAGTAGCTAGACAAGCGTGTTTTACTCTTGGCGGGAAATGAACTAGCCTCTCGCTCGACTGCCTACTGCTGCTGGGAGGATGGTTAAGGATATGACCATGTGATGCTAAGTGAATTTATGGACTTCTGCTGTGAAAAATGATTGATGCTAAGCGGCCATAAGTAAAATTAAGGAAGTAAGTCGCTGTGAGGGCCAGAACTCGGCGGGGGGTCTCTCTACGTTAAATTCTTCACCGAGGAGTTTATTAGGAAGTCAATATTAATAGGCGTACCTGCCTGTCATAGTTGAAGACAGACTTTAGTCTTTGGTCTTGTGAAAAGAAAAAAAAAATCGAGATTTTGGCTCAAGGTATTTAGCTGGATGTGTCTTCAAATATTTGCATGCGGAATTGCTTCACTTTTTGCCATGTTCTTTTATTATGTAGGCCAGTATCATCAGGTGAAGTTTTTTTTTATTTTTGTCACCTTCAGAGTTTACCCAAGCGTAAAAGGTCAGTGAAATTCTTGATTGAAGGACTCCTCAACAATGCAGTAGCAACACAATAAAAATAAATAAATATGTTGAAATAAAAATGTCATACATCAGAATCAAACATCCACATGATGCAGTGTTTAAAATCAACAGTGACCCCGTCAACTGGTGCTGGTAAGTGGTATGTAACTGCCTTTTTAATGAAATGTCTCTACATGGTATTATTGTAAAAAAGGCCGTGGCATCATTTATTCCTGACAATCCTCAGACAAATGAATGCAAAATGATCATTATGTCTCCTTAATGAGATTAATTAAAATATGTGTATTTCACAAGTACGGCTTTTATTTGAATAATCAGAAACCATCTGGTTTCCAATCTTGGCAATTAATTATATATGAAATTAATGCGGGACACTGTCAGCAAAGAAGGAATACTTTGAAATACATACAAAGACGGAAAAATGTGATCATTGTTGTTTATGTTTTCTTTGTTTCTCACTTGGCCTTCTCAGAGCAGATTGTTTATTAGTATCATATTTTTATACACAGCCATGAACAGATCCAATAGATGAATAATTGACTTTTAAAAACTAACAAGAGGTGATGTCCTGCAGACACTAACATCACTACTAGCTTCATGTGAAATAATTTTGAACTATTGTACAGAACTTAATTTTTTTTTCTACTGCTCTCCCAGCATTAGTCCTTCAGACAAAAAGTGACTAGAAAATCTAGACTAGAAAAAAGGGTAAAAAAAACAACATGAAAATCATCTTTAGCTTTGTTTAATATCATGGCTGAATTTAAGGTACATTTTTTCTCCAAAAGATATTTCACCATTTATTGAATGTGATATTATTTCATCTTGACAAGCTATACAGTTGGAGAGATATTCGTAAAAATGAAAAAGAAAAAGCATAAAACATTTGAATTAGCATTTGAAACTGTGCTGAGCAGCTCTGTAGACTGGGGCTTGGCTCGTGATGTGGCTGCGTTGAGAACCTCTCTTGAACAGAAAGAAATTCATATTCAAAGCAGTAAAGAACTCAGTCACACCAAGGGTTTAAATTCCCACATACAGTAGCGATAACTAGTTTGGAGCTGGGGGACCCACCTAACAATAAATAGTATATGAATTTGATTACCTAATTAGGCATCATTTTTTTGTGTGTTTTTTTTTTTTGGCGTAATTAAGACACGCACAAAATCCTTCTTGTTTGTTCCCAGCTGACGCAATAGAAAGCATCCATTAATGAAGTGCGAATACCGTCAGACACATTTCCATTAAGTATCGTTAAACTGTTTCATGCTGCTAAACAGATTATATTCAAAGACTGTACCACTCATTTGATCTATTATGGAACATCAGAGAAAGATACGCTGGAGTATTTCAACGTTCCTATTATGTATTATTTGTTTTGCATTATATTGCGTCGTTTCAGGTCATTTTACATTTGGGACCTTCATCCTGGAATGCGTCAGAAACCGTTGGTTAGAGAGCTGCTTATTTTTTTCATCACTAGGATATGCGTTCCAACGAGGACCAGCCGTAGGCACCCATCCCGACCAATGGGGACGGACGTCAGCGGGCATCCCGACCAATGAGGACCAGCCGTACGCACGCATCCCGACCAATGGCGACGTACGTCAGCGCGCATCTCGACCAATAGGGATGGACGTCACCGTGCGTCCCGCCCAATGGGGACGGACGTCAGCGCGCATCCCGACCAATGGGGACGGACGTCAATGGGGACGGACCTCAGCGCGCACCGGGCAGATTAGCGGATACGTTTTCGGCGAAATTTAATTCCGCGCGTCTCTGAAACTCTTGGCAGGAGCCGGAGCCATCGCTGCTCTGCACTGCCGTCATTAATCTCGTTTTGTCGGAGGTGTGAAGAGAAGGGCCGCGAGAGCTAAGTGGAGTCTAAAGGTTCCGACGATTTTTTTCCCCCCCCTGCGCCAACCGCTGAAAGCTCCGTTCGAGAAACATGGCCGACCTCCTTCTTTCATCAGTCCAACGGGGACGTTATTTAGTCACGCCAGTAATTTCTCTCCGACGGTTCCGTGCGTTGCCTTGGATCCCTGTCAAAGCCGCCGTACGTGTTGAATCAGCAAATAACTCTGCGTGTCGTACGGGCCCCGTTGCTCGTGATTATTTGGGACCGCTTCGTCTGGCTTTGGAGGTTCTCGCGGGGTGTGTTCTCGGCGACGAGCTGTACCGCTGCGTCCGTCACAGGACGGCCTGCCGCCCGCTCTCGTTCGGCGAAAACGCTGCTAACGAGCTCGGCCCCCGAGCTTCCTATTGGGGAACCGAGGAGGAAGATTCGCAAAACATCGCAACCCAGAAACTGATAAGTCAACTCGCCAAATGCGAGCCCGTGGCGTCTGACTCTCTGAATCTCACCCACTCTGAGATCCACTCTGTGATGAACCCCAAAGTTCTCATTTTCCCCATTCCGGTAAAGCTGGCATGTCGTGGGTTGGGTTTGCCGGAAATAAACTCTGTGTTCTTAACTTTGACAAACAATTAAAAGAATTTTAGGGGTTGTTTTCCCTCTCTACAAACTTTCAGCTTCTCTGTCATCCCTAAGACAAACCGAGTGTGTAGAGTTGTCAAAGTGAAGGAAAAATAGCGGTTACTCAGTGTTATGTGGTTTGGCATTATGGCAAGGACAATGTGTTTTTTTTCTTTTACATAGATGTATATTTGTGTTTGTGTGTATGCATGCATGCGTACACGTGTGTGTGTGTGTGTGTGTGTGTCCACCAGGCTTTGACTATGAGTCTTAATGCGGTGTCCTGTCTCAGCAAAATGAGGGTACTGGGGGGGGGTGTGTGTTTTGTGGACAGCCAGCTGACACACGCAATGGTCTGATCCCTGGGCCAAGTGACACAGCTGAATGATGAACCTGTCTAACTCTGACACGTTTCTGAGCGTGCTCAGATGGGATAATTCTTCCGTCGTACGCGTGCGAGGGCTGCGGACCCAAGAGGCAATTTCATCCTCATCTGCGTCCGCGGCAACCAGGCCCCCTGTCATCTGTCCCAAATGTTGCTGATGGTGCAACGGGGGAGGGAGATTGCTATTTGGACAAATTCTGCTGAGGAAGGGTTTTGTTTATTTATTTTATTTTCTTGGTTGACGGGTCCATATGTCAGCTGCGATTGATTTCTGCATCTGTATACTCATCACGGGCGACTGGCAACACTCACCTTTCACCCACCGTCTTTGGTACAATTAGCGTTGTGCATTATTCGCTTTTAGTAGCCCGTTTTCTTTATTCAACATTTGTTCAGCGACTTTTTAATTTTCATTGGTAGACGATGCCTGTTTAGGCCTGTACTATGACTGTAGGCCCATCTGCATTTTATGATTAAGGCACAAAGGAGTTGCTTCCAAGCTATGGCCCAAGTGAGCGTTGCTAGTTCCATCGCACAGGTACCATGAGCCGACCCGTGATGTCTACTGAAGGGTACGTAGGTCTCACCTGTTCAGTGGAGCACCAGTGCATTGATTGGTAGACCAGCTCACTGCACGGTCATGTGGTCCCTGGATGTGCTGTACACCAAATGCTTTGGTGGCAATCTGACAGTCATAAAACACGGGGTTGGGGGGGGTCGGGGGGGGGCTTCTGTTTGGGACGGGCTCCAGCGGGGGTACACGTGATGCAGTGTTTGAAATCGGTCCAGCATTCCACAGAAACGCCAGGTCGGGAGCTGAAAGCAGCGCTTCTCCGTCCACTAGCGTCATCCTCCGCTTCCACCCATTTTCCACGGGCCTCTGCGAGAGGCAGCAGGGCCAGGGTTGGCTTAGTGTTCCAATGCAGGCCGGGGGGGGGGGGGGGGGGGGGGTTCTGCTGGTGGGTCACGCGTGTTGGCCACAGTCACATGATCCGCTCATTCCAACAGTCCAAATATGAGCGGCCGGCTCTGCCAGTTCATTATGCATGCATGCTGCTCGAGAATAAAATTAGAGAGTACAGAATGCTCTGATAAACAATGGCAATGATGGGTTTCTTCCTCATCCTTAGCCCCCCCCCACTCACCACCCTCTTTTTTAGATGCAAAGCACCTCATGAACCTGACTTGTCACTCACTCACACACTCACTCACTCACTCACTCACTCACACACTCTCTCCACTCACTCACACAAACACACACACACACTCACTCACTCACTCACACACTCACTCGCGCACATTTAGCAGGCTGAAGATTGTTCGCAGTGGGGAGCTCTTAGCACTCACGGTGCTTGGCGTCAGTCACACACTGTGTGTCCTCGTTTCTCCCCGATTTGGAGTGCGCAGTCACGCTCAGCATGCGCGGGAACCTCTGCTGCTGATTGGGCGAGCCTGTGCGTCGCTCCAGAACACGTGATCATGTCAGCCATCGCCTCTTTTCCCCACCACAGCTCGCCGGACAGGCGTGCTGCACAGACACGAGTGGGAGGAAGACTCTTGTCGCGTGCAGCTCAACAGACAAACTTGTGGGCGCCGGATTGGCCGACAGGGGTGTCTGGTGTGTGCTGTCATTCACTGAACCCCTCCCTGGACCACGGTTGGGAAAGTTTTTTTTTTTTTTTGCCATTTTACTTCCATTTTCTCTGCAATTTAGTCGTTATACCAATTCCCCGTGTGTATCACGGTCCTGGTCGATGAGCTATCCTTCTGTTGGTCTGGGGAGGGTGTAGACTACCACATGCCAGCCTCCGATACATGTGGAGTCGCCAACCGCTTCTTTTTCACCTGATAGCGAGGAGTTTCCCTGGGAGAGCGTGACGCGCGCGGAGGTTCACGCTATCTCCCCCAGATCCCCTCCCTGCTGAACAGGTGCCCCGACCAACCAGTAGGAGTCACTAATGCAGCGATCAGGACTCATACCCTCACCGGCTTCCCACCCGCGAACACTGCCAATTGTGTTCGTAGGAACGTCTGACCAAGCCGGAAGCACCGCTGCTGGGGATTGAACCCGGGTCTCTGCGGTGGTAGACGAGTGCTTTTACCTCTACACTACCCAGACGGCCCAAGCTTGAGTTGATACCAGACTCCGGATCCCCCCTCCACGCAAGTCTTCACAAGATCAGCCCCTTTCAGACTCCCCATTGAACCCATTCTAGGTAAAGAAGCTTGGTGGGAAGTCTTTTTTGTATTTTCTTTTTTTTTTAAATCACTGTTAATATGGTTATGAAAGCAAACTGTGGGCCAACTGGTTTTTTAAAAAAAACTGCAAGGCCGAGAAACACCACCAAGAAACAGCATTTAATTAACGAGCAGGCGCGCTAGCACAACTGCACAAACAACTGTCGAGCAGAACTGCATTTCAGCGCTAAATGCTAATACTGGCTTAGCATTAAAACAATCCGGCAAAGGTAAAAGCACAGAAAACCAACATGTGACAACTGTGCTTGTTAAAAAGGAAAGGCTTTATCTTTCGACGTCAATCAAACCCTTCCCGGGACTGTGTTGACACGGCTCAGCGTAGAATGTAATCTCAAACTCCTGGAAAAGAAGCTTACATTTTCAGACAGCCTTGGAAATCTAGTTAATATAAGTCACGTCTTGACAGTTTTCTTTGCTTCCAATGCGCATTTCAAAATGATACAATGGCAATGCATTTCAGTTTTTTTGTGTGCCTGTTAGAGCTGATATTGTAATTAACATGTTAAACTAAAGACTTAAAAAATAAATATTTTTCAGAATAAAAAATCTCTCCTCTGCCTAAGAAAATACTTTTCATAAGCAATACATATGTCAAAAAAGGTTGTAATGAACGACTCTGGCAATAAAGGCATTTTTTCCACCATAAATGTTGCACATTACATGACCTATGAAAAACTAATGTTATGGGTATGTTGGCTTTCAGAAAAAAATGCATACGATATTATTGCGGAATCCATTTTCTTTCATTTTGCAAATAAACTTGAAATTAAGGGTGGCTGTCAATCATTTTCAACACTTGAGAATTGAAAATCTAATACCTACTAATATATCTTCAGTTAATTGGTGAATGTTGTAAGCTTTTCACCTAATTAAGTTTCTAATGTGTGAAGGCACATATTGGTGTGGGGTGGGTGGGTGTGTATGTATGTATATACATTATATATATATATATATATATATATATAGAGAGAGAGAGAGAGTTTCACATTGCTTCAGGCTGTAATTATAATTATGAAAATAATCTTCTAAATAAATATCATTCCATTCTTTGCAGGTTCTTGCTGAATTCTGTGGGGGTGTGTCTGCAGTGACATCTGCATCAAAATGAACGTTAAGTCAAGATATATTTTCCACTCAAGTATGATAATGAGATGTTTCTTTTTTCTCTCACAGATCTCTCCAAAGCTCATTTTCACATCCCGCAACTGTTTCCTCCGGAACTGTGAAGTTCGTCATGGCGACGTGAACCCACGACACACTTCCCCCACCACAACAACACCTCTCATTCACTGTTCTGGAAAGAGAGCACCCCCAAACCCCCCCCCCCCCCTGCCCCCCACCCCCCAGGTGCACAGCGGAACGACATTGATGCGAGGCTGCGCTAACATCATACAGACCCGCAAGGCAGCAGCAGCCAGTTACTTAGCTCAGAAACTGAGCTATTTTGAACAGGTGTGGTGGAAAAACAGGACGACAGGTGGATTTTTCAGTCTCTAAGAGATGGAAGATCGTTTAATTGCAAATATGAGAAGTTCTTCCTGTTGTTCGTTGTCTCTGGTGTATGCTGACATTTTTAGAGGAGATTTGTTTTTATGGTGGATGCACAACATAGCACCCGTAGTGACCTCTTGAAATAGCATGACTGTTGATCTGATGAAAGGTGCCCTTCCATACACTGACACTGTATTACAGAGTTTATTTTGACACACCCAATTTCTATGATCGATTTATTCAGATTTTTCAGGACCCATGATGGCCTAGCTTTATTGATGTTTTTTTGGTCCTCATGTTGAGAGACAACAAAAGACTCCAAATGCAAATCCCACACATAGAATCAAATCTAGACCCTTGTTAGCTTTCTTGTTCATGAACTAATGATGCAAAGACACCTAACTTGCAAAAAAACAGCTGAGCAGCCAATTGTCCCATTACTTTTTCTTCCCTAAAATAGAAAGGTTTGCAATTCCTACACAGATCACACAAAATGGATGTAAATACCCTAAAATTAAAGCTGACAGCCTGCACTAAAATCTATTCTAGGGGTACAGAGCCAGAACAACAAAGATTGTGTCCTGTCCCAATACTTTTGCTTATGTACTGATAGGTGGGTACTCCAAATGCGGAAATATTGAGTTGATAGGAAACATGCAAATCTAAAATGGCCAAAAAAATAATGATAAATAGATGCTTAGAATTATACAATGCACTTGAAAACCTGGTAAATTGATTGGATCTGGTCCAGTCATGTCACTCTAAAGAAGGCATTCAGAAGGAATTCAAGAAGCGGAATGTTTGAATTAACATTTTAAACGGTGCACAAGCGCGCACTCATTCGGTAGTCAAAGCCTCTTCACCTGAGTGCTTATTGGCAGGATCTGAAAACCTGCTGGATGGGTTAAGGAGGGTTAACAATGCAGTGTGAGGAGAGCCAAGAAGGAAGCGAGTCGGTCTTCGCATGGTAGATATTTTTGAAGCCGCTTTGCAATTCACCTTCCCCACGTGTGAAGAATTTTAAACCGTGCCTCGCCAAAAACAAGACAAGCTCTGGATCTGAGATCCTTGTACAAAAAAAACACAGCCTATTTCTACAGCAGTTTCAGTCTCTCTTCACTGCACAGTTTGGGACGGTGGGGTAATGGTACAATAAAACGGTGGCAGCTTTAACAACATCAAGACGGAATATAAGCTTAGGGGTGCGTGGATCATCGCGCAGAAACAAAAGAGCGAAAGTAATGATTCTGCGGAAACAAAATGGCGTCCGGAGGAGCAAAGCACAGAGCAGCAGCTTCGTACCGAGCATTACTACAACCAGGCGAACATAACACATAGGGCACGATACGTTCACACGTCGCACCTTTTTTTTTTAACGCGGGACTCGACATTACCGTTGTTGCTGGGAAACGGGGGCGGTGAACCAACAACGGGGCGTGGAACCTAGTGGGCGACCTACAAACCCGGAGCGAGGCGAATTGTATGACCGCGGCGTTCTCCGATGATTAATGTGGCGAGAATAAGGCTAACCTTTCCCCGTTAGCCGTAGAGTCATACTCTACCTGGAGGCCCAAACTTGAGTATTTTAATGACATTAAACTTCTCATTAAAGTGGGACTCTGATTTCGGGTTTCTTCAGGGGGGAACGTGTTCCCTTTGGCGGTTGGGGTTCGCCGTGGCTTTTCCCGCCAGCTGGGGGGCGGGTTGAACGCGGAACGCCGTCCGTCATCCCGCCATCTTTGCAAACTCAAATTGCCCCTTTGCAGTCAGTCAGTCCTCACGGTGAAATCAATGGTTGGGTATTCAGTATCAGGCAATCCATAGTTTGATGTTGTAACGTAAGTGCAGTGTTGCTGCCTCAGCAAAATAGGAGGATTTGACACAGGCACACGCACGTGAGAACTGAGTAATCCATGCACCTTTAAAAAGGGCTGCTTCCAGATAGGCTTTACGCTGCAGAGAACCTGTGCAGGACCATCATATTTAATCGCTAGTGCACATCGTTTGTGGTTTTCATTCTCAGAATGGTCCGGCAAAACAGGGGCTTAGGGTGGGCAGCTGTATCTCACTGCGTTAATGTTTCCCTCTTAGAGAACATAGTTTCTGGGCTATCCTGATTATTAAAAAAATAATAATTCTGAAATCGAATCTCTTGAAAAGCTATTGCTGTCAAATTGCTTCTTTTCCTGTAGACAAAGAAGTCTTGATTTCATCTGGACTCACTTAAGGCATCGGTGGGTGTTACCTTAACCTTTCATTGCCTCGCTGTTCTCATACACGTGTTTTTAGTTTCGATCTATCTTTGAACCTCTTCTACATCTTCTCCAAAGGTGTTAAAAACACACTGAAGTGAACTCTAGTACAAAATGAAACAAAACGCAAGCTTTCTCTGTGAAAAAAGTCAAAAATAACTTCTAACATCCAAAAGTATTGTGAACATCTTTCTTAACAAGAGCTGTACTTTTGTTGAGATGAGGGTGATAACAACACTGCTCACATTCAAATCATACAGGCGATCATGTGCAGCACTTTGAAATGGAGTCAGCGTCACACTCTGGAATATAGCGCATGTGCCAATATGTAAGAGGTTTTGTTGTTTTATTAAATGTGTAGTCGTCTAATGCAACAACATGCTTATCACGCACCGCCTTCTTGGCAATGCCTGATCGTTTAACACTTTAACCCAAAGCCACATATAGACATGAGCACAGCATTTGGAAATGTGTGAGCATCACAGAATTATAGACGCACTGCTAGCACGCTAACGTCAGAGGGCACGGTAACTGCCAACTGCCACTGAAGTAACTTCGGCCAATCCGCTGTCGGCTGTGGAAGGAACAAGTCGCCGTGTGTGTGGATGGGGAACTGAAATCACAGCAGGGCGTAATGATAATTGTGATAAACTGTCATGTCACTAGGCGGGCTCGAGTTTGACCAAAGGCCGAAGACGTTGAGTTCGTCTGGGAGCTCAGTGACCACGGGATGACTGTGCTGGCTGCGAATGATTGATCGGGTTCTGGACAGTCGGCAAGGGCACTCGTTCAGAAAGCTGATGACCCCCCCCCCCCCCCGCCCCCCCGTGCGCGCGGATCGGCTCCTGGCCATTCGTCATCACGGGCTCCCGGTGCTTCAGCGAGCGCTGATGAAACGCTTTGCTAATTTTGTTACCTAAAATTAATGACAAAGTGCACCGTGATTAGATTGCACCGGGGCCATTGTCGTAAATTAGCATCTGTGCAATTCGCTGGAGTTCCATTTTATTATTTTTATTATTTTTTTTTATGATTATTGAATTTTATGTTCCGTTCCAAGGATGTCTTAATAAGGATCAAAGTCTGTTTGATATTAGAATGAATTGACAAAACTAACATTTTATTTTATTTGAGTGCATGCTAATAAACGTTTAGCTGGCTAAGATTTTACTGATGGCTAACACCACAGCCATTATAGCTGGTGAAAAGGCAATTCATTATCAAAAAACATGCTTACTCTGGCTTCCTGTACAAACATATTTTTAATGTTTTTTTTTTGTTTTTTTATGCATTTTTATATATACCTTGCAAGGGCTTCCAGTTTTAACCACAGAATCACTATTGTGCCACGCCTCTCTTTCTGTGCCACTACTCATTGCATTTGCATAGTGTGGCATTCGGTCTGCCGGAGAGGCGGATTGCTCTCAGCTGCGCCGGCTGGTGGAGAGAGCACACGCACCTGGGCTGCGTTAGCTAATCAGCCCAGGTACTTAAAGGTGAGCTGCTCTCCACAGTTCAGGGCCTAGACTGGGAGCTCACACCGAGAGCGCATTGCTTTATTTGAGTTGTGTTTAATTTCAGTTTTGTTTCTTTGAACAAGACAGAGAAAAAGAAATCTGCCACTGAAAAGTTGGAGGAGCTGGTTAGGTGAAAATCTGGCCAGCAACAAGCGGGGAACTGAAAAGTTTCCGCTCTGTTTTACTCTCCTGTCTTTATTTTAGCTTGTTTTAGTTTATTTTTTTTGCCTGGAACCCGTGAGGGGGAAGGGGGAAGATGGGATTTATTTTATTTTGTGTTTGTGTGGGTGTGCTCTCTCTCTCTCTCCATGCGGCAACCAACTGTAGTTCCCAGAACTGCTGCATGTTCCAGGGGTATCATACTGGCATGTGACATACATATGAGCCTCTTGGCTGTGTTTGCCCAAACGGTCTATTTTAATTAACTTTAAATTGAAATCTTAATCAAAATTATCCCATAATTCCATTTGATTTCATCCCCTAATAAGGGCGCTGGTAGATTTCACACTGATATGGACTTGTGACTCGTGATTTTAAAAATGAAAATCACAATGGCATTCTCTTCTATGCAATTAAAAATGTTAAAAGCCTTTCTAAATGTGCTGTTGGCCTACGCACCAGGTACAAAGAACTATCTAAAGGTTATTCTTGTCACTTTCTAAAAAAGCTGAAATGCTGTAGTGTAACCTTTTATCTTGCTAACAATATAATAAGACTGCAATACTTATGCTCCCTCTAAAATTTTTATTTGAAAGTGCACATTAAATAATAATCTTACACTGACTATTAAAAACTATTAAATAAATCAAATGCATTAAATTTACTCATTTTCTGAGGACGTGTGTTTTCGAGCCTTGGACGTTAATCCTGTCCGTGTTCACTTTAAAGCCAAGAGAGAGAGACTGATAAAATCAAACTGCTTTGTGTGTCTGCATTGCTTTATTTGATTGCTAAAAGGTCAAAGGTCAGTGAAACCAGTGCCATTGCCATTCTGGTCATGGGGAAAGTAACCCTTCCTTAAACTAATATTCGGTGCTGTGTACAGATTTCGTGGTGGTTTGATCAGCCAGTCCTTTAATGCACAAGTCTGCTGTTGTTGGCTGAAGACTAATTTTCCCGCTGGAAATAATCAGTTTACTCTCTGGCACAACTGTGTGTAAAGAAATGAAATGTAAAATAAAAAATACATTTTGGAACATACACAGAAAAAAATGTTTTCCTACTATTTTAATACCTATGCATCATCAAGCTCAATTCTTTATTGACTTATCAAATATATTTTCCTAATACTTGTTTGAATCCTTCAGGACACAGAGCGATTCCATTTAGACTGAATCCACAGCTCGCCAAGACAAAGATTTCCAACTAGTACCAAGTTCCTGGGAACTGCTTTGTGTGTCTTAGTGCGCCCTCCGATAATGTGCTCTGCAATCCAAGTTTCAGCTCAGTTTGAAAGAAGATTATGATAATATGGTTTACTTCTTTTTTTTTTTTTTTTTTTTTTTTTCTTTTTTTTAAAAAGTGAAAACCAAAAACCCTGCAATAAACAAAGGAATATAAAGTAGATGTGTGGCAGGACGGTTGCAAGCCACCCAGATGAAGGAATAAGGCTAAAAGGAATATCAGCCGTCTGGCATCAAAACCCCAAAGAAGAGAGGAGTGACTGATACCCTGCTGTTTGGGAATCCTGGGGATTAATGAGGAAATTATAATTATAGACCAGGCACAATGTTCCGGAAATTTCTTTCTTTAATCATTTTTAAAAATTTTCATGATGTTTTTTATTTAAAAAGAAGTAAGAGCAGTAAGAACAGTGAAGCCCAGTGAAATCCACCTCCAGTTGTCAGACTCTGATTGTGCATGTTTGTGGACGATAGCGTTCTTTTCTTACTTCTCTTCCATCCAGTCATTTTAATTATAAGTCCACGCATGGATGCTGCTGAGTTCGGTTTTCACGGGTCACGAGGGTGACCACTTCCTCTGGACTGTTTATTCTCAGTCCTGCACACGGCCACTGTCTACCTGAAACGGACAGAAACGGGCAGGACCAAGGTCATGTGACGAAGGTAACTTTATAGGCATTGAGAAGATCCAAGCAGAGTCGTATGCATTTCGGACAGAAGAGACTATTGCCTCGCGAGCTACTGGGTGGAAGATAAGAGTAACGGTATCGTCAATGTGACTCGGCATTGATCTCTCCACCTATTGATTCGGTATTTTTTTTTTTTTTTGTCTGACGTGCGGTTTTGTGATGCCCCTATTTTAAACTCCGCACTAAAGGGTACGTGTCTTTGTAATTGTACGCCGCCATCCATTGACTTTTGTTTCCCCACTAATGCTTCCTGTAGCTTCCTCCCACGCTAAGCAGGAAGTCATCATATTACGCACTGTAATGCAAATCAACAGGGCTCACAGATACTGTGGACGGGGGAGGGGGGGGAGGGGGGGGGCGGTTTGGGGAGTTGGGGGAGGGGGGTGCATTTTTTCCCCGTGGTGTGAATTTCATGTTTGGGGTGCTTCGTTCGCTAAAACGCTCTCAGAGAGAATGTCGCTGCGTGTAAACATGGCGTCGTGTTGCCCTTCCCGGGTACGGCGCGGAGAGGCGGGGCTTCGGTCTCTTTTCGGAGAGTTCCGGACCGAGGCTCGGCACCCCGTCCGCGCACATCGAGCCTTTCCCCTTTAGGGCAGCAGGTTTTAGTGTGCGCCTGGGCAGAGGACAGGCAGGGCCAGCTTCAATGGGTTCCAGGCCTTGGCTTCATTTTATTTTTCCCTTATCCCACACCCACACTTCCTTTCTATTTTTCTAAAACTCTATCTCTCTGTCTGTCTCTTTCTCTCCAAACCTCGTCCTCAGCTGCCGTCAGGAGGGTCACGGGCTCAGCCTGCTGTATTTAGGCCTCCGTTCATACCCCTTGAAACGGCATGATATTTTCACCCTCGATTACATTTTTTAAGACAATACCTGTAAATTTAGCATTAAAAAAAAGCTGAGTATACAAAAAAAGCATTTTTGAGCAGAGACTTTAATTCTGCATCGTTTCCTCCATATAAGTACGGCTTAGTTCATCTAGCAAGAAGGCGCGTACGCTCTCCACGGCGACCGGGGCGGCACGGTTTTGGCGGGTGCGACAGGGCCCACTGCATCCCAGCGGCAGCCCAGCAAGCTTCCGCCATTTTGGAAGGTCTCGGCTGTGGTTCCCCCTGTGTGGCGATGCAGTATTTATATATGAGGAGGCTGGGGGTAGGGCAATTGGGGATTTAGTGTTCTCCTTTAGAAGTTCTCAGGGTTCATTACTTTTTTTTTTTTTATTAGATATTAAATCAGCACAAGTATGTTCGGCTCTGTAGCCTAGCCTCTCCTCCTAGTCTACAAATGTTTTTTTTGTTTATATGTTGTGGGGCCTACAATTTTTACTGACAGCTTGATTGCTAGTAGTGAATAAGACCCCAAACCCCCCCCCCCCCAAAACAACAATTACAACTACGAAAAAAGACAGACTTGTCTAAGCAATCAACAAAGTTTCAGTGTTTACATTTATTGTTGTTGTCCTGTCTCATATCATATCACTTAGACTGTAAAAATCCAGTGGACCCCCCCCCCATCCTCCCCCAAACCAGAAATATGTTCCTTTCTTTTCTACTTGTCTCTAACTGAAAGAGGACTCGGGAATCATACTCTGATAGAAATTGCTCTGTAATGTATTCAGATTTTTCTGCCTCTGGAAAATGACAGCTGTGGCATTTTTTGAAATTAATTCATGAGAATATCCTGACAGGCCTACTTTTAACTTCTAATTGGAAGATGAAAAGATTCCCCCCCCCCCCCCCCCCCCCCCCCCACAAAATAAGTCATGAATCAAGATTACGGACCGACTTTTTAATTAAAAGGGACAAAATTCTCCAGATTTGAAATGCCTTTTTAATTCCCAGCCTACTTTCATTTTAATTTTAATTTTTTTTTCATGCATAATTTGTACACACAGCTCCTCTGCTGAATCTTCAGACGCAGCCCAAAAGACCAGCGCTTAATGCCGTTTTAAGCTGGTCATTAGAAATATTTAAGGAGACGATTACGCTGAGAGTCGCGTGCATGGAAGTGGCCTCATTAAAAAATCAAAAATCAAATGCATTGGCTGCAGTCGGCCATTACAGGTGTGGCACCTGCCCCTCCATCTCACAGCACCA
Source organism: Anguilla pacifica (assembly GCA_039654925.1). Lineage (NCBI taxonomy): Eukaryota > Metazoa > Chordata > Actinopteri > Anguilliformes > Anguillidae > Anguilla > Anguilla pacifica. The sequence goes on from CM077287.1 coordinate 67,187,741, forward strand.
CGGCGTTAATGCAGGGCAGTCCTGCAGTCGGCCATCACAGGCGTGGCACCTGCCTCTCCATCTCACAGCACCACGGTGTTAATGCGGGGCAGCCCTGTTTCCTGCGGCCGATGCAGTCCCAACCCCAGAGCACTCCAGCGTTCGTGTGTTTCCCAGCAGAAGCAAACCAAGGCTGTCGTTCAACTTGAAAACGCGATTTAATCCTCCACCAAGGTAGCTACAGAACACAGCCAACGGCTGAAGACCGGAAGTCTATGGGAACACAATAACAGGCTAAAAGCAATGCGGCCAGAATCCTAACAGAGGCTCCTGCAAAAAAAAAAAAATTGTTTTTGAAATTTTTCCATTTATCAACTGAGATGACGTAGGTAATGTTTGGTGGCATTTGCCATGAACGCAATGAACTGAATAGTCGAGTGTGTAGCTCACATTCTGGACCTTTGTGTTTTGTTTACGTGCTTTCAGCTAACATTTATCATGTTGTCAGAAAGGAAAAAATGCCATTTAGCATTTGGCTTTCTGAAATATGTTTTTGAACCCTGCACCAAAGGCGTAAGACTGAAAGAGTAAATGAGACAATTTAATTTAAAACACGAAGGGGGTTGTTCTCTCCGAGGACTCTAAATTGCTGCTTTTATGGAAAACGTGAAAGGTTGACTTGAAAGTGAACAGAAGAAAACGTGCGGCTTGTTGTGCTCTCTCAGGTGTTTAAAAGCTAAACCTATCCCTTTTACTGTCTTTATTGTGAAATGAGTGTTTTTGCATACTGTAATAAAAAATTAAAAAAGATTCATCCTCTGCATCTCACTGAATCTGAAAGGTGTTGAAATTAAGATATTAAGTTGTTGAAACCAGAAATACCGACAACATTTTTCAAGACGGTTAATTTCTTGTTTGCTCACGTTGGATGATAAAATATTCCTTGGGTGTGCAGGAACAGTGAGCCACATTGTTGAGAACACAATGGTCCTTATCTCTACGAAGTCTAAGGTGGCTCTGTTCATTAAATATTTCATTTATTCCTTCATTTATTTTTATCTGGAAAGTCTTATTGTACATCGCCTTGCTTTATCCCGGTGAACCGTTAGCGATGCAGTTATTTATATTTAATACAACGGTGTTCATAAAAAACTTTTCACTTAGCATAACAGCAGAATTATGTTCCACAGATCAGTATGTAAGACAGTTGCAGGAGCAGACATTCAGTCTGTCGGTATCTATGGAATAGTCCTTTGTCAAAAAATATGTCTGTCTGGAGCATTGCTTTCATCATCTTCCTGATGAATGGCCAAAATTGGTATTTTTTCTGTATTGTCTTTACAATGCTTTGCACACACATTACTTAATATGTGGTCATTTCAGCTTCACAGACTCTGTGAATGGCACCAGGAGGTGTTAGATAAGAGGTTTGTGATGAACATCTGTGACTTTGCAGCAATTTTATGTTATGAGATAAACCAGCATTGACAGACTGGCAACCAGAACCAGCAAAATGGGTTATTACTCTCTGAGAATTCTGGCAGAATGACACATGCAGTGTGCTGTGGAAGCATTTCTGGAAAGGAAAAAGGAAATAAAATAAAAAAATTCAGATTGCATTAGGGTACATTACAAAGTGATGACCATTGCGGCAATACAAGATAATTAAATCATCATGTTATTATGTGAAAAAATCACGTTAAAAGATATGCAAAAATATGAAACCACCATCACTGATATATTATGATTTTTTTTCCTTTTCAACTTTGATTGAAGCCATGCATTGTAGCACAACATATTGGTAACAATTTGGCTTAAGAAAAATATTTTAATAAAAAATCCAAATTGGTTACCACCATCTTATTTTACATACACAACAAACAGAAAATAAAACTTTTCGATGAGCTTACCACAGTGAAAATGAAGAAATTGGCATCTAATATTGTAAATTAGTTTAATAAGCCATAGCAACTGTGGCAGAATTTTATTTTAGTGGCTTATACATCATGTTGAAAACTTTGTATGAAAATGGACAAAGAAAAAAGCTCCCTGAGCATTAGACTTTAGCATTTAACATCTGTTCATTTAATTGAGAGGTTTAATATTGATTCCTATCACATCTTTTATATATCCTGTATACATCTTTTAAACGCTGTCATACGTCTTTTATGTATAACAGTGCAATTTTTTATTTATTCATTTTTTTAACCAAAATTTTATTCTCCTGTTTTCTTCTTTTCCTCCAGTTTGTAATGCCTGGTCATACTGGCAGGCCAGTCTCCCAGGTTACAGTGCCTTCCATCGATCGGTGGGATGGGGACAGACCAGCAGTGCCTCTGCTCCGAATGCTAATCTGCTAGTTTTGTATCTCTGTGTACTCCACCAGCTGTGCGGTACTGTGCAAAGTACACTTCACATGTGCTTGGCACAGGAGCTGCCATACAGCGGTGGGGGGAGGTGGTACCGTGGTAACCAGCACAGAGCTCCTGGTCACAATCTGAGCTCCTGGGGGAGGAGTTACCATGCGCTTCCCCTGCAATGCTGACAGGTTGTGAATCACTGCAGCACATCTTATAAATTTGAATTTTGAAAACGGAGTGTGGCACAGTGGGTAAGGAACTGGGCTTGTAACCGAAAGGTCGCAGGTTCGATTCCCGGGTAGGGCACTGCCGTTGTACCCTTGAGCAAGGTACTTACCCGAAATTGCTTCAGTATATATCCAGCTGTATAAAATGGATACAATGTAAAATGCTATGTAAAAGTTGTGTAAGTTGCTCTGGATAAGAGCGTCTGCTAAATGCCTGTAATGTAATGTAATGTAATATGATGAGGGCACTGCAACCTCTTTATATTCTCGTACAGCATGCTGAAACTAATTCGGTGAGCGTGTGTGTGTGTGTGTGTGTGTGTGTATGTGTTTGTTCGTTTGTCAGGGTCCTCCAGAAAAGGAACTTTCCTCTGATTCGTTGAATCATTCTGAATAATTTTTGGGCAAATTCATTTCCTTGCTTTTCTAGCATGGAAGAAAAGATGAGCAAAATAACCCACCTCTCTTCGTCTGATCACAGCTACCAGGATCCATATTTGCTCGACTAGCAATACTGCAATATTACATCAAGGCAATTTAAATGTTCTTTTCATCAATATACAAAGCATATTACCTTGAACAACTTCATTTTAATCAAACCAAAGAAAAATTATACAGTATGAGGGAGTGCAAGGTTTCAAAGAAAGTTTTGCGACGATTCTGAACTTGTTTTTTTTTTTTCCTTCCTTCCTTCCTCCGCTCCTGGCATTGTTCCACAACAGAAAAGAAAAAGAAAAGAATTTGCTCCGTGAACTTGCGCTTAAATTTTGATAGACACCCGGTGCATTATGTATGCAGCGGAACGGTGAAAGGTCTGGGGGCGCGGTCCTGTGGCTGATTATTTTTTTTATCGTCCCCTTCGGTCGGTTCGTAAGGCACACACAGGGGAATGAAGAAATATAAAGAGGCGCGGCTGGATAATGCAGCAGGCACAGCAGGCTCGGGGAAAACCGTACATCAGCACGGGTGACAGAGATGATGATGACTGACAAGCCTCATTTTGAAATAGGGCCGGTAGTCTGAGGCCGCTGATCGCACCATCCACCCGATGCACCTGGAGCAGCCGGGGCAAATGAGAGGTGGAGAACTGAACCCACACACCTGCCATTTCCAGTGCTGGAGCACATGTGGGTACCGCACTGGTTTTTCTTAATGGAGTTGGTCATTCTGTGATCAATGATCGGAGGGGTGGGGGGTGGGGGGCGGCTGGGGGGCCTGGGGTTTGGGTTCACATTTGGTCTTTCGCAGGTGACCGGCTGAGCAAAAGAAAGCTCCCCCTTGTGATTTTGGAAAAAAAAAAAAAGGTTACGGTGAAGGTGAAAAGTATGCAAGCACAAATAAACCCCATTGTTGCTAGTCAGCTGATTATTTTGGGATCCGGCCATGCAGGAAGAGGAACCAGGAGGTCCACACCCCCCCCCCCCCCCTCCCTCCCATCTTACATATCTGAATAGAGGTACAGGAGGATCTTCTGCCTGTGATGTAAAACTCTGAATACCAAAGACGAAAATGAACTCCATCACCGCATATAGCGAACCACGTCAAGTCAGGTCAGGGGTTCCTAATCTGTGGGTGAGGAACCCGCCGTTGGAAGAGGGGGTTGCCACAGCTTGTGAGATGCATGCTCGAAACATACCATGCCACTTCCAGAGATATCGGCACCATCAATTCTAACCTCTGCACTGCGATGAACATGTGTGGCCAATGGCGACGCATGCAATTTTTATTTGAGCATATGCTGGGCTGCATTTTTCATGAGTACTGAGATGCAGAAAATGCTCTCATTTTCTGGGTCGTGTTTGGAAGCCCGTAACAAGGTAACTGGGACACGACGCGAACGCACATTTCCGGCTGGAGGTTCACAGGCCCCCCCCCCCCCCCTTGGATTAATGTTCCCATGTCACCCGACACCCGAACTACAAGGCAGCCAATTAACGAGAGACGAGGATTAATCGCACCCTGGAGCCGCCATTTCCGCTTCACACCTTGACCACGTCTGGGCCTTCTGCTCGGTGTCATGTGACCGGGGAGGGGTGGCTGCCCTGCCAGGTTCGCCGGTGCGGTCACATGGTCGCGCACAAAACGAAATTGGAAACTGCCGATTTGTTTTTCCGCGCGATGGAATCCGTTGTCGTGGGTGAATCCGGGGGCCCGGGTTCCTGTGCTGAGCACCTGTGTTAAACTCCAGCCGGGCTCATGGGTGCATGGGGGCCAGTACATTAACCTAATTAACTTAAACACAAACGCTTCCTGACGGAGTAATGCATATCCCAAAAAAAATCTTGTCCAAACAACTCTGGAGAAAAACGCCCTGGGCATTTATATGTGCGGTAAATGTCACCATTGTTTTAATTGAGGAGCTCGGCTCGGAGTCTAGCTATTCCATGACTAAATTAAAAAGAAAGGAACAACGTTATTTGTTTATTAGTCCTCATTTCTCGTTTTGTTTCGCCATTCTTGATTTATTTTCTCAGGACGTACGGTAACGTGTGAATATTGCTTGGACGTGGGCAGAATGCAGTTTCACAGATGGCTGTTTTTTTTTTTTTTCCACGGCGCTGTGTCCAGACGAATCCAGACACAGGATTTTCTGTCCGCAATAAAGCATATCTTTACCACAGATCTTGACAGAAAGATAAGCACATCAAACCCCAGAGTTGGTTTCCAGATTTGAAGATAAGTTGAGGTCTATCAAACTGTAATGAGAACCAGAAGACTCAGAGCAGAGTATCCACCAGCTCCGAAACATGCACTATTTATTCTGCCCTACGGGTAGAAATCTGTTATTCTGTGTGTGTGGGGGAGGAAACAACATGCTACAATATACTCAAACCAATTTTATTTTTTACAATTCCTTAAAAACTAAAAGCTATCACGTGTACGATATTATCAGCAAAAAATTTAAAGAGCCATTACTTAGTATTTTTCCCCCTCAAACTCAAGCTCAATTAAACACTTTGCCAAGTCAAACATTCAGATTGAAAAGTATAGAGTTAAATTGCATTAACTGTCTGAAAGAGAGCCAGCAGTCTTAAGGCCATTGATTGTGACAGTCATCACAAAGTGCATATTTTTGGCTGAACCGCAACAGCGGGGCCAGCCCTACAAACACAAATGTCTGTGAGTGATTGACTGACTGAGTGATGAAGTTACACCATTGGTCAGCCGAGTTATGAAGTTACACCATTGGTCAGCGGGTTGGCATGTGTGTTAGTTCCAGCCATATACTAGGTTTTAACCTGGTCTTGTTTGTTTTGGAACAGGGCATAGATTAGTAGATATTTGTTTCCCCACAACAGACAGGAAGACTGCTCGTTCCACAAATTTAATATGTGGCCAATGAGAAGCAAGATGAAGAAACATGAACTTATTCAACCTTTAACTTCATAAAGCATATATTGTGAAAAGGTGAATATTGTGGAAACCTTGTGGTATGTTTCTGAGTGTTTGCTGAGCTGGTGCTTTATTGAAGCATTTTTCTGGTTGAAGTAAAGACAAGGAAGTTGTGTAGAATTACAGTTTCTTTAATCCCTATACATAATTGCTGGCCTGGAACATTTGTCCTTGACTTTGAATTTAAATGCATATCTGCAAATTTTCATACAAATATATACAGTCAATCACTTAGTAATGTGCCTGTTTTGTGAAGAAGAAAGAAAAAAAGGGCTTACTTTTAAGTTAAAGTTAAGGACGAATGTTGATTGAATGCAGGCCTTTCTCTTATGATGCCAGCTCTTTGCATATGCATTTTCTGGAAAAGCGTGCTTGTAAAGAGACACTTTTCAAATTGCTCATAAAAAAAAAAAAAAAAAAAAAAATGAAATCAAAGACCGGTTCAATAAACTGCCGGTGCATAATGAAGGGAGAGAAATTCGAGCCCAGAAATAAAATTGGAAAATAGTAATTTAAAATAGATTTCTGCATCTTCATTTACACACCGAACCATAGTTTGATGTTTGACGCGTGCCAAGGAATTTAAAGCCAGTTGCCATTCAGACTGCAGGTGCCTTGTGGGAAGCCGGCTTTTTTTTTTGAGTCTGCTCCTTTTTGGGTTTTGGACACCTGCCATTCATACACACACTTGAGCCCTGGATTTTATTGGGAAAAAATAGTGGTGTTTGCGCAATGAGACTGGCCTAGAATGTCGATTCTACGTTCTAAATTGACTAATGCACAGATAAAGTATATATGTCTTCATCTATAAAAAACAAGAAAAAACTAGTGATAGATTGTAAATCAGGGATCAGCAACTCACGGTCCTCGAGGGCCGAGAACTGCTGGTTTTCCACCCTCCCTTTGCCTGGGAGTCAGGTGTGAAGACAGTCTGGCCAATCAGTAGCACTAATTACTCGGGAGAAAAGAAAACCAGGGCTGGATTTGAATTCGAGGGCCAGAGTTGATGATCCCTGTTGTAAATGGTTTACCAGTGTGTTGCTGACGGTGACATGACAACTGTAGAGGCTGAAGGTCAGTCTGAAGGGCGTGTACCAATCGGCAACATCAGCCGGAACCCAACATATGGCCACTGGGGGGATGACCTGTTTGAGGAAATAGAAATTTCCTGCCAAGGGCAAATCCTGCTGATATCCCTGGGAGACAGAACTGCTCTGACATTTCCGAAGGCCGTCATTGGTTAATGTTTCCCAACGCAAAGGAGGTTTTTTTTTTTTTTTTTTTGTTAAATATGAATGTGTATAAAATAGCCTGCAGAATCAACAATTCAGTGAAAGGAGGACCCCTTGAGCCCTCGTGGAATTCCTTGTGTTTCCATGACACCCGTGATTACCTTCCCGTGCGCTGGAACCGAGTCTCTAAGAACCGTTAAAAAGTTGCCGTGGAAATATGGTCAGTTGAGATCTGTAGCCTGTATTCTGTTCCCCCTGTTTTAGTTGGCTTCAGTGCTCAGCAGGTTTCACAGTGGCCCGCCAAGGACATTTTGTTTCAATGGTTCAAATGTAGTTTCACCAACTACCTGATCTCAATAACAAGCTTTTTCTTTTTTTTCTTTTTTTTGTTCCTCACACTTTATAATGCTAATGCTGTCATACTCCAAGGGTAGCCCGTGCCATCTGAAATATGCAGATTCTTCCCTTTCTATGTGTAATTCATGAACCGAAATTTTCTAACTCAGTCAGCGGGTTCTGTCCGTTTAAAAGTCATTGAAAAAAGCCGCCACAAAGGTTCGCCCAGCAGTTTTGGAATAATTCTGGGAGGCGACGGTCACATTAGTCAGTAATTGAAAAGGAGAGTGACTTGACTCTCACCGAGTTTCACAAACAGGATTCCAGCTATGAGAGTTAATTGTGTTTGGCGTAGGGACACGTGCCACGCGCCACGTGCACTTAAAGCTAGCTCATGCTACGGGCGCTTCCTGTAATCACTGATGATATTACAGCTGGCTCCAGGTGGGTAAAGAAAGACAGACTCCGTGCAGCAAATCCAATTACAAACTGTTCATGTGTGTTTCGGGCTGGAACATGATACTCGCGTTCATTTCCAAAAGAAAATGAGTTTTTTTTTTTTTTTTTTTTTTTTTTTTTTTTTTTTTCCCTCGTTAAATTACAACCGTAATAACATTTAAAAATCGTTTTCTCCATCGAAGGAAAGCTGTTCAAAAGTTGTTCTCTCGATACTTTTGGGTCGTAAAAATGTCTTTAAGCCATCACATCACAAATGGTCTCATCGCCATTGGTGCTCTCTCTCTCTCTCTCTCTTTCTCTCTCCCTCTCCTCCTCTCTCTCTCTCTCTCTCTCTCTCTCTCTCTCTCTCTCTCTCTCTCTCTCTCAGCCGTACGGCTGACAGAACACAGTGCCGGCAGAGAGCTGATGTCCGCGCAACAGAGGCCTGAGAAGACGTGCGGAAACTTCTGGATTGTCAAGAGGAGCGAGTCAAAAAACCGTCCCATTCCCAGCTTTAAGTGCTGACACGAAAATACATCAGAGGGATTTCATCCCAAAAATTCAGCTCCTTGATATTTTGTGTGCAATAGACACAGATATTCTTTTTTAAAGTATCCTTTCCTTTAACTTATGCCAGTCAGCAGATTATGCATGAATATGGCAGTTTAGAGTCTAAAAAGCCTTCTAACTTTTAATTTAGAACTTACATGACTTTTTAAAAATCAGGCAACATCCAAGGACTTCCAAAAACACACATAATCATGCCTGCACACACACACACACTATTCATTATTAGCATTTTCTTTATTTGACAGTGCTTGTCCTAAATTAAACTTTGCTCACTAGTTAAAAATGATTTATATATTCTAATTGGACATTAATGAAATCTCTAGAGTGCACGATGACTTGTTTAACTATGATTGTCCTAAAATTACATGCAAAGTAGCAAACCTATTCTTTAGTGCAGAGACTGAAATGAATATGAACCATATCCATGTGTTAATTTGTGTTTAAAAAAAGAAAACAAAACAGCTGCATTTGTGAGCAACTGCTCACAAATTTTACTTACATATTATTCTATCTTAAGGACTTCTTGATGTGAGTTGCATGCTCAAACATCCTGACTAATTGTACAACCGACCCTGGAACCTGTTTTGGTTGAATTATTATTCCAATTAAAGGAAGAATCAAGTCCCAGTCGAGCACGTTTCAAGAAGTATCCTCTGCTACCAACACTTAAGGGTGAGATCCTCAGACTGGAATTAAACTAATGAACACTCATACCGTGTTCTTCGCCTATGAGAATCGTTCCTCTTCTGTTTATCATTATGCATCCTTCATAAATCTCGAGTAACAACTAATGTATGAAATACGGGCCTGTCTTTTATTTTATGAGGCTAATTTTCGAAGAATTCGCAGACCAATATGAACCCTGTCAGTCATGTTGAATTCTCACTCTCCCGCAGCTGAAGAAAAGGACTTTTGCCCATAGTTTTATTGTCCCGCAATACATTAGAAGATGACTTTATGAGAGTGCTGAAGTGCCTAAATGATTTAAATTCTTTGGTAGCCTTTTATAAAACTGAAAGAGTACTATGTGCCCTAGTAATGAAGCGCACGTAGATTCAGGAATCCCGGGTCAGCCATGTATTAAGTAAAGGCAACAGTGCTGATAAAGGGCTGTAATTTCAAATAGAATTGAATCAACGTTTCCTTCATCTTTGTTCTCACCGTGTGCCTGGTGAGAAATTCTTTATATATATCAGCCAAATGAAGGACAGGCAACTGTATGATGACTCGTGCCCTTCCTGGGTGTACCTTCAAGACTACATTATGGTTTCAAATGGAATGACTTATCACTACCCCCCACCCCTGCCCCAAACCCCCCAACTCAACCCAACCCAACCCAACGCAACCCGCTCTCTTCAAACCATCTGTCAGCCAACAGTAATTCGTTTTATGGTGTCTTTGGCAACCGGTATACGGCTGTTCACTAATTAGCCTCTTATTTGTTTATTACACTGTTTTTTTTTATTTATTTTTTTTAAGGTTTATTCTAATTAAAAGTTTTAAGCTGCTAGGAAGTTATTTTTAGATTTTTTTTCTCTCATTTTGTCCTTGACAGTTCCCTTCATCTACTTAACCAAGGTGAATCGGAACAAAGAGATTAGAACCTCCGTTGCCGAGCGCCCGTTGCCGAGCGCCCGCCCTAATAGATTAACGGAAGCTCTCGCAGTAATACGGAACATGCCTCAAATCACACAGTGGCGACGTCACCGCGTATTCTACTTGGCGACAATTGCATGCCACAACGGCGATGTTCGTTATGAGGCAAAATGGGATTTCATAACCACAATGCTCTTGTTCTTTCATACAACTCTCTTTTTACTTTGGCATGCCAGATGGCTAGAGGCAGCAATGAGCTTACAGGTTGCTGAGATCACAGCTTGTGTAAATATTGGCTTTTTTGAAAGGAAAATGCTGAATAGCGAATAGTGTGAGTTACTGTAAGTGTGGGTTGGTACCCATGTAGGATATACTGGCAAGGTAAGCATTATGGGCACCGGTAAAAATGTAAAAGAAGTGTAAAAAATCGAGCTCCTCTGTTGACGGGCAGTTGTGGCGACAGGCAGGAGAGGCCAATGGGAAAGATGGAGGGATGAGAACTCGGTAGTCTTCCTCTCATTTCTCTACCATCAGGGTAATTCTGTTCATTTTTTTTGTTTGTTTTTGTTTGTTTTTTTTTTGTTTTTTAAATTCACACCATTCTGTGTCCCATACGTGGAAGTGCACCGCAGGGTTTCGGCGAATCGGGGCGCCCCTCCCTCAGCGCCCCTCCCTCATGTGACGGGAGGTCCGGGCCGAGCCCTTTCCGAGAGCGTTGGGACGGTCCCGCGGATCGGATCCCAAATTCCTGACTCTCCATCTTCCGCCGGGTAATAAACACGCTCTCAAAAATGAAGGTGTGAACCGGCGAGGGAGTCGTCTGATTATTCTGGATGTCCACGTGACAACGAAACAGAAGCCCACAGGTGGGCGGGCATGTGTGCGTGTGTTTCGACACTTTCTGACAGTATTTCTATTCATTCATTCACTCATTCATTCATTGCACGTCACGCACTTCTCCTCTCGTTGAAGCCAGATCTGAATGGGGAAAAAAAAAAAAAAATATATATATATATATATATATATATAATGTTGCATGTTTGGAGCCATGTGGTTTGAAGACAAATTGAACCAAAATGCCTAGTTTGTGTGGCCCCTTGCTGTTCTATGTTACCTTTAATGATGGGCCAAATGGTGCACTACGGCTGTCAACGCATTCAAGCAAAAATTTGAATTGTCATAATAATAATAAGAATAATAATAATAATAATAAATAATGTTCTCTTTCTTTTTACGAGGCAGCCACAATTCACAATGCCGAAAAGAAAATACATTTCCGTTTTTTTTCCCCGAAGTGTTTACGGAAAAAAAAAAAAAAAACTGTAAATGAAAAGAAACAGTGTCGGCCTTATTAATAAGGAGAAACGCTTTGAAATGCTGCCGAAAAAGAAAGAGGAGAAACGCACTAAATAATTACTTTCCTGGATGGAAATTCGCCGGCCGCAAAGTGCACAGGAAGATGAGGCAGCAAGCGCGACCCGCTCAGACTATTTCTCTGTTAGAGGAGAAATTATACTAGCCTCGGGGTAAGAACAGCACATTCCAGGAGCACAGTTTGGGCCTCTGGACTGCTTTTATTATATTTGTTATCACGGGGCTGCACGAATAACATATTAATGTTTTTTTTTTCTTTATTTTTTTTTTTTCCATTAGTACACATCCTGTTTCTTCACTTTAACAGATACAGTCCTTATCTATGTGCAATTACAAGCGGGGAAAAAATGGGCACGGAAGTTTTTGTATTTATTTGACGTGTTATTATTAACACGTCAGTGAAATTCAGACAAAATTTTCATTACGCATAATAAACCCAAAGCGTGTCTGACAAAGAAGCCAGATTACAATGGAGGACCTACCATCTCTCATATAATACCTGCTATATTTCCAGTTGAATTTGTAGTATCCTTATAGGACAGTGGTTCCCAGCTCCTCTTGGAGATCGGCCATCCTCTAAGTTTACATTCCAACCCTAATTGGCATACCTGATTCTGCTAATTAGCAGCTCATTGAGCTCTCTAGCTGTTGAGTGAGGTGTGCTGTGTTCGGGACAGAATGAAAACCTACAGGACGGTAGATCTCTAGCTGGTGAATGAGGTGTGCTGTGTTCGGCACAGAGTGAAAACCTACAGGACGGTAGATGTCTAGCTGGTGAATAAGGTGTGCTGTGTTAGGGTTGGAGTGAAAACCTACAGGACGGTAGATCTCTAGCTGTTGAATGAGGTGTGCTGTGTTAGGGTTGGAGTGAAACCCTACAGGACGGTAGATCTCCAGGAACAGGATTGGGAAACACTGTCTCATGATGTCCAATATACCAGGCTCTTCCACTATCATTGTTTCTCTGGTCAAGGAAATCCAGTAGGGATTACAGAACCCCCAGTACACTGCACAGTCCACTTCAACAGCACGATGTAGTCTTCAGCAGTGAGGTCCCAATGCAGGACACAGAGTGTGGTCCAGAAGATCTCCTGTTACTCCCGACGGCTGGTATTAGGGCATATTTTCCACCCTAAGTGCACTCTGTGCCCTCCACCCCTCCACCCCCTCTCCTCTCCCGCCATGCCACCAGAAATAAATAACCACGGCAACATGTATTTATTATTTATGTACATATGGATAGACTGAATCGTACTTCGTCCTGAATAATAGTAATACATTTTATTTATATAGCACTTTTCATCATACAGAGATGATCTCAAAGTGCTTTACAGAAGGCAACAATAAAACAAAGTAAAAATAAAAAAATAATAAAATAAGAAATAATATAAAATCATGAGGTTCCATGGGCTGGACAGTGAGCTGTCGGTACTTACCTGCTCATGCGGCCAAAACAATCGTCTCTTCACAGGAAAAACGCAGCGATTGGTCAACGGAAGGAAGACACACATTGGGTTTCACACAGCCTCAGCCCTCCAATGGCTGCATTCTGTCAACACTGTCAGCAAATACAAACAGACGGGTTCGACGGTACGCCAAAGCGAGTCGCTAACTTCTGAATGAAGGAACCTGATCGTGCACACAACACAGAGAGATAACTGGCAGTCAGTGTTTTGAAATAAAGGCAAATAACATGTTTTTAAAAATTGTTGTCACATCCTTATCTTATTGGTGCTTATGTGGGTTTCCCTTTCCTAAGGCAGTGTGTAACAAAGTAAAAAAAAAAATGAAATGTTAAAAAACTTGCTTCAGAGATTTTTTTTTTAATGACTTGTGGGTGGAATTGAACTCATTACAGACGTGGGACAATTAATTCAGAAATTAAGTGTCATTTAAAAACAATGAGAATGACACAATACAGTGCTAACAAATCAACATGTACATGATTTAATCAAACTTTAATTACCATTTAATTCCCTTGGGGTATTTTTGGAACTAAACAACCACAAATAATGAACAATGCCTTTTCTGAGACACATTTCTTATTATTTCCAATTGCCCTCATGCAATGAAACCACAAGCTCAACATACAGTAAACTCCTAATGGCCTTTCCATGCATCTCCCAAATGTACATCAGTACATCAGTTTGTCTTTCTTTTGCTTTCCTCTTTAAAAGGATCTGTATTTCTGAACAAGGGCCCTTCTTTTAACCTCAGTTCAGCGCAGAGCTGATTTCATTTCAGAGCTGTTTTGTTTTAAGAATTTTACAGTAGCAGCGAGCCTTGTGGAAAAAACTGTACAGTTTCAGCTGTCGGGCATTCTTATGTTACGAGCTGTGAGTGAATTTAAACGCAGTCTAAGAGCTAAGAGGACTCTAAGGTTTGGACCCTTTTTTTCCCCCCATTTTCTCCTTTCAAGTAGCCTGTTTTCCTCCCCTGCAATGTCCATCTTTCTGATTGGCCGTGATACGCCATGTGATCAATCTAAGCCAACAATGGACAAATCTGTGCTGTTTGTGAAGCGAATTGCAACACGTGCCCAAGTGTATATTCAAGTGGATGCGGTCTTTTCACATTCTCGCCTGTGTTATTTTTCAGAAATGTTTTGCTTTTCTTAAAGCCCCTGTTGTATCTTCAGTATAAAACTGCCCCTTGCAAAGTATTCTGACTGACCCCCCTGAACTCCAGAATAGCTGTACCCAACAGAAAGATAAAGATATTCAGAAATATATTTATCAACATTTTTAAAAAATTTAAATTAAATATAATTTATTGAAAATGTTGTATAGTAACAAAGAATAATATTTCTAATATTAATAAGCATAGAATTATGCTGCTATTTCACTTGGGAAGCTGACAGAGATGAAAGGACAAAGAGAGAGTATATGGAACAAAAATGTGCCCAAAAAATCTATTGTTATGGGGGGAAAAAAAGAGAAAACATTTAAAGATCGATTTGGCCAGTAGTCTGTCAGTCATCAGAGTGGTGAGAATGCAAACACGCAATGATTTCATCCCTTCCATCCACAAGCTTAGATCCACACCTAAATATTTAAAATGTCTTTAAAACATCTTAGAAGCAAACATACATGTCAAAATATGGGCACAGTAAAATAATTACAGGATAGACGTATAACACGCACACACGCACACACGCACACACGCACACACACACACACACACACGCACTCGGGCTGAACATCTCTGATCAGCAGTGAAGACAGTGGATTTTCACAGGAGTGTGCCAGAACAGAGAGCAGGGTCTGCAGTGCACTGCGCAGATCGCACGCCCTCGCTTCCCGCAGGGTCTGCAGTGCACTGCGCAGATCGCACTGCGCAGATCGCAGGCCCTCGTTTCCCACAGGGTCTGCAGTGCACTGCGCAGATCGCAGGCCCTCGTTTCCCGCAGGGTCTGCAGTGCACTGCGCAGATCGCACGCCCTCGCTTCCCGCAGGGTCTGCAGTGCACTGCGCAGATCGCACGCCCTCGCTTCCCGCAGGGTCTGCAGTGCACTGCGCAGATCGCACGCCCTCGCTTCCCGCAGGGTCTGCAGTGCACTGCGCAGATCGCACGCCCTCGCTTCCCGCAGGGTCTGCAGTGCACTGCGCAGATCGCACTGCGCAGATCGCGCGCCCTCGCTTCCCGTGTCGTGCACTCCGCGGGATGGCAAAATTAATCCCTCGACAGTTTCCACGAAACAAAGAAGGAACTCGCGCAGGAATCAAAAGCGCTTCTGTTCTCCAGGGTGACGGCGAGCGACGCCCGACGACCCATTTGAAGTGAGAAACTTAGTGGCTGCCCAGGAAAAAAAAGGGCTTTCAACCCCCCCCCCCCTTCCCCATTGCACTGCAGTAAAGTCTACAGGCCAAAGACTCTGGAACAGTGCAGTAAAGTCTACAGGCCAAAGACTCTGGAACAGTGCAGTAAAGTGCAGCGAAGGAGCGGCCAATTAAAGTGGATGGTGATCTTAATCGACGTCCGCTGATGTATTCGATGTATTTACGCCTGAGGACGTTTTAAGGAAGCTTTAAGAGCAAGGATTAGCAAAGCGTGGCTACGGCATACCCAGATTAGCATAAGGGGTCTTCGGTAAATTGTGCGAAACCGAATTGCCCAGCCTCATTCGAGAAAGAAACAGCGGGATGATGATGATGATGATGCTACTGCTTCAGCCGTTGATTGGACTGTAACAGGCATCCAGTCAGAACACACACACACACACACGCACACAGCCTGGCCCACTGAGTTCACTAGCCCTCCAAGGTTCTCGTCTTGCGCCGTTTCATAAAATGTCAAAGGAATGTCGCTTCAACTTCCTTTTGTTGGCCCCCGCATTAGAAACTTTGTGGAGGAAAAGGAAAGCTGTCACACAAAAAAAAAAATGTCTGCGCCAGCTTAAGGTCGAAGACAGTCTTTCTTTTCAGAACAGTACAATTTAACCTTGATGAAAAGTATTGAATGGATGAGCATTTAACCTAATAACTGACATACTGTAGAGGCTGAATTTCATACCTAGAATTGAATTGTGGTCTTGTCTCTCTGCCCCCTCCCCCCTTCCCATTATGATTTCATGTCTCACGAATTATTGTGCAATTGACATGGAATTTCAACAATGTCTATGGACTTTTTGCCAAAATGCTTTAGATACAGCAAAGAAAAAAAAACATAAAAAGTGTACAGATGTATAGCTGTCTTTTAATGCTCTATATATAATCTGAATCAGAAAATAAGGGATATGTATACTTCCATGGGAATATATGTTGTACAGATGATAATAGTGTTATTGTGGTCAGTTTAGTCGTTTCAGGTGTTGTCATATAGTGTGAATCACATGGCCATCAAGATATGATATATATAATGTGTATCACAAGACTGCCTGAACAGAACAGAAAGTTACTTGTTAAGCAATGGTATAACACTAAGCCAACAATAGCAATGGGTATAAAAATCTCACATTTTATCATATGACACACTTTATCATTGGAAGACCCTTTCCAATTTCATAGTATAGTTTTGCTGTTTTCTTATTGATGATAATTACATTTAACTCTCTTGCGCCAGCCCCATCAGAACCAAACACTGTCCAAAATGGAGACGTTATATTGCCATTACCAAGTTCCAGCGGAAAAACGCGTTTGCCCGTTTTTATCAGGACGCCCTTAAAGGTCCTATCAGGACGAAATGACGGGTGCTCCTAACGATGTCAATCTGCGCCCTGTTTTCAATCAATCAGGGGGACCTCCCGAATGCATTTCGGTCGCCCCGTCTCCCCCTGCGTCCCGTCGCCTGGCGATACGCTGGAATTGCTCCGGTCGCACCTTCCGAAACGCGGGTCGAAGAAGGGCAATCAAATCTGAATGAGGCCATAAGCTCGGCGCACTCCTCCGTCCTCCTCCTCCTCCTCCTCCCCCTCCTCCGCTACCATTTGCAAACGGCGCTGGCCGTTGATCTAATTCGCCCAGCTGTCACAGGAAGTTGGCGGCGTTAAAAAAAAAAAAAAAGGAAGCAGCTCGTGGAGGGGGGGCAGCACGTGGGGGGGGGGGGGGGGGGGGGGCTCGCTCCGGGCCTGCCACTCGCTCGCTCGCTTATGCAGACCGGATGGTTCCGCGGCTGACCCCCCCCCCCCCCACCCCCCCACCCCCGCGGGTACATCCCTGGGCCCGTAATGGGGGTGTCATCGCTGATTAAGCACTGCCCGTGTGCAGGAGGTGCCAGCGAGCAGGTGGGCTGTGGACTGGGATTAGAATGGGGGTGTTTTCTATGTGTAGAGAGGGGGGGTGTGGAGTGGGGTTAGGGGGGTTAGGGGGGTTAGGGGGGTATTTCCTATGAGTAGAGAAGGGGGTGTGGATTGGAGTTAGAGGGGTATTTCCTATGAGTTTGAGGGGGGGGGCAGGGGTGGAGTGGGGTTAGGGGGATATTTCCGATGAGTTGGGGGGGGGGGGGGGCGTTGATTGGGATAAGAGTGTTTCCAATGAGTGGGGGTGTGTGGAGTAGGATTAGGGTAGGTATCTCCTGTGAGTGGGGGGGTGTGGAGTGGGGTTATGGGGGGGGGGGTATTTCCTATAAGTGGGGGGGGGGTGTGAAGTGGGGTTAAGAGATGGGTAGTTCCTGTCAGCTGGGGGGGGGTTAGTATTGGGGAGGGGTGCACTTGGCACTAAGCAGAGCTCATCACTACACCCCATATGTTTATGGTGCCATACAAGCCTCACTCAACGGACTCATCGAGCGCTGAGACAAAGGCCCTGATTCGCTGAGGCAGTGCCGATATTTTCCCCTTCCTGATCAACATCCTTTCACATCTCTTTGGCTCTAAAAGCTGAGGGAGCCATCTGCGTCCTAAATTCTGTCCAACCACACCCCCACCCCTCCCCCTCAAAAAAAAAAACCCTTCCTTCTCATGTACTCTGATCAAGACATCGTCCTGCGCAAGCACAGCATCGTTCCGTAAATGCATTTCCGTGTCCCTGTTTTCCTCTGGCAGCAACGCCAAATCGAATCTCTGAACCGTTGGCTCTCTCCGGAAGGTTTACCGGCTGAAACGTACAACGCTATCGGCGAGTCTGCGGCGAAGTTTTCCCGCTCTTTTTTTTGCCGACGAGGCGAGTCAAATGAAGGGTAGCGTCACAGACGGATGGCACGCCAGCCAATGGAAGCAATGGGCCAGAGAGAAGGCCGTTGTCATGGAAGCACAGCAGTGGGCCAACCTGGAGTTACTAAGAGGCATGGCATTGCGCATTGTGAGGACTTAACTGATAAAGATGTCCCTTCCTTATGAGACAGTGGTTGAGCCGGATGTGCCACAGCCTGATTCGAGATGTAAAGCCTGTGGAAGCTGATCGCAAAAGAACCTACCCCGCCCCCACCTAGCCCACCACCCCCCCCATCCCCCCACCACCACCATCCCCCACACCGAACCTCAAAATGCAAATGCCCCCTTGAAGAGGATTACAGGAAGTGTAATCATGTGAGAAATTAATTCCTCATTGAGTCTATGACTCTTAATCAGAATTTGCTGCTTCTATTTTTTTTTTTTTTTTTTTTTTAAAAGATGTGCCCCGGAAAGCTCATTTTTAATAGAATGTAGAACATCTTGCTATTGAAATAGGTAACGACCAATCAAGGTGAGTAATACTAAGGCTATGACCTCTCTCTGTCTTGCAATAAAGTATTAAAGTTTGAGTTTGAAACCCTTTCCTTAATGTTGAAATTATAATTGTGTTACACGGGTAATACAATTATGATTAATCATGAAGTGAGGAGGTAGGGGGTTACAGTCCCCCCCCCCCCCCCCCCCGCCCCCACCCCCAATTACTGCAACTGGCCAAATAACCCTCGACACCCCCCACCCCCCCCCCATCCCCCATAATATATTATGATTATGACAAAAATAATATTATATACTGTAATAACAATGGGGATTTCATGTTATGATTGGGATATGCTAATCAGTAGTCTGTATTTTCTCCTTAGAATTCACCAGGAATGATCATGTCACAGCTGTTGTCTTAAAAAAAAAAAAAAAGAAAAAAAGTTCTTCCGGGGTTGCAGTTCTCAGTGTCTATGGATTTACCCCTTCCCCGCCCCCCCCCCCCCCAAAGTAAATTTATACCCTTGTGCACAAGATATCTTTACTCACCTTTTTTCAGATTCTGTAATAATAATTCACCAAATCTCCATTTGTATCTCGGCCACGTTCATCGCCATGGCTACCTATCAGCTGACAGATTTTGATTGTGAAAAGTCAAACGTTTTCAAAAAAAAAAAAATTAACAGGTATCACAACATACAAAATCCTCCCTACTTCCTCATTTTAAACTCATCTGCATCTCAGGCTATTCCTCATTCCTGCGCCAAAACATCAAGTCTTGATTGGATGGTGGTGGAAAAAATTAGTGTTGATTACACGTCTGAATCCCGAACAGTTATTATTCTAACGGGCTTGTGACTTAATAATTGGTTCGATTTGTGATGATTACGCTGTTCCTGATGGTGATCATGGACACATGCAGCTCTCTATGGGAGAGATCTCCTGTCCTTGCCTAACCATATTAGGTCTACAGTAGCTCAGAAAAGCACAGCTTGGGCTCCTGGAGGGGGGCTGGCTGGCTGGGTGGGTGGGGTGGGGGGGGTGGGGGGGGGGGTTTACCTCTCCTGTGTATGAAAAGGAGTCGTTTTTCAGAAGTACTGCGGTCGGGGCATTGGAACAGGCTCCGAATCCGTGCGATATTTCTCCATTGCTCGGTGACAGGGAGCCCAGGCCGGCGATTTGAGAGTAATGAAATTTATACATCCCGCGTCAGATCTTAAGTAGTCGGCCGCTGAATTCCAATGACTGCTTTTGCCGGGGAAGTGCCCCCAGTGGTCTCGTTCACGGAAGCGGCTGGAGTCTGGCACTGGGGGGAAAATAAAAAGAAGCATTTACAAGTGAAACACGGAGGGGGAAAAAAAAGAGAAGGAAAACCCGCAATGCCATAAGATGGATCGCGCAGATACGCAAGTTGAGCTGTGAAATACCCTCGCTGTTTCACATTTTGCAACATATATATATATATATACTGTATGTGTTGTGTTTCACATTTAGGAGACACGTTTATCCAGAGAAACTTAAACTTTGTACGCACTGTACTGCCCATTTATACAGCTGGATACTTGCTGAAGGCGTTGGGGTTAAGCACCTTACTCAAGTGTATAGCAGCAGTGGCCCACTGATTCTGAAACTGGAGTTGAGCCCAGAAAACTGTGGCTTTGGCTGCCCCCTCTGTACCCCCCCCCCAGAACAAGTCATTTAACCCGAATTTCCCAAGTACAAACTCCGCTGGCAGGTTCCAGCCTTTCTTATTTGCCTGGTGCGAAGTCACTCAATGTTTAAAAATCTTTTTTTTTTCCCCCTCCTTTTTGTGGAAACTTAAAATATGGAGAAGAGAGTGCATACAGTATTTATGTATTTTCAGAGCAAACACTTCTACCCAGAGTGATTATGTTCATTTATATTCCTATTTGCCAAGCCTACAGATTGAGATGGATCTTTACTGGATTATTTCAAAATGTAATACCCTACTGAATATCTTCATGTTTGGAATATTAATGTGTGTGTTTTTTAATATCCTACTTTTCCAAGGAGTTTAACTCAATTGAGTGAGTGAGTTTATTGCAGGATCACAGGAGGAAGGGTACAGGCACCAAAGGTTAATGGTGAACGTGGCTCAGCGGAGGTCGGAACTACGTTCCTATCTGTAGTTACCCTGTTACACTAATTAGGCAAATTAACGGAAACTGCTGCTTACGCACAGTCACACTTACAGTACACAAAAACATGCACACACACACATGCATACACATGCACACACACACATGCATACACATGCACACACACGCATGCATACACATGCACACGCACGCACGCACGCACACACACAAACGCACCCACGCATGCACACATGCATGCATACACATGCACACACACACATGCATACACATGCACACACACGCACGCATGCACACACACACAAACACGCTTGGATGCACGCATGTCCCTCTAGAGTTGAATTCGATACTCCTCTGGTGGACGATAGCACTGAAAGTATTGACACCTTTTTGTTTCGCGCCTCCCTCCGTCCCCCCGCAGGGTGCTGATTAGCATGTCTCTGCGTTCCTGCCCTCAGCAGGTGTAGTCTCCTCGCCGTCGGCCCGCCGGCCAGCCGCCGACAGGCTCCAGATGTCTCCTTTTAACACGATTGTGATTTCTGCCATTTTCTCCTTTCGCTGTTAATGTTCACGTTCCTCACGCCATAAAAAAAAAAAACTGGAACAAAAACCATCTTCGTCCTGAGGAACCAACATTCACATACGAGCCCTCGTTTGAAATGGTGCCAGATTATTTGAACCGATGCGAGACATTCATTTAATTAAAAGAGGATAATATTCTGACTTTGCACTGCTAGAATTGCGAGCTTTAAATAGTCATAAAAGAGTTACATAAGATACATCCACTACCCTAGCAGGTTGAAATCATTACCCCCCCCCCCCCCCCCCCCCACCTTTTTTTTGTGTTGTTGCATATATAGCATATGCTTTCCCTTTTTTATATTTGTTTGTTCTTGGAAAATCAATAAACCGTTGTTAACAAAAGAGTAAGATACAATACCTTCATAAGATCTGTCTATCTGTGACTTGAAACACGCATTTTTAAGAGGGAATATTGCAATAATGGAGTACATCAAGTGGTACGAAGACACTAAAAACACATGACATATTGCACGACAGAAGCTTCTCTATCTTGTCAATGACAAATTAGGTGTCTAATGCCAGACTGATCACAGAGACAAATCTTCAATAACCTATTCAAACAGCTCAGAGTCAATTTCAAATGGCAGTATAGTTCAATGCATCTCTAATGTTGTTTTGCATTTCAAATATCGGGGACACAAAATGACAAGATGGAATTGATGGATAAAATCTGTTTAATTTCTTTCCTCCAGAAAATGGAAAGTGGTGGAGACTGAACTGCCAGAGGTTGTAATGATCGATTACAAGCTTCGCTGAATACCAAGCCAGGGATTACTTTAGTAGGATGCTGCACGACCCCTCACCACATGCAAAAAAAAAAAGATGTCAGTCTGAACATATGACACCAATCATGCGAGGAGAATCTGGTCAGGCTATTCCGTGGGTCTCCGCAGAGCTCAGAGGCAGAGACCTGGAGGGAATTCTGATTATCTGACTCAATTATCTCCACCATCCATCATAAATTCCAGAGCCCATGCAACAACAAAAAAAAAAAGAAAGAGAAAAAAAAAAGAAAAGGAAAAAAAAAACGCCGCTTTTTTACTGCGAGCGGTTTGTAGTTTACAGAAGCCGCCCCTCGCCTCGCGCTCGTCTAAGGGCTTGTGTTTCACGGGCCGGTTTTATGGGCTCGAGTGTCGGAGCGCGTGCAGCACGTTAGCGCCAGGTAGGGCCGCGCGGGACGGAGCGAGCGCGTGCAGCACGTTAGCGCCAGGTAGGGTCGCGCGGGACGGAGCGAGCGCGTGCAGCACATTAGCGCCAGGTAGGGCCGCGCGGGACGGAGCGAACGCGTGCAGCACGTTAGCGCCAGGTAGGGCCGCGCGGGACGGAGCGAGCGCGTGCAGCACGTTAGCGCCAGGTAGGGCCGCGCGGGACGGAGCGAACGCGTGCAGCACGTTAGCGCCAGGTAGGGCCGCGCGGGAAGGAGCGAGCGCGTGCAGCACGTTAGCGCCAGGTAGGGCCGCGCGGGACGGAGCGAACGCGTGCTGGCGGCTCCGCTACGCGCCTCTTTCAATTTCCTGGACAAACTGCAGCAGCAGACGACGACGAAGACAGTTCCTCTGGCTGAGGAAACACGACGCTTTCTTAAACAGCTGCTCACTATTGCTTGGATTTTTTTTTAAAAAATGGTACTGCTTAGATAATTCGCCTTTGTCTTTTTTCTTCTTTTTTTTTAGTGCTAAGCAACCCCCCCCCACTTCAACCCGCCTACCCCCTCCCCCCCCCCCCCCCCCCCCCGCCCCGCCTCCCCCCCCCCCTTCCCCAGAAGGTCTCAGGAGAACCCCAGTCTCAATAACACTGGCGAGGAACAGGGCTCCTCCGGCACTGAATCCCTCTCTGGCTCCAGTGCTGTGATAGATTGGTCTTGTTTCTCTCTCCTCTCTCGCTCTCTCTCTCCCCCCCCTCCGGGCAGTTATATCAGCTCTCTCCCTTCTGTACGCCATATCACAGCTCTTAAGCCTCAGCCACATCTTGCACTTCGCTTTGTACCGGACCAAAAAAAAAAAAAAAAAAAGTGAAAGAGAGAAGGAACATTTCCTGAAGGCGATAAGTACTTTACTTAAAGAGATTTGCAGTGTGCTGTATCAAACTAGAAACCGAGGGGTTTTTTTTCGCTATGAAATTTGGGGCTCTTTATGTGCACGTTACTTAAAGCATTTAAAATGTACAAAGATACATTTTCCTAAATGTGCAGCGATGCAAAGCTCCAAGTAATTCAGTGGAAGGGGCGTGCCAATGCATAGAGCAATTCAGTGAAAACCAAAACATATTCACCTTGGGCACATAGGTTCATTCACAAAAACATGTTCATAAAATAAATAGAACATATATTCAAGTGAGTAAGGTGAATGAAAAGTTTGTGCTTTCAGACCAAACCATTTGGGACCACCTATGCTGGAGAATTGATTGAATCGTGGAAATGAATCTGAGAATGGAAAGGACTGTACTCTAAACTGAGTAAACATGGCGCAGCGCTTACCAATGAGCCAATTTGGCATTCATTCTATGTTCATATAGTAACATTTAGTTACAGGTTTCCCAGTGCTGTAATAAAAAAGCGAGATGCGCTTGTCTAGTTATACCCTAATAAGAGAAACCACAGGACTGCATTTGACACAAAGTTAAACCGTGTAGGTTACACAGGCGATGGAGTAGCACACAACCTCCCCCACCATAAGCTGATGAGCCAATGGCAATAGCTTGTGTAACCTTTGACCTTGACAGGTCATGAATGAAAACATAACATGATGCATTTGTTTTTATTATGATTCTATTTTAATTTTTTTTTAATGTACAGGTATGAATTGTGATTTCACAGGCCGTGCGCTGCAGTGCGAACGTTAGATTTTTCTGCACCGCTCCTCAAGCCCATCCTGAGCGTATTTCACGAGGGCGGGAGAGGGGAACTTAAAGGGTTCTCACCTCTGACCCCCGTCGAGCCATCTGATGAGGAATTTGTGGTACGCACAGCAGCAAAGCTTTTAACGGCAGATCCTGTGGGTTTTTTTTTTTTTGGGGGGGGGGGGGGGGTTTCACCCGCTGCTGCAGAGAAAAAAATAGCCTCTGTATGTCCAAAAGCACTGAAGCTTGTATGTTTTGCACTTCTGGCCCTCAAATGTAAAATGCGTGCTGTATTAATCGATCCTTTACACAAAGACCACGTTGTTTCCCGCTACAAATATGAAGCCGTATTCATTCACCGCGTTAAGGCCGAAGAGATGTTTTTGGGTCGCAGCTTTAATAATGAAATGTGATCAAACGGATAAGAAGCAGCACACTCCTGAATTCTCCCGCTCCACCTTCTTCTCTTCTCCACGTCGCAGTTCCCTGCGCGCGGCGCATTCAAGCTGTTGTCTTATCGCAAAATTTTACAACGAGAAAAAGGAACCGTCATTTCGTTATTGGAAATCGGACAGCGTGACGTCCGAAACAGGTGTAATGGACACAGAAGGTGCAGATTCATGGACGCCTGTCCAACACAGCATTGCCCAGTAGCATCTCTATGGCTGAACACTCCTGACATTTTGTCTTTTAAACCTCGGTCCCGTTGTGTGTGTGCGTTTCTCTGCCTGACCAATGCCAATAATTAAGCCGCAATCTTTACCAAGGCGGCCGCTTGTATTTGTTAATCCCCCTTTGGACTTTTTTTTTATTTTTTATATAGGCCTCTGGGCTTGTCGTCTGTGCAACCCAGGGTCAAAGGTCAGCCGCCGTTACCGCTGGCTTACAGGCGGGAAGGGCCGCGGCCTTAGAGTGGGTGGGCCGATGAGGCACCTTACAGTACGTTTCTGAGTGAAATAGTGATGCAGTCCGCACGGTATCCCTGCAGCCACGCGGTCATGGAGGCCAGCGTGTGTAAGAAGTCCTTAAAAACTTTCTGTATCCTCAGCGTATCCATCTATCCAATCCATTAGCTGACCCTCTTATTTCTGGTCAGGGTCATGGGTCGGGGAGGGCAGGGGGCTGTGGATGTGGGAGGCTGGAGCCAATCCCAGCATGCATTGGGTGAGAGGCAGAAATACACCCTGGACCAGGAGGCTAGGCTTTCTATGTCTTGTCGTCCATTTTAAATATTCTGTCTGTGCCCTGGACAGGTCGCCAGTCCATTGCATGGCACACACACCATTCACTCACACATTCATGCCTAAGGGACGATGTAAGGCTTTCCTCGGTGTACGTTGTTAACCAAAGTGGAGCACGGGCATGACAGGTGAGCCAGAGCTGTCTCTTTGATCTTATCAACATGAAGGGCGTGGGATAATGCTGTCCAAGGTAACGCTCTCCTTGCGGTGGGAGGAGGGGAACGCGTGCTTTGAGAAGCACACTGAAGGTTTTCGCGATGAAAAGCAGGACCAGGAACACGCTGAAATGCGTGCAGCGTGCGTATCACAGAGAACATCTTTTTGCTGCATGAGGAATGAAATGAAGGGGGGAAACAAATAACAACAGTTGTGATCCGAGCTTTATTGCACCGCACGGCCAAAAGTGTGTTGACACGTGACTTCCAGCATCTCATCCTGAATTATGGGCACTAATTATGGAGTTGGTCTACACTTTGCTGCTATACTAACCTCTTCTGGGAAGGCTTTATACCGGATGTTGGCACATTGCTGCAGGGATTTGTTTCCATTCAGCCAGAAGAGCATTAGTGAGAATGAGCACTGATTGGACGATTAGGCCTGGCTCGCAGTTGGCTTTCCAGTTGATCCCGAAGGTGTTGAATGGTGTTGAGGACAGGACTCTGTGTCAGCCAGTCAAGTTCTTCCACACCATTCTCGACAAACCCATTTCTATTTGGACCTCATCCTGAAACAGGAAAGGGTCTTCCCCAAACTATTGGTGATGTGATTGTATGCTGTAGCATTAAGATTAAGATTGGCCTTCCTTGGAACTAAGAGGCCTAGCCCAAACCATGAAAAACAGCCTCAGACCAAGGGGTGTACACATACTTTTTGTCATACAGTGTACAACTGATGAAAAAAAGCCTGTATGTTATACACATCATTATACAAATCATCAGTTTACTGTAACACAATTATGTTAAATTCGATATAACAGACTTGAGCAAGTTTGTGCTTTCAGAATCAAACAAGGCATTACAAACGATGTACATAAAACCGTCTACAACAAAGAAATATACATTATTCATTTTACCAATAATGCAATGTTGTGTCAGTGCTAAATGCCTGATGCAATTATGGGAACAATTTTTTACGCATCAACTTGGCAATTAAAAATAATCCATAATTGTTCACGCGAGTGTTTCGTGTCAGGAAAGATGAGCGCATCTCAGTAAATTACAGCAAAGATGGTTAACTGCGTCCACAGTTATGGCTCCAAATAAGCCCATGTGTGCACTGGCCCTGTTTATAATTGAAGATGATTACAGTTAATGGCTCTAATGATGTGGACTTTGCTTTCCGAGAGGACAATGCAATTAGTATCAAAGTAATGGTGTTATTCCCCAGGCAAACCAAAACACTCGTCATGTCCTCACTAAGGAGGTAAATGTACAGACCACTCAACTCTGCTTTCAACTAGGCATTAGGCACTGTGTGTGTGTGTGTGTGTGTGTGTGTGTGTGTGTAAGCTGCGGGCATGTCTGAAGGAAATTTAATACAATTAGAATATGCTTACTGATCGCATCATGTCCTTTGATTGAATGCAGAAGATCTTGCTGTTATTATTATCACTAATTTAGTATGTCATCTTGTGCTTAACAAGTGGGCAAAGTGAGTAGTTTTATACGCATGTATGTTTGTATGTATGTATGTGAACACGTGTGTGTGTGTGTGTGTGTGTGTGTGTGTGCACCCGTGTGGATAAAACTTATTCCAAACTTCCAAGCATGATGTTATGAGAGATGTTTTATTTCAATTGCAGAGAAGTTGGTTTGCCTTCCTTCCTCTCAGCCCGGAACACTTATATCCTGGCTTCAGAGTCCAAACAGATTTTGTGAGCACATTGTGAGCTAACATGTCATCAAATAATCAAATATCTGGAAACAAAAAGCCGTAGGTGGCAGACGGATTTAATATTATGCACGGGGGCCGTGACCAATTACTCGGAAAACATCGCCGTCGAAAAAAACAAAAAAACAAAGAGGTCGGCTTGTTAAAATAGCTGGTGTTGCTGAAGGGAGAGGAACGTCGAAAGCAACTCGCAGAAATGATCACTGATTTACGGCCCACAGAACGCCGTGTGAATCATAGCCTTTATCGATGCGGCTCCTAACTGGTCAGTTTCATTTTCCTGTTTACCGTCGAGAGTGGGGGGAGGGGGAGGGGGAGGGGGAGGGGGATGTTGCGTTCGCGAATAAAGCGAAGACCCGTTAGCCGAAGCTTTTGATGCAGCCCACCGCCGTGCCCGAGGCGGATAGCATCTTCATCATGCATTAACGGCTCGATTTATATTCTCCAGGCAACCGTGCTTAAACTCACGGAGCACAAAGTACAGTATGAGCTTTCGGTTACTATGGATACTGTCTCCCGTTCTCAAACCTTGACAAGGAGTATTATATTCCAGTTACAGACGTAACAATGTTGTGCGTAGGGCATTGGCGCAGGTATTACCTTCGCCGTGGCTGGAAGACGGGAATCAATATTTACAGCAGTGAGTTATACGTCTGGTTCTTCTTCAGCATCGTCCTGCTGATGAGGACTCTCTGGTTCTCTCTTGGGTATTTGCTTTTAAATGCCTAAGCAGGAGCTGTAACATGTATATGATTTATATGCATATGGGGACAGGTTACATGCACGTATATAGATTTTAAAGAAATTCAAACATTAGCGGTAATCGCCAAGGTGAAATCAGGTGAGTATTGGTTCAATCGAAGGGTGTTCGAGGCAATAGGACACTTCGGTTTTAACAGAACACGTTAAACCGATTGTCCTTTGCTTTACACACAAAGTTGTTTTTTTCCCCCCCCCCCAGTGTTATTTTAGCTATGAAATGTCGATAAAATGCTGCCAGAGCTACGTGGAAATAAGTGTCACAGATCTAGTTAAGGCCGAGCCATTTGCGAAGGACTTCGGCCAAGTGTCGCTCCGGTCCCTCCAGCTTCCCTCCCTGACCGAAGCTGACTCCTGCGCTTGCAATTAAGAGCCTGCAGGATTTACGTCCATCCCTGATTGAGTTCAGCGAGCTCCTTAAAAAGGAATCATTTTCAGTCTAATGCGAGATATTGCATCACGCTGTGCGGAGATGAAAAAATACAGTAATTCACGTCTAACGAGTTAAAACTTCTAAGCCACTTTACTGCAGTGCACATGATCTATCGCTTGTGCCTTCTCTGTGTGTTTGTGTGTGTGTGTGTGTGTGTGTGTGTGCGGCGATGTGTGTATGAAAGAAAGAGAGAGAGAGAGAGAGAGAGAGAGAGAGAGAGAGAGAGAGAGAGAGAAAGAGACTATGGATTTAATTCAAATGTTGAAATTAGACACATCAGAGAAGATTGGAGCGACAGAATCATGCCCGTCATCCGGAGGAGCCAATCACTGCATTTGGAGGCAGAGAGAACCCTACCAACTGAAACCTTTCTCTCCACACCTCGCTATGGCAACCCACAATCACGTGTCACCCTCCTGGGCATAAAAACTGTCATACTGGTGCAGAGAAAAATAAAAGACTTTGGCTGACTGTGATAACCCATTTAGTTCTCTAACGAATACAAGCCAGCTTTGTGATTGGACAATACTCTCATAATGTTTGTATGAGCCTCCTCAGTTTGTTATGTGTGGTTTAGAGACTGAATAAAAATGAAGGGGTTGAAATGCCCGTTCAGATCCTGTCTGGTCTATTAAAATGTGACGCCTGACATAATTATCCCAAAGACTGTTTGAAATATTGAATTGGTATCCATAACGCAGATAGAACACAATATTTTACTGATATGTTTTGGCAAATGGACTCTGTGGTATTTCATCAGTCCAGGTCGGATTTATTATGTTATGCACGACGTTATAAACATTCTCTCCAACCTTAATTTTTCACTTTTCAATGGAGATATCCCCTGACTTCAGCTAATAGGCAGAGGAATAGGCAACTTTCATCAGTTTACTATTTCAGGATTTTTAACAGTCTTTACTATCTTCCATTCCATACGTGTGTGTTGTTGTTGCTGATGTACCATGTTGCCAGCGTAGACTTGTCCTAAAGGCAGAACTGCAGAAATTGCATCCTGTCACACATCCTCTCGTTGTCAGTCACATTGCATGTACTTACTGTCTCGCCGGCGCATTGACAGCCGGATTAACACAGACGCGCTGGTAACGTGTGTGAGCGGGGGTTATCGGAACTAGAAAGGGCCGTTCGATTACATCGTGCCCATACACATGCGAGTCAAATTTACGGACTTTTCCGGGTTGTTAAAACGGCCCGGGGAGTTATTAAAGGGCGTGATCCGGCGCCTTCGCGCGCAATTAAATTCGCGCCAGCGCGCCGTGACATCACCAATCGCCGCGGAGCTGTCCGGCCGACCCTCATAACTAATTGTAAAATCGATAATTGCTCGTTGTGAATGGATTTTCCAGTGAGGTCGCTAGGGCTAAGCCGAGCGCGAGCGTCCGTGGCATTTGCCAAGAAACGTTTTTAATTCTCATGATAATCCTTTTTTTTTTTACTGAGTCACTGTGAAAGATGACCCTTGACCTCTCTTCGGCTGTGGGGACTGTCGTTATCTCTCCGCGAGTATTGCCTTTGTTGCTTTGGGGAAAAGAATACAGACCGTTTCAGAAATTAATTCTTTTTTTTCCCCACTCTACATTGCTCTAGAGAGAATGCCTGTCTCTCCCTCTCCCTCCTTCCCTCCCTCCTTCCCTCTCTTCTTCTTTCTCCTCGCCTCTTTCTCTCTCTCTCTCTCATTCCATCTCTCATTCTCTCACTCTCTCTCTTTCTGTCGCTCTCCCTCTCTCTAGTCAAAGGGAAGAGAAAATAAACAGTAAGTGTCTTAAAGAGAGGAAAATATTCCCATCTCCCCAGCTGGAGAGCCGCTGAGGAAGATGAGGTGGGGAAGGTGTGATGATCCCCGTGGGAGCAGAAGGTGTCTGAGGATTCCTCTTCCCGCTCTTTTTATATGTTTATAAACCAACAGCTCTTTGTTAGCGGTTCAGCCTGGAATGTGCGTTCGCTTTCGGTTATCGTCCGCTGGCAAGCGGGGAAAAAAAATACGGGGAAACGTACGACGCTTTGATCATTCCTTTCCAGGCCATTATGCCATACGTTTCTCTTCTTCCAGAGATAAAATGAGGAGCTCAACAAATTGCCCACCAGAAATAGCCTGAAATGAGTGACTGCAACTATATATCTGTCCTTCATGTTTTCTTCAAATAATAATAATAATAATAAGACAAAGAACAATATCATTATTATTATTATTATTATTATTATTATTATTATTATTATTATTATTATTTAAAGAAAACATAAAGGACAGATATATACAATATATATTATTATCAATATCTCTTACTTGATACATGACATATTTTTCCTGAAGCCAGTGGTACAATATTTCTAAACAGTGCACAAAGACATTCAGCAACGCTATTCAAGGACATTTAACACACACTGTACGCTTTTGGGCGCTTAGCATATGTTAGCATATCAGAGAACGGACACTTCTCATATTAATAAGCAGCGCGGAGTTGAAAGGAAATGCCTCCATCAGCACATGCCAAAATTAATATCGATGAGAGACCATAAAAACTCCCAACAAAAAAAGTACCTTCCAGAGGAACTGAATCTCACGCATTGCCCTTTGATGATTGGAGGATCTCATTAATGTCACATAACGACTCAGTAAGGAGCCATCGCAGTTCAGACAGCACTGGGGCTTAATTTTTTTTTTAATGTAACCTTTCTCCTCGGCATTGTCAAACTCACGGCCTGTCATCGCGATACTCACTTAAACCAAGGAGGCAGTTTCTGATGATGTGCTCACATATTTGCACATCCCATAGCTAAAACTTGCACATTATCTATTTATGTCTATCTATCTACTGTATCTGTCTATCATCTATATATTGTACAGATTGACAGACGGACGGACAGAGAGATAGATAGACCGATAGAGATTTATTTATTTTTATTTTTATTTTTTTTGCACTGTTAAGAGTTAAGAGAGCTTTGTGGTGTTGGCAAGATATGTGATGCAGTCTGTTGGCAGCTGGCTGTCTGTGTACTCCCCCCCCCCCCCCCGACCCCATGGGTGTTGGTTCCCTCCCCACCAAACTTTTTCAGCTGTGGCCTTGTCTCTAGCTGTCATACTCTCTGCTGTCTACGTGTAGGAACAAAGGAGAACAATAGAGCATATGATTGGAGGGTGAAGTGTATTGCTGTCCTTTTTTCTTTCTTTTTTTGCATTTAGTAATCTTGCTTTCATGAAACAATCTTGATTCAAAATCTTAGGGGAGCAAACCATATGAAGGTGCAGCCATTATAATGTCAATAAACCTATATAAGTACAAGACAGTATCTTTCATTTAGCCAGGGGCAACAAAATAATGGAACCAACTACATTAATATTTATACGGGCGGGATAATAAATCCAATTTATTTTAAAGAACATTTTTATTTTTAATAATTACACTGTCAGCCATTAATCTCTTGGACCGCAAAATGCAGAGGTGGAAAATAAATGTTTCTCATCATTTGAATTTTTGTTTGTAAAAATAAAAGGCACATTCTCATGATCCGAACAGATCAATTGTAATTAGATCTCTTGGGATCGCCAAACCTTCTGCATGGGGGAACGAGACTACCTTACAAGGCAACTGAATAACTCTTTGTTAACAATTATAATCCACAATGAAACTCATATGTGTGTTGGACGGGGGATGGGGTGTTTTAGGCAAGGACAGACAGGGAGGAGGGGGATGGTGGGGGGGCAGTGATGGCTGGTAGTGGGCTTCTCTTTATAATTACAAAAACACAATATTCATTACTCTAGGCTGTTCAGTTATTCTAAGTAAGAAATAATTGAAGGATCACCCTGACCTGATCACTGACATCAAACAGAAACTGCCTCGGTCTTATCCTGGCTGTTTCTGTGACTGTTTCCCTGAAGACGTATCAAAAGGAAACTGAATCAGAGAGACCTGAATTGATTTGACAAAAAAAAAAAAACTCCCTGGAAAATTACTTCTTCATCTGAGAAAAGGACCAGCCGTGCACTCAAGCTGCAATTTGCAAAAAAATAAAATAAATAAATGAATAAAATACCCAGGACAGAATAGCTCTGCAGATTTTTCATTCAACTCTGCATCTTCCAATTCTGTCATAGCCTGTAGGACTCGCCTAATTCAGCCAAATGACATGAGAGCATGTACACAGTATATCAAAAGTGGGTTGTACACAGGAACTGCACTAAAAAAAAAATTTGAAATAAGGATTTGAAAATGAAGTTTGCTTTAGCCGTAATGTGGGGAAACCATGCCCGGAACCGGTGTCACAGTCCCAGTCGTGGGCGTACTGGAGAAAATGTGCAGACTATGAGACATGTATTACACAGGACTGCTGAGTGTCACACCCCGTTAAGGCCAGTATGTGTTTCAGCGTGCGGATGGGCCCCATGGTCTGATGGTCGAATTCAGACTGCGCTAGTGTTTGATGTGACCGGCAGCATCTGCAGGGTAACACGCAGTTGGCTGTAGCGTCGTCGAAAAAGACGGGAGTGTTTCAGCTGATCCAGTCTCATTACCGGATCATCATGATGCCCCTTCAACACCCTCCATACCCCGCCCCCGACCCCCCACCCCCCCAAAAAAAGCATCACAATGGAAATAAGCCTTCTGATGATTTCTGTATCTGGGGCATCTCTGGCTATTTTAATGATCAATAAAGAATTTTAATCAATCAATCAATTACGCACCGGCGATCTCCGCTTGTCGATCAGAGGTGTTCTGCACACCCACCTGCTGGGATCCACTCCAGCTGTCTTCTTCCGGAGTTACCTTCGCATGAGCCCATTCCATCGCGCAGGCTGTGGACTGCTGTCGGCACTTTTATAACGGAGATTGTGACAATGAGAACCAATAGAAAGGGAGTAAAAAAGGCAGGAAAAGAATTATTGAGAAACAAATGGCATTATGTAAAGGTGTTAAATTAATATTTAACATTTAAAAAATAAAATAAATGACAGGGATTACCAAACCCGCACATAAGGAGGGGGGAATGGGAAAGGTCAAGGATCACTGTCCTATCCCATTCCCCCCAACCCCCCTCTTGTCCACAATCACATTCTCATGGAAAGACAAAGTGTAAATGGTAAATGGACTGCGTTTATATAGCGATTTTATCCAAAGCGCTTTACAATTGATGCCTCTCATTCACCCATTCACCCATTCACACACACACACTCACACACCAACGGTGAAAGGCTGCCATGCAAGGTACCAATCAGCTCGTTGGGAGCAATTAGGGGTTAGGTGTTTTGCTCAGGGACACTTCGACACGCCCAGGGCGGGGGATCGAACCGGTAACCCTCCGACTATCAGACAACCGCTTTTACCTCCTGAACTAGGTTGCCCCCTCCCCAAAGGGGGAGGCTAGGGGCAAATAAAATTTTGCAAAGGGACCGCAAAAGCTCAGGGGTGGCCCTTGGAGAGGGGTGGTCCTTTGCTTTCTTCAAATGAACATATAAGAAGGGATGAAAGAAATGAATGGTGGATTATATATGTGACATGTAGGCCTTTCTACTTTCTAAGGGGCGACATAGCTCAGGAGGTAAGACCGATTGTCTGGCAGTCGGAGGGTTGCCGGTTCAAACCCCGCCCTGGGCGTGTCGAAGTGTCCTTGAGCAAGACACCTAACCCCTAACTGCTCTGGCGAATGTGAGGCATCAATTGTAAAGCGCTTTGGATAAAAGCGCTATATAAATGCAGTCCATTTACCATTTACTTTTTGTTTTGCCTTTCACATTTTAAAGAATTTGATGAATGATCCATCTCATACATAAATTTTTATTGGAATAAAAATGGTTAAGTTTAGCCTTTACATAAACACAAACACAAACACAAAAGTTATACTATTAATATAACGTTAAACATGGAATCCATATGTCTGTAAAAAAAATAATAAAAAAAATCTTCATATTTTTTAATGAGACAAAATACTGCATGTCTACATCAGCAGGAATCGTTAAACATTAAAGGGGACCAGGGCGCTGGATTTTTTCCTTAATGGGTAGCTGCAGGAGTCAAATGCTTCTTGTCAGGTATTCCAAGAGCACCTGGGAACTGTAAAGACACCTTTCAAATCCGCAGCTTTTTTTTTCTTCTCCCCCTCCGTTATGTCGGCAAATTAAAACGCGTCCGGTCCGGCGTAATGAGACGATGACACGAAGATACGTGTTATTAGGGACGGCGAAAATGAGACGCGGGCCGCTTCAATTATTCCTGGGAGTGTTGGCGGGAGAGTGAGTCGGCGCCGCTCGACGAGGCCAGGGAGGACCTCGAGCCGCAGACGCCGCGGTGAGCTCCATTTGGGCGGATGTTTAATACGAGGGAACCTGGAACCTGCCTGTCCGGCACATTCTTTCATCAGCGCTGTCTCTCTCCCACTGCCTGTGTGAGGCTTATGTGAGGGCAGAGTGAATTAGGAACATGGTCTCTCTGTGTGTCACACATGCATACGCGCACACGCACACACACTTACACACACGCACACAAACACACTCACACACACACACACGCGCGCGCAGACACACACACACTCATTCACTCACACACACGCACACAAACACACTCACACACACACAAACACACGCATGCAGACACACACACACGCACACAAACACTCACGCACACACAAACACACGTGCGCAGACACACATTCACTCACACACACACGCACACAAACACTCACGTACACAGACACTCACGCACACAAACTTACACACACGTACACAAACACACGTGCGCAGACACACACACACACTCACTCACTCACACACACGCACACACACAAACACACTCACACACACACAAACACACGTATGCAGACACACACATACACACATTCACTCACACACACGCACACAAACACTCACGCACACACAAACACACGCGCGCAGACACACACACACACACATATAAACATGATCACAAGCATTTTCAGGTCTCCTTTTAATTGACAGGCCAGATGTCTTCGTCTTGTTACATTGGCCAGTTCCTCGTAATGAGTTCGTCACACCTGATATTACCCTTACCTTTAGACAAACAGAACACTTGGCTATCTTTAGCCTGGGCTGGGGAGTGGAGATGGAACACCGCGCCATCTGTTCCGATTCCATTACATCTGCCCTCCGTTCAGGTTCTGGCTCCTGATTCGTCAATAAGATACCCGAAACGTTCTAATGGATTTAGTTCAGCCTATTGCCTCGCAGTACCTGCTAGAGCTTTTCCCCCAGAAATAATCTCGAGAGATCACCCCAAACGCCCCCGGAAAGATGGTGAAAACAACTTTTGCAGGTTTTGTTTTCATGTTATTGTCATCTACAATATAAATATTGAAGCTTACGGTAGTGGTTTGCAGTGAGAGGTGAATGTGGTATTTATTTATTTTTTAACTGTGCTTGTATTTATCCTTTTTAATTAGCATGTTACCATTTATCTGTCCAGGCAGCTCAACAGACAACTGAAAAATGGGATTTTCTTGCCTTGGGGCCGTTTTATCATGTCATACACTCTGCAAAACCCAAATCCACCAGTGCTTTCATCCATAGTCAAGACTGCTAGTATAATGCACCTTTTTTCTGCCTTTTGTTCACGTTATTTTAAAAAATGGAAATGTTGGCTGGCAGCCTAACCACCCTTTGCTTAAGGTCTCGCCATTGTGGCTTAAGCTAACCAGGGTCAAGCTTAGTTACCGTGAAGGGCAGTCTTTTCTCCAGACTAGAAAGGAGGGGGGGAGGGGAAGGGGGCAATGCCCAGGTACAGTGATGGGGACACTGTACTCCTGGAGAAGTACTGTATCCAAGCAAGGGCCTGGACTGACTGTTGCTCTCAACATTCCCATGACACATATTGCGAAGGAAAAGAGAGTTCCCCCGCAGTCTCACCCGGTTCCCCAATGGGCCAGTTAACACTTTGACTGACCAATGAAATTAAATCTTGTTTCTCCAAATGGCGAATGAAAGAAGGGCCACCGGTCACCATGGCAATGGTGCTTGCTGAAGTGAGTGACCAACCTCGTGCTCAGAGCTCCTTGACAGTGAGCCTGGTACTCTAAAAATGTCATTTATTCTTTATGAACAGGACGTGCTATTGATTTAAACATACTGAAGCTTTGCACTCGAAACTTTACACTGAAAAAGATGCAAACTCCCTTCGAGTCGCTGATCACAGACAGACAAGCAGTCGAGAAGCCAGTCTGGTGACTAACGCGTCCCGAAAGAGCTGTTTGCCTTTTCTTTTTTGTTTCTTTCTTTCTTATTATTTTTTAAAGTTTACAATTTGTTTTCAAGGAGAAAAAACTAAGGCAGTATCTGACTGGGGGAGAAGCCAGGATTATAGGCGTGACGTGTATCTCAGATGCTCCTAAATGAGAAAACACTGTGGGAGACTAATCAATTATATACACAATGATGTCTGAGTAGTCAAGTGTGGCGATGGAATTATGAGTCCATTAATAATTTATCTTTTAGCGACTTTCATCTTCACTAAAACCCCCTGGAAGACACCAAGCAGGCTTGGTCCACTGCAGAGTAACGAGGAAATCGAAATCGCCGAAGGTTGTGAAGAGAATGCCGTGGAAAAAGAAAAAAAAATGGTAAAATAAAAAAAAATAAATAAATAAAATAGTTGTGAACATTCGTCAGGTAGCAATTTGACATGTTCATATAGGTTTGTTTAAAATGGAACTTGTTAGTTGAACTTGCATTTACAGATCTACAATGACCATCGTGTAATAAAATGCCAGTCAGTGTGTCAGTTGCAAATGGCCTACTGGAAATTGTGTGTGTGTGTGTGTGTGTGTGTGTGTGTGTGTGTGTATTTGCATGAGAGCATATGACAAAGTGTGAACCTTGTAAAAACAGAAAATTAACGTTCATCTTCTATAGCTAAAAACCAAATCAACACATATAAGAATATTTAAAGAGAAAAAGTGGCATCGATACATTGCATGCACTTGATCTGGTTTAGCTTGGAAATGGCTACGCGGATTATCAGCGCCTCACATGCTAGCATGCTTTGATTTTGCTTGGCAGATAGAAACAGTGAAATACGGTTTGCATATCACCGGCAGTGTGTTCTTGTCTTGAAAGTGCTGAGACTATCTATATGGAAAGATGAGCAATTGGACTCTACGGTGTTTAACAGCTTATTGAATATTTATGCACATGGCATTTATTAGAGAGCTTTAATAGACCGTATCCACAGGATAGGTATCTCCTGAAGTTCCATAAGCAAATAAATAAATAAGTAAAACGCACTTCAAATGAAATGATTTAACTCCGCATCATTCCAGATGACACAACGGCAAAATTAATGAAGGTGAGTGTTCCAATGCAGAACAAATTTAGAAATTAAAATAAAAAAATAAATAAATAAAAAATCTGCTGAGCCTCAAGCAGGGAAAGAGAAATGTTAAGGCCCGTCTTAAATTAAACACATGTCATTACGTGTCATTTGTGTGAATATGAATGTTCCCCCAGATCCATTTATAAATATAAATGGATCCCCTGGGATTTTTTTAGTATAGATATTAGTCATCTTATATTCATCTTTTATTCATCATTCATTTCATCCCCACCTAGTGTTCTCTCGGCACTCTCGATTCCGACGGTACACCGGCGTTAAATTATACCTTGACATTTACCAAACACAGATCGTCACACTGTTTCTGTCATTTGTTATCGCGTGCAAATGCTCGTAGCGTCAGGCGTCCATTTTGTTCACTCCTTCGCCATCACAACAGCGCCGTTTCGAAACGTGTCCGTGGTCCCGTCTCCTCGACGGCAGCTGCGTGGAGGTGTGAGCGCAGCGTGGACATGGGCCGAAAAGGCGCGGAGTCAAACGAATCCAATCGAGCGACGTCGCGTCCAGTCAGCTTACGAGCAACATCGCCATGTCGTCCGTGGGACATCGCTAGACGTATATAATAACGATGGCTTAAAACGGTTAGATCGACGCAAACGCTTTGGAGAGTGGAGACTCTTGGAAGATAGCGACTGCGTTATTTCAATAGCTGGCAAGCAGCAGCAGCATCATTTTTTTTAATTTATTTTACACAAAAACATTTATTTGCTAAAATGTGAAGTCTATTCAGGCTATTATAATGGAAAGTTTCATGGCACATTTTTAAAATAACTTTGGACTTTTTTTTATTGGGTGGACCTGGGATAGTATTTGGTTAGGCACAGACCCAGCCGTGGATACGCCCCTGTCCCGTAACATCAGTCTTAATTGTGCTTTACGGTTGAGTTAAAAGACATCGTTTCACACCTACGCAAGTTCCGCCAGGGCCTCGTTCAAGATCAGCTGACACGGTGGCTGACGCGGACATCTACAGGAGAGCCGAGACCGACGCTTCGATTTAACCCTCTCGTGCGTGTGACGTCGCGGGACACGCCCGGCTCAGCGAGAAAGGGCCCGTCTTCTCTGCGCAAACGCAGCTGGAAAGCACACAGCGCAAACGCGGCTAGCGGAGACTCGACGGTGGCTCAGAATTAAGAATGAAGTGAACTCCCCCACCCTTCGCTGAAGGGATTCAGGGGTGTGGCGTGGGGCGTGCCTGGCTCTGGATTCTAAAGGGCCACCTGCCCTTAAAATCAACATGGAGTACACAAGCTGTCCAAACATGCCAGACACATTATGATCATTCGTAAGCATTCGGGGTGCAAAGATGTGCCCAAGTATTACAACCACAAGTACAACTACTACTACCACTGCTACAACTACTCACTGGGTTGGACAGTGTTATGCTTTATATGCAACGGCAAATATAATTTTGAACATTATTATTATTATTAGTAGTAGTAGTAGTAGTAGAAGTAATAGCAGTAGGAGTAGTAGTAGCAGTAGAAGTAGTTGTAGAAGTAGCCAAAGTAAAAGTAGTAATGGTAGAAGTGCTTGTAGCATTTTTGTATCGGTACACAGTCAGGAGCACAAAGGCACTGAACAAAACACAGAACTCCCGATTGGGCTCACTTCAACCACAAATAATAGTCATTATTAGCGTGTGGGCAGCTCCCCAACATGTTAAATTCATCTTTTTTCCCCCAGTCTGAATGGCTTGCTATGTACTTTACCAGCAAAAACTGCATTTGAATTAAGTTTTCATTAATCGGAGTCCCCAAGAGGGTGATGCAACTTCTATTACACCCACCCAAGTGCATGATCTTAAAAACTGAGGATTTAAATAGTAAAGTAGCAGCCCAGGTAAACCTGTCATTTTTATTCTTTTTTATTTTTTTATTTTTTATTTTTAGTTTTTTTTTTTGCTCCATGTGCCACCAAAACACTCCAATACAGCAGCAACTGACTGCATGTGCACACGGAACCCTCAAACCTAAACCCTGTTCTCAGGTTCTAGGCCTCTTTGTGCCCCTTTAATTCTGTGTTGTTCAGACAGGTCACATTGTTACATCACAAGTTCGATTGTTACATCACTTCCTCTGGCAGAACACTGGGTTTAGCCGGAGCCGGGGCTGTAGTTGGCTCAACGGCAAAAGCCCAACAGTGCTCAAGCCTCGGCTTTCGGAAGCTCACAATAAAGATGTTACCCCTAGCAACCCACTGAGTGTAAATCCACAGAAGCTTAGCAGCTTAGCTCTCCCTCCATCGGAGATGGGGGACGGGAAAAAATCGTGATGGTCACTGAGTTATGGCTGGCGGGAGATTGGCATTTCCAACCGCTTACCACCGCATATTATCCTCCTGATGACACAGCGTACAAATGCGGGACGCGACACTATTCAATTTTGAAACGTGTATCCATCTAATGCAAGTGGATTTGAGACGAGAGAGGATAGCGGATGCTAAAGGGAAACCCACGATAGATGGTATGTCCCATGCAAGACCTTGGAGTTTCCGTTTTCATTTGCGACCAAACAAATAAATAAATATATAAATAAATACATAAACTGCAGGCTGTGTAAATAAAGGTACTGGAGCCCATCCACAGAAAAATAATTTTTCATGTTGTCACCGTTGTCGCGCAGAATACGAAATCATTTTTTCATCGAAAAGATGAATAATTTCAGTAGGTTAAATCTTTCTTTGTTGCCCTTCGTCTGTTCCTCCAGAGAGGCCTGCTGGTTTGCACAGCACAGGAGTTATTCCCTCCAAGTCAAAATGCCAGGCGGTGTCCCAGCGTATGGGGCCAGCAGGGTCCAAGAGCAACAAACCCGAAAAGCGCTTGGCCCGGCGAGCTGTGCTTAGCAAGCAGTAAAAAAAAAACAAAAAAAAAAAAAACCCCGTAGCAGGACAAACACCGAACACAAAGCGGAGCGACGGAGACAGTGACAAATTGACATTTCTTAACCGTGTCCGTACTGTATCTGCTCGGGCCCGACAAGCGCAACAAAGATCGCTGGAGAACATCAAACTCATAACGAAAAAAGAAAATGTGTGTCAGATCCCCGAGGAATTACACAGTGGGAGGAAAAGCCAGAGCCAAGCACTTTTAAAAACTCAATCTCAGCGCGCAACTGCCACAAGCTGACTTCTCATCTTTGTCCGGGCCAGTTCTGTGGCCACAAAAAGATTGCATAAGTCACGTATCATTTTAAGGTATGTAGCTGTACGGCAATAAGCAGTACTATTGGCTAGAAATAGCTGTACAAATTAAGTATTTTACCTTTCTGAACTTGTGTTCAGCAGTTGCCTATGACCATGATATGCACTTTTTGTACGTCGCTTTGGATAAAAGCGTCTGCAAAATAAATGTAATGTAATGTAATGTAAGCAAACAGACTATC
Source organism: Anguilla pacifica (assembly GCA_039654925.1). Taxonomy (NCBI): domain Eukaryota; kingdom Metazoa; phylum Chordata; class Actinopteri; order Anguilliformes; family Anguillidae; genus Anguilla; species Anguilla pacifica. Next base: position 67,228,947 of record CM077287.1, read on the forward strand.
TTGTCAGGGTTTTATTTATTTATTCATGTTGGAAATAATAGTGGAAAAGACATTTTTGTCAAGGTATAATGCTTGTCATGAAATTAAATTTTAACAGCCACTGTTGGCATGCTGTGCAGCTTGATTGGATTTTTGAAAAATCTCTGAATGTTTATCGGTTCTGGAGACAAGGAGGTGGGACGTCTGGTCGACGTGCCTTTTGCCTGAGTTTGGGGCGCAGCTTGAAGAAGACGACGAAGAAGAAGATGAAGAAGACGAATTGAATCTTGCCAGTACTGTACTCACCTGTCTGACCTGTGTGCTCTCTAACTGCACACGAAGTGAAGGCGTGGACATTGTGATGGAGAGACTGACTGACTGACTGACTCTCCCTCTCTGGAGCTGGACCTAGCGGTGATGCTCACAGCAACGCCTCCTCGCCCAGCTACTCTCCGCTGCATTCCAAAGCTGTGTGTGCGGTCACTTTCTCACACACACACACACACACACACACACACCCGGCTCAGTGTGACCACGTACAGCCTCCAGGAGCTCGGCTGTGGGTCTGTGAGCAGCTCTCCTGGTTGAATCCCCTAGCTGGCTCTCTCAACCTGCCACCCTAATCATCCCCCAGTTTAATTGGCTGAATTCATTCTCTTCCTCTCCACCACGGCTGAGAGTCCTGGCACAAAATGGCTGCCGTGCATCCCCCAGGTGGTTGCAAGGCAATGGTGGTGGCTGAGTAGAGTGTCTCATAATAACACTAAATAATAAATATTTAGTTAGTATCTGTATTTGACCCAGGTCTGGTGTTAGGGGTTTTTTTTTTGTTGTTTTGCTATGTTCAGTTTATTTTTTAAAATAATCTGCTGCTTATTGTGTAGTCCATTAACTAAGAAACAGCAATTGCATCGCACTCCTTCTGGACTCCATTAACCCACCCTGATAAGCCTGCGACAGCAGTCTGGACATGATCATCTGTGAAGGTTTCCTGCTTTGACGCACACCACATTAAAACACAGGAAGCAGCGCTGCGCACAGTCATCAGGCCAATGAGCCAATGACGAGCTGCATAAGGGGGAGAAAAAAAAAGTACAGCTCAAATAAGGTTAAGGGGCTGTAGAGCTTCTATTCCTGTGAACCATTTACGTGATGTTGTGCAGAACCGCCGCTATCTGTCAATGAGCTTATTTGGAAAAACAAGTGAGCAATTAGCCAACTCCCACACACACATACCCTGTCAGGTTCCATTACCCAAACTATATTTTGAACAGGAATGTTAGTCAACAGTCAGAACGCTGCTGCAGTCATAATCATCTATCAGCCCATAAGTGAATTACAGTAATGGTCGTTTATAAGTGGGGGAAAAACAGACAAACAAAACTAATAGAGGCGACAGACATTTTGATTAATCTCAGCGTCAAACAGCCGTACCTCCACGGACACATTGTGCATTATTTTAAAATTCTAACCCTCAGCCTCTTGATCTGTCAGAGCCTAAGATATTCATAGTTTATCCTGCAGTTTTTCAAAACACAAAATGCAGTACAAATCTCTTTCATGGCGTGCCACTCTAACCTAAAATTGATGTTTGAAATTAAACTGACATTTAAATGCACTTTTGGCCTTTGCATACACGTGCAGTTGTCTTCCTTCACTGGGGAAACATGGTGTCTTCTCAGCGCTGTTAATCACGCATGACCTTTTATAACCGGATGCTTCTTGTCTCGGTTCAGCACAGAGACTCAGGCTCGACGATGCCGGGAGTGGAGAGATGGCATCATCGAGGTTGTTGGCCTCTCTCATTCGCCTCCACGTGGATCCATCAGTGAATTTCAAAGCTTTCAGACTCTTCATGCACTCTCAGCGAGATAAAAAAAATATCTCAATTGCACCCATCATTTTGTGAAATAAGCGGCACACACCATGACCGATCGTGCCCTAGACTTATTTTAAATGATGGTGTTCTGTGTCTTCCCAACACGGAATCGAAATCAAATCCTCTGACTAGCAGAGCAGAATTTTCTTTAGGTATTAAAGCATGAGGATTATAGAAGGGTAATATTAAAAATAATCATTTGTGCTGCCTTCTGATACCTTTACTCTGCCCCCGATGCCTTCTGGATCTGCTTCCACCTGCAAACACAGTAAAGACTGTGAGTTCATTTGTGTGTTACTGCTGCACACAGAATTAGAGAGTTCCTGTTACTGAAGGTAGTAACATCAGACAATGTGTACCGTTATAGCACCGTGGACATAGCATCAGCTGACACTGCACGTTTGTGTAAGGAGCGGGCATTACATCATGTCAGATAAGCCATAACTGCTGGGAACATTGTCGCTGAAGATTTTTTACAGTCCAGGAAAATGGTCCCTGGGTGTCTTTTACCTGAGAAAAAGAAAAAACTGTTCACTAAATTTCTGAAACAACTTTCGTTCCCCTGCGGTCACACTTTATATTAGTTATCTCAGTCGTAACGCTTCATGACACTTTGGTACTGTAAAGCACGCCGTAGCACTTGTAAACTTTATAGTTTCGGAAAACCGGGGCGATCAGACCTCGGGACGGTCTTGACTCGCTGTCCAGGGGTAACACTTTCAGTTTCGGCTACTGCCATACCGGACAGGCGGTTAGAGGTCATCGGTCGAATTCTTAGAGGGCGGGTACACAGACACGTATGTGATGTATTTTAAATTATCGCCTGGCAAGCTAGTGCGTAAAGTACGATATAAAATTTTTATTTTTTATTTTTTGTGCTGCAGATTCATTCGAGTCGGTTTCTTTTTTACGACGTGTCCAGCTTGCCTTCCTTTTCATCGGCCGTTTGACTCACGGGCTTTATGTATGCTCTTAATCATTCGTACGAGAGTGAAGTCTGACAGCAGTGCTTTGATGAAGAGCATTGGAAGGGTACAGGAGAGAGAAGGAGGAACTGATGCATTAAGTTTGGTAAAAGATCTATTTAAGCTCAATCAGTCACACAGGCAGTCTGAAAGAAGAGGCTTCATCGGAGTGACAGGTCAGTTAAATTCTATCGATGTTGAATCCTCGAGTAAGGTAATTAACCTGAATTGCTTCAATATATATCCAGCTGTATAAATGCATGCTGTATTAAAGGGAAAGCTACTCTGGAAAAGGGTGTTTGTTAAATGGCTAGATGAATTATTTAAATAAAAAAAATACCAAATGGAAAGAACAGATTTCAAGCCTGTTTGCGTGAAAAATTTTTGAAGAACAGAGAGAGAGAGAATGGAGAAAAGTTCCCTCCCATAGCACACATCTGCAACAGACAACGGCTAGGTGTCAAATCACACTTCGTATCTTGTGAAGTATAAATCTACGCAATTTATGTAAATTGTAAAAAGAAAAGAAAAGAAGAAAAGAAAAAGTGAGTGATAGTTCTCCCGCTCAGGTGTTGATTACCAGGCACCAAGGTGAAATGGAAATAAGCCATATGTGTATGTCACCACCTATAAAACCCTGTGGCAATGTGCTAACACTGTTTTTATTACTTTCATATTTCATTATTCAGTTTCATTAGAACGTATACGTATTTTCAGCAGCTGATGACACATTCCGTCTGTTTTAAAATTTAAATTCTTTCCAAAAACTTTTGTTGTGGCACTTTGGCTGGACAGAATTTGACAAATGAATAAATTGTAATTGTAAGCATGCAGGTAACCTTCCCTGCTTCCTGTGATCTATCAAAAGCAGGAAAGAGAATTGTGTGGGTGCATTTTTTCTCAACCATCTAGATAATTTGTTCCTGGCAACAAACAAAAAAATTCTGTACCTTTTTAAAAAAACCGTTAGTACTCCTGTTTACCTGACCTACCGTAGCTCTTCCACAATGTTTCAGATATCTGATGCAAATCTGAATATTTTCAGACCATTTTAAATGCGTGGCTTTTCCTGTCAATGTGTTTTCAATAGCAAACATTTTCAAGACATTACATCTTTTGTTTGCTTTCCACTGTGTGGGCGTCTGAGGAAATAAATTGTCTCTGTGAATAGCTCTGTAGTTCACTTTGTGCTTTCTGCGAGTTGTAATAAATTACTTTCATTCTCCTGTGTAATTATGTAACACTGTGGGGTGTTTTGTTTTGGGGAGCCCAGGTACTGAGGGGCAGAACCCCTGAACTCCAGGACGGTATGTCTCAGCGGGGAGACACACGTGACGGAAAATAATCAAACCGGTAAACAGTCGGTTGACTCACTCATATCAATTATCCGAGGAAAAAACCAACGAGAAGAAAAAAAAAAAAAAAAACATCAAGTCAGCCTTTTGTCTGTCGTTCGTCACCCTCGTCCGTGGGCGTAAATTTCCTTCCGGTGTTTTCCGTGCGTTCAGCCGTCCGTCACGCGCCGTGCATTCCTAAACGCACATTACTGCCTCTCTCCGAGACACGGCTCTCACTGGGAAGGGAGGTCCAACGGTAGTGTGAAAAAATGTTTTTTTTTTAAAGAGGCATTTTTGACTTTGGGTATTATTTTCGCGTCAACACAGGCACGCTTCGGTAGAAGACACACGCACGTTGTGAAATGTTCAGCGTTAAATCGACTCTTGCTGAGAACGTACGGTCGGTGTTGGACTCATATATGCTCTTTCAGAGTTGAACTAACACTGGGCATTTTACTGTGTAGGCTGCTTTTGAGTTTGTTGATGAGAAGAAGGTCAGAGAGAGGGTCCAGTCCCGAGTCTCCAGCATTCAAGAACCTAAACTTGCATTATTGATTAATTGCCTCTGATCTACAGCAAATTCACTGCCTGGGGGAATGGATAAGTATATGGTACTGCCTATCACTTCAAAGATGAATCTCTCTCCCTCTGTCTCTTCCTCTCTCTCCCTACTTCCCTCTCTCTCTCTCCCTCTCTCTCTCTCTCTCTGTCTTCCTGCCCCCCTTCCTTTCTCTCTCTCTCAGGAATATATACTCTTGGCCTCCCCGCTGTAGCATTTGGGCTCTGATCTGCCCCCTTCCCCTGCGACGGTCGTCCCCGCTGTCATTCGGACGTGAGCGTGCGGTGCACAGTGAGATCCCCCCTCCCCCCCCCCCGCCCCCTCTCGGTCAAAGCCAGCGCGTCGCCCCCTCCCTGGGGTGGGGAGATAGGGACCTTCTCTCTGGGCGAGCGCTCTGCAGCTGAAAATAGGCTTAAGCTAATCTCCTCCGCCGCTGCTGCTCTCCCACTGATACAGCGACCGGGCCAGAGCAGGGTTTGGACCCCGCAGCCCCCCGCCCCCACCACCCCGCCCCCGGAACCCTCCGAATTATCTCCCAAGGATCCCCACGTCCCGATTCTTACATTTCCCCTCCAGGCATTTGGGTGGGGTGGGGGGGGGGGGGGGGATGTAGGGGGGGTGTCCCGGCTTCCGGGCAGCAGCAGCTGAGTAGTGGGATTATCCCTACTTTGATTCTGACCCCTGAATTTGACGATGTCGTCGGGGGTGGGGGAGCCTGCCCCCCCTCCCCTCCCCTCCCTTCCCCCAGCTCATGGAGTTCCACCACATCTTCTAAAAGCCCCGGTAAAACGATCTGTTCAATTAGAGACGCCGGATAAGGTTTCTTCAGACGAAGGAGCTTCTTTTTTTTTTTTGATCAGCAGGTGATCGGACAGCGCAAAGCCAACGCCAAGGACTTTCTTCCCTCCGAGAACAGAAGTGCTCGGCATTAAACGTATCTCAGCGCTTTAGAATGGAAATGAGACGGTTTTATTTTATTCTCTGGCGCTGGGTTCCTTTCTGGCCTGTGTTCGCTCTGGGGGAAAAAAAAAAAAAAGAAAACCTTTGAATTATAGTTGATTGCCTGCACTGTTTTCATTTCCCATATCTCTCATCATCATTCATTCAAAGCACATGGCATTCAGCCGGTGCAGAATGCAAGCTGTGTAGGCAAGAAATGCGACGTGACAATCGATGGCTCTTCAGAAGAAGAAAAAAAAAACTAAAAACAAGGCCATTCTGTAGAAGCTTGTCAACATTCACAGGGAAATGAGGACAAAGCATTTCACATCTTGAGTGTATGATGTGCTTGAAATTTGATGGATACTTCACAACACTTTACTGTTTTTATCCAAATATTATAAATAATGCAAATGAACAAAAACAGCAAAGAATGACAAAGGAAACGGAGGAAGGGAAGAAAGATTTTTGCACGTCGTGCCTATAAAGACAATAAAACACAGTATGACCTCACACTCTACACTTCTCTAAAACTCTGAAAGGCAGGTACTTGTTCTGAGACTACCAGTGTGACATCACCAGTAGCATCCACACCTGGGGCGGGGGGGGTGGGGGGGGGGGTCTGCAATTTAACACAAAAAACTGCTCTTCTTTTGTGCGGCGACGAGGGATTGTGGCGCAATCACAGCGCTTTGTCGCCGTGGCGATGGAAGAAAGGAGGCCCACATCAGCCTACTCGTGGTCGCATTTAGACAGGGAGTGAAGTTAAGAGAAGGTGCATTCAAAAAGCGTTACATCTACGGCAAAAAAATTTTATAAGTAAATACATACTAAATAAATACAGTACACAAATCGTAAAAACAAAGAAAGAAATCACAATTAAAACAAGGCGACTCTCTGCCGCTTGCTCATCCGAGCCGTAGTTTGTGCGGATGTTAAGTGGCTTTTGTGTTACTTCGTGAAGGCCAGCACAGGAACAACGATACAACACGCACTTCCACAACACCGGAGGGCCCTTTGTTTTCATGTTCTGAGAAGTCTTCGCATTGCGTGGGCTTTATGAAAAAAAAAAAAACAATTAACGGAACACACAGGGCACACAAACAAAATGGCTGCCGTGGTGGATTTCCTGTTAGTAACAGTTGCTATGCGCCGGCACATTCTGTATCATTTTCAACGCTCATCAACATACCGTATCATTTTGTCCTCTGTGAGTGAGCTGGAGCTTCACTTCCTCACCACCCAATGGTAACCGCAGAGAGAAAACAATAAATAAATAAACAAATAAATACTTTTTACTTTCATGTACCGTGTGGAAATTATTTGCTTCCTTTAAACTGTGCGTGCTGTGGGACGTAGAGGTGAAATAACTGTGATTTCAGCCTGTGAAAGAGCCTGCAGACTGTGCGATCCCGTTCATGCCTTCACAGACCTTTTGGTGGAAGCCTCAACTGTGCCTGATGGCCTGAACCAGAATCCCCCCGTCCGTCCCAAACCCCCCCCCCGCCAAACCCTTTAATTATTCTATTTTAATTCAAGTGGGAAGAATCCCTCCTCAAATCTGGGCCAGTTTCCAGGGACACAACAGCAATTTCCTGCTCTGATTGTCCGTGATATTTCAAAAACATAATACCGGCTCAAAGTGTTTGACTAGTATTAACTGGGCCCCTCTTGAGAGAGTCATTAGGCATTTTAAGGCCTGCAATCTGAGGAAGAAATGAGCCTCTGCCGTTCTCCTGCAAGAGCGTGTTTATATAATGAGTCACACTCACCTGTGTTTTTTATATAAAACACAAGACACAAAGTCCTAATGCGTGACATTAGCCTGGATTAAAATCATATAAACATAATGTATCATCTCTATATAACAGTTATTTATTTATTTATTTTTACTTTTTTTAATGCTGAAAGTAAGGTGCATCTGGATAGCAGATTCATCTGGGACATAAAGATAGAGGACTGAGAGTATGTGGTCTGTCACAAAGGCTTTGAAATGGAAATAAATAAAGATGTAAAATAAAATAAAGAAATAAAATGCATATACATAACACCCTTGCAGCGGAAACCAGACGCTGTCTGGAAGAGACGTCCTTATAACCGCCATTTTTTACCCACTTTATACTGGGTGATTACAGCACCCACAATTTGCCCATTGTACCAACCGACCGCATTGCGCTTGCCTTCGCCCGGAGTCTGGCGCGTGGAGGAGTCATTTAGGGAACTTTACCAACTCACTACCCGCGCGTTTAAAAATGGATTCAGGTGCGTTGGCATCGTACTCTTAAATCACAGCAGTGCGGTGTTGTGACTGGGTAACCTGTTCTGGTGACTAAGCGATTGCGGGTCCAAATCCAATACGGGGACGTTGTTCTTGTACCCGTAAGCGTGGCATTGGACCTCCACTGCTTTGTTTATACAGTGCCCTCGATGGGGCAAAGGCACTTTGTTTCTTGATTTGGCTCTGTACTGCAATTAAACAGTTCACATGTGAATGAAGTGCAAATTCTCCACTTCCATTAAAGGGTGTTTTTATACATTTTGGTATCACCACGTATAAATGCCACTGTATATAAATGGATAGTATGTGGAAAAGGTGAACTGTGTTGTGCTGATAAGGCCATCTGCTAAGAAAATTTTAAAAAATTAAAATTCAACTGTAGAAATTGGTAAAGTGTGAAACCATAATCTGTGCAGTGCTGCCTTTTCCACAATGTGGCCATCTACTAATCAAAGCAGCAGTGCAAAACATGACAGTATATACATAAATGCTCATTATACAAAAATAACAAACAGTGTATTTCTGAAGTGCTTTTAAGATTGATATGAAACCTGTGATCTCTCTTCCTACGATTGAGTTTAAGTTTCAGAGTTTCAAGGGACGAGACAAACAGTTGGAAAGAAAACTTTGTCTGTGAAAATGAAAATGTTCGCTGACCAGAGTCTCTCTTCAACCCCTTCCACTATTACATGTTTTATTATTCCAGCATTGAGCAGGTGCATACCTTCAATAAGCATGACGTTACTGTATGAATAGATGCACACTATATCACATCATAAGGCATGGATATATCAGCAAGGTCTTTGCAGCAAATCAAACAAGCTTTTGAAAAAGAAAATCACTTTTAACTGAAACAAATGGGTATGTATAAATAATGGAACTGGGGGGGGGGGGGGCTCTGTATGGTTTATCTTTCTTGCATTAGATGCTAAGGGTGTTGAGAAATGTCTCTGTGGACTGCAAGGAAGCACATACTGATTGTGAAGGACATCAAAACATCACAAAGGCTGTGTTACGCGATTTCAGACTCAAGGTGACTGTTATTCTTGTCTAATTGAGATAGAATGTATTTCTGTACAATTTCAGATCTTTTTTTTCTGTTTATATGTTGTCCATTTGCCTACAGTACAATTTCCTGTTACACCACTGTACATATGAAGGCCAAGGGAAACACTGATACACATTATAACATTTCCTGGTGCCCAGATGCGTACTATGCACTAATTATAACTGTGTTTTGAGTACAGGTACATACTATATTCATTCAACGATTCTGTGGAACTGCAGAGAAAAAGGCCAAGCACATATAATTTTACGTGCATTCTGGAAAGGGTAGAATATTATAGATTTACGGCGAAAACCACGCCGCGTTCCTTTCAGCGCTGCAGACCAGCGGGCGGCGAAAGTAATTACGTGCGATGTGGTTCGTCCTGTTTTAAAGCTGACCCTAGACGCTGGACGTTCGTTTAGAGAGGTCGCAGCGTTCACAATAGTAATAAACGGGGCGATTTATCACATCGGGGACCGAGCTATAAGGGACGTCGTGGCTTACGCTGACCCCACCCTTATGGAGTCCGCTGCGTTATGTCGTCGCGCGGGTGAGTTAATTACACTGGTCCGTGGATATGAATGTGATTCCCCTCCCCCACCCCATCCCCCTCGCATCTGCAGGAGAAACGCATTCAGTTTTTACAACCAGTAATGCACGCGTGGGTGTCTTTGTGAAATGAACTTCAATGCTATCTGCTGGCACAATCTTAATATCCTGATACCTACATTGGGGGGGGGGGGGGGTAAAAAAAACCTTGTTTGTGCAATGCTTGTAAAAAACCATCCAGATGTATTTTCACAGGCAGCAGCTAAATTCATTGGTGTTGATGAATTATTAAATGCAGGTTTGTTGCCTCTGAGACTCAATTAACAGCAAGGTTTCAGTTCTGTTGATGAGAGCTGAAGAAACAACTGAAAATGGAAATGTGACATTGTTCAACACCAGTTGCTACCATGGATCTGAGTGTTTTTTTTGTCACCATTTATTTGTAGTTTCCTCAAGCATAACAAAAAGAATGGCTTTGGGGAAACGAATGAGCAACACAAGGGTTTGTGGATGTGAGGAAACAGAGAGTGAAGCATCGTGGGAATTGTAGGCAGTCGGGATATTTCTCGAGTTGCAGTTGCCCATTGTGCGGTATTCACTTCACACTGTTTTTATTTTAAATATTTTGGCACCTTTCATCATAACAGTAAAATGTAACTGGATAGAGTGCGTCCAGTTTAAAATTAACTGCTTCTGGACAGGTCTCATCACCATTGCTCTTCTTGCCACCTTTTATATTTTTAATAATATCTATCTAAACGGGCTGCTTAATCACTGCTCTTCCATTGCACCTCTGGATACTTATGCAAATATCAATCTGCGCAGGGTGCACCATCACTGCTCTCTACCGCCCCCAGTGGACACCTGTGAAATTGTGCATTTGTGCCGTTTTCAGCATCTATCAGCGGACAGGTAGTGAGGACAAGCACATGAGTGCTATATCTTTCACTGACCCCACCCAAGCAAGCCAAGCTCGTGGGACTAAATGGATTCCTTTTTAATCAATCGGCAAGAGAAATCAAGCACACAGTCCTCCATGTTAATTTTTTTATTTTTTTATTTTTTATTTTTTTGGTGAGGAGTCACCCTGTTGTGACTTCCAGACACCAGACTTCAGCTTCAGTACCCCGAGCCAGCGAGGGACATTTACAACTCCACCAATAAGAGCCAGAAAGAAAAGTCACGGTTTTAAATTTAATGGCGAAGACCAAAGAGATTTTTTGAAATTTCTTTTACACGCGATGCACGTGTAAAAGGTTGAGCCTAGCTGACTCAAACCATTAAAGATCACCCACCATTTAGGGCTTTTATTCTCATACCATCCGTGCCATCGGAGCAAGAAAACTTTATCGCCCGGTATCAGTTCCCAAAACACTCTTAGGGGGCAAAAAAAAAAAAAATCTATCACTTATCCCATCTGTCTGTTATGAATTTGCCGAATATGCTGCAAGGACCCGGTTTTCAGCACAGCCTAAAACGAACGGGCACAGCCGCTGCGCTTTTTATTTAGAATGTCAGCGCTGTTTTGAATAATACCCTCCTTTATCTCATCCTTGGCTGAACTCGGGACGCTCTGAAACAAGTTTAATGCAATATCGATTCGCACAGATACCTGCTTCCATAACGCGGGGGTTTTTTTTTTTTTTTTTTTTTTTCACAGCACAAGGGAAACCAAATCTGATTACTTGTGCTTCCGATACAGGAAACTTCAACATAAGAAACTAACTGGCACTGGAAATGATTACACTTCAGTTTGTCAATCCTATAAGTTAAAAAAAAAAAGAAAAAAAAGCAATCCATCTGGCGAGATAAACCTCCAACAGACACTCAAAGGGCATCTTCACGCACACATTTAGTCAGATTGCATTTGCTTAAAGAGTAGGCCTGCTTGTTATGCATATTAAATGCAATCTGAAGCAATCAAAACAGCTCTAAAACATTCATGAGAGTCATGAAATGCAACCCCAAGCCTTTGAAAGGCACAGTTTAGAACTTCAAATAAATCAGAGAGTCAATGATTTAAAAAAAATAATATATATATATATATATTTTAAGAATAATAGTGTCTGGGTTTGGTTGGGACAAAGTGGGAGGGGGAAAAAAATTTAATTGTATCTCAATGTTTTATTACTCACACAGTCATAACCTGGTACATGTAAATAATTTATGCTCAAAATAGTATTCTACATTTCAACGCTTCAACGCGTTATGAAGCAGAGTGCTCCTTGTGGATTCCACCAGATTTTATTGCACCAATATACTCCGTAAGAAGCCCGACTCTGTTCTGCCCTAAAAGAATCTACCCTCTATATTTTCTTCGTGTCATGAAAATCAATACTTTTTTTTTCCTTTTCTTTTTTTAATATAAAATGTCTGGCGCTCCAACTGCAACAGGATTAATGGGCAGAGCCGGGGCGCGGCATGTCAGAGGCCTCCTACCAGCCGAAGATGTGCAGCGGGGCCTTCGAGCGAAACCACGCGCGCGTCACTTAGCCTCGCCCCGAACGCGGGCCTGACACCATCGCCACGTCCGCCGCGTTGTTTGCGCGGGTGGCTTTTTGACATTTTCATTAATAAGAGTGTACGGCGAGACTGCGTCACAGCGGCGTGCTGACATGCGAGTGTTACTCATCGTCCTTTCTCAGAAAAACATTTTTTTATTTTTATTTATTTCTTTACACTGGTCGTGGTCAGCGGCTCAGGTGGAAGTAAATAGATACTGTACACTGTGTATATTGGAAGACTACGATGAATGGAGACTGCAGGTTTTCGGGAGGTAGTCTGCCAGGGAACTTAATAAACATTAACTTAATGGAAACTGCGCAGTGTTAATATATGAATATTTGCATGCATATTCAAGTAGAAAATGGACATTAAGCAAAACTCCAATCTTGAGAATTAGCCCAAAAGCAAGCTAGCAACCTGGATACTCTGCTTGTTAGTCGTAAAAGAACATTTGTTACATTATCCAATTCAGTTCATTATGCTGTTTAATCTTACAATGTAATTTCCAAGTTACAAAATACCAACAAATGTAAAAACCCATGTCATAAATATGCAAGCGAAAGTACCAGGGGTAGTGTCACATAAAACAGTTGTTTTTTTTTTTTTACGAAATTGATTTACTGTCGCATTTGCATTTTCATTTGACATAACAAATCAATCATTCAAAAAAAAAATTGTCAGTTTGGGAGCAAAACAACTGATAGCAAGGTTGGACAATCCCAACTGACAAACATTCAAATCACAGATCCGCTTGTCCTGCGTGATGCTGCACTTCACACGGCTGCATTTCTCTTTGCCACCCGTTCCTCGCCGCTTGAACTCAATCGCAGCCTTTTGATTGGTTCACGGAAGTCAATCATTGTCGGTGATGCAGGAAAATGGGCCTATCCGGGGTTTGCGAGCGTATCCTCTCCGCGCAGCTCTCTGAAAGGTTGTGAGGAGCCCGGGCTCAAACAGCATGGTTGAAAATGGGTGATAAAAACCATAGAAAGTGTTTTTTCTTCACTCAGCCTCTGTCAGTATACAATTCCAGCAGGAGCATTAATTCCTGTGTCATCGCAGGAGGAGGCGGAGAGCACTCTCTGTGGTGTGCTCTGCTCCACACTCTTTCTGTTCTTTTTTCATCAGAGAGGAAATAATAAAAGCCTTTTTTAGAATACACACACACACACACACACAGGCATGCACACACACACACACACACACACACACACATAGGCATGCATGCAAGCTGGCAGGCAAGCAGACACACACACACACGCACACACACAGGCATGCATGCAACCTGGCAGGCAAGCAGACACACACACAAGCACACACACACATACACACACGCACAAACATTCACACTCACACACACACACACAGGCATGCAGACACACACACACACACGCACACACACACAAGCGCACGCTTATTTGCGAGTTCAGAGAGAGGCTGTGCAGGGTGTCTGGGCCTGCGCTCCATTGCGGGGGAGTGATGTGATTAGCTCTGAGCCTGTGGGGGAATCGCAGATTGATCCAGATAATGCTGCGGTATCTCAGAGAAGCGGCTGTCTGGTTGTCTCTGGGTGCAACCCCCCCCCCCCCGACGTAGCGCATCTAACGCTGGGGGAAACAGCACGGTACAGCCCTCCTGCAGCACGGTACGGCACCCAACCTCCAGCAACAGGCACTGCCTGGCGCCCCCTTACGCAGAGCGAGCTCCAGGAGGGACGTTCAGCGAGATTGTAAGGGCTGTAAAATGTCACAGAGCACCTTTACGAATGATAAAGCCGAGGAGATGAAAGATATGTTCAGTCTGAGCCCCCCCCCCCCCACCCACCCCCGCCACAATGATAGACCATGGAGAAGCTGAGGGCTGGCTGGGGGACAATCCAACATCACCGCTAACATGACAGAGTGTTCCCTCCCCCCCCCCCCTTTCACAATGGGATAGGTACTGTAAATAAAGCGGGGGGGGAGGGGGAGAAAAGAGAAAATATGTGAGAGTGGGAGTGAGAGGAAGAAGGGAGAGAGAGAAAGAAGGAGTAGAAGAGATCAAGGGTGAGTGAGTGAGAGCAAGAGGGAGGGGTGGACTGTAAGTGAAGGGAGAGAGAGAGAGAGAGAGAGAGAGAGAGGGAGAGAGTGAAGCTGTAAGGCTCAAATATCTAATATCGGAATTGTTTTTGTATCATTCCAGAACAGCAGTTACATTATTGTTTTCTTTTCCCTCGGCACACAGCTAATGTTAAAATAAACAACCTTCCTTCCCCAAGTCCCCCACCCCCAGACAGCCCCCCACCCCCACCCCCAACCACCCACCCACCCTCCGCCACAGTTCCCCGATCCCATAAAAAGGTTTTTTTCCACCATTGAGATGAAAGAGAGACAGGAACATCTGGCCAGCAGACCCTGGCAGGTTGAGGTAAATATAAACTCTTTATTTTTATGAGCGCCCACTCTCCCTGTTCCCAGGCCGCTCCTCTGTAGAGGTAACACACGCGGGACGCCCTCAAAGGCTCCCCTGGCCCTACCCCACATCTTGTTTAAATTTAGACCGTTAACGGACCTGCCCTTTCCTGTCAGACGATGACTTGACAAATGTCAGTAAGAAAAAAAAAAAAAAAACGCTGTTTGTTGCCACGGCGATGCCGCTCGGCCACGCCCGGTCCCGCCGCTCGTCCCAGTGACGCTCCCGTGAAACGAGCCCTGTTCAGAGGCGCACAGAAGACCCCCTCGCTCCACTCCATCGCTCCTCCTTCCTCAGTCCCGCGGCCCATCTGGCAAAGATGCACTCCAGCCATGTTCCACTTAGCCGAGCGCTTCAGGAAACTTATTTTATAAAAATAAATAGCGGAGTAAAAGAAGGGAAATAATTTAAAACAAAATAAATTTTGAAAAACCCAGAATCATCTTTTTTTCTTTTTTCTTTTTTGCGCTCAGCGGTTCGAGAGCGATGTTGGGATGATGAAGAGCGGCGGTTTCCAGATGGTGCGGAACGCAGCGGAATGTTTAGACGGCTTCTAGAGCTCCCAGGCCTGCGAGCTCCAACGCTCCGTCTGGACATTCTCAGCGCTCCGTCCGGACGCTCCGCGGCGTGGCGGCAGGGCCGTCTCGGCCCGGCCCCCGTTCCCCCGGCGCTCCAATCATCGTTAGGAGGCGCAGATGTGGACTCGAGTCACATGACTTGGACTGGAGTCACAGATTTGACGACTTTGGACTCGACTTGACGATATCACAAATGACTTGCGACTCGACTTTGACTTTAACACCAATGACTCGTGACTTCACTTGGACTTGAATGCCAAGGCTCGAAACTTACTTGTGACTTGCAAAACAATGACTTGGTCTCACCCCCGTTAGGAAGCCTCGTCAGCTGCGACGTACACATTTCGGCGCACAACAAGAGGCCAAACAAAAAGGCTCACGGGCGATATCCAAAAAAACAAAAACAAAAAATAAACCCTGAATGCGACAGATAAATATGGAATAATATGGTCAGCATTCTGAAAATAAAACACATGAATAAAACTCCCTTCCTCCACTGTGACACAAGGAGGCTGCAGCTGTCGGGGAAAACAGGCAGATTTTAGTGAACTCTGTTCAGGCTATAAACGTGCGTTGTGTAAGTGGTACGGGGAGACCAGTAGGTTCATGTGCTCACAGCTGTTAAGCATAAGTAACTTCCGACCGTATGGGGACCGATGGTGGAGGGGTCAATATGCTTCAGGACTTTCACCTGGATTCATTGACAGGGTTGTCTGTAATTGACTTAATCTAATGAACATACATGCCAATCCGTGGCAGTCTTTTTGTCAGTCAAAAAAATGCACACGCTCTTTTTTGTTCATGAGACCTGAAAAGTAGAGTCAAGTTGATTTTTGATGTGCAAACATTTCACATTTCCAAAAATAGACTTCCCCCTTCCCCAGCACAGGGTGCAAACGAAGTGCAAAAATGTCTCCCTACACCTAGATAAAAGCGGGATCACACTTGTATTCTGGAAAGGAGGTTTGCCTTAGGCCATTCCGCATTGACTCCTTCACCTATACGATGCTAAATTTGGCCAATGAGTGCCAAAGAATTACGAGCTTCTTCATTGTGACATCACAATTTATAGAATGTGTTTCAAAAAAGTACAAACAGCTAGCTTTGCATGTATTTCAAAGGGTACATTCACACGAATGCTGAATATATTTGTGATTCCTTTTAAATACTTTTAAATATGTTCTAAATACTGTCAAGTTACGTGACACTCAGCAGCAGGTTTCTGGAAGACAGGGGCAAACAGACTAGTCAGCAGGAAGCAAAATTAAATCACTTGTTTAGTCCAGTTCATATGCTAATGAGTGTGGTCTGTGTGTGTGAACGGCAGCTGTGTTTGGGTACTGACGGTAGATGCACAGCAAAAAGGCTGCACAGTCAGCATTTGAGAAGTTGGAATCAGCTACTCACTGTCATTTCCAAGATAATACAATCAACAGAGAGCGTGGACCGGCAAAATTAGCAGGGTTGCAGAGCAACAAACGTTTGGGACACAGCCACCACGATCGATTGTAACGATGCGTTATGTGTGATATCATAATAACTCTCAGTGAAGGCTGATTACAACCTGCTATGAACACTCTGAGTCACATTGGTTGTTCATTTTTCAAATTGTAATCAACAATCCTGAACAACCGTGAACCTACACTGAACTCCCCTCCTGCACCTGAATATGTCTACGGATAACAAGACAATAGTCTTTGAACAAAAGTTTTATGACAACTAAAAAAAAAAAATTTTTTTTAAACATGACTCATGCCACTATGTGCAGAAAAAAAGCCAATTAAAATGACTGGGCTGGAAAAAAAAAAATCCAACCATTGCTTTAAAAAAAAAAAAAGAAAAAAGAAAACAAATGAAAAGGAAAGTAGATCAAAAGCATTGTGCCCTACTCCAGTCCACACAAGCGCTGTGGGTGTGTGAGTTTGAGTGTCTGTGCGAGTGCGTGTGTGTTCGCCGTTACTCGATGGCTGAGCCACCGGAGGAGGTCCTAGTATTATCGCTGTCCCACGATGCACTGCTCTCTGCCGCTCTCGTGGCCTGCGACCCCCCCCTTCTCCGCTCCGCTTCTTCCCCCCCCCCCCCCCAGAACAGCCGTCGAATTCTCCCGGACTGCGTCGGGTCAACAGCACCTCGCGTTTCACACAACACTCTTCATTAGATTAATTAGGGCCCGGCAAAGTGGCTCATTCGCATAAGAAAGCGGAGATGATGACTCGATCAATGGTAATTAAACCAGCCCTACAGACCCTACAAACGGTTCCTCTTTTTTATTATTGATGTTGTTTTGGTTTTTTTTCAGTGATATGCAAAAGGAGCACATTAACACAGCTAGCTATGAGCAAGATTTTTTTTTAAGAGCCCACAACAGGACAGTGCATTATTGTCCATTGACAGCTCAGCATGTAATTGTTCATGCACATAACTCTTCTTCGCCCCTCTGATCATTCAAATGAGACACGTCGGCATTGGTTCCTGTTCCGGAATCACAGCCCTCTATACAGGTACCCCCCCCCCCCACCCCCCAGCCTAGAAGCCTGGGAGCTTCTGTGTGAAATATTTGCAGAGAGGGTGTTTGTGTTCTCCCCGAGTCTAAATTTCATCTTTAATCGCTGAATAACCTCCAGCCCAGTGACAGGCCCTCTGTGAGTGTACCTTGGTAGGCTATAGATGCAGACATTGTGTTCTGCTGCACTGATGCCAGGTGCGGAAATGACTAGGCATGACTGGAAGTGGATGGGGCAGGTGTACACCTGCGGAAACAGGTTAATTTGGCAAGTCGTATTTGAACTTGTCCAAATCCACAAAGGGGCAAAATGAACCTCGGGTAGTTTTTTTTTTTTTTTTTCCATGGCTGTGTTTTGCATATAAGCTGTTTTATAAGCATGCATCTTTAACACAGCCCACCTCTGCTTGTGTGTGAGACAGCCGAGATTTTCTGCTCCTGATTCAGCTGCAGAGCCACTTCCCACTCGACATCAGTCAGCCTTCGACACAGCCAGGGAAACCAGCGGAACAGTAGCCCAGAGCCCGCAGAAATTAAATAAACCATCGTTGCAGCATCATTCTTCACGTTTGAATCAATTAGCTTGCGTGAATGGGATTATAAAAACAAATCAAAGCCTCAGCCAACAAAGCAAACACACCCGAATGGAAAAGGGCTTACAGGTCGACACTGGCGGTGGTGAAGACCAGGGAGGGCTAAACAGTGCCACCTGGTGGTGGGTTATTAAAAGAGTTTCGGTAAGTCAGGCGGAGAGGTGGCCAGACCGTATCAGGGGTTTTGCCACCTGCGTGAATGGGTGAAAAGGGGGGGGTAGGGAGGTCCAAGCCAGCCGATTCGTGATGAGCGAGTCCTATTTTAACTCTTCACCTTGCTGGCGGTGAACCCCTCATTTCTGTCTGCTCTAAAACCTTCCCCTCGAACCCTCTCCCCCTCAACCCCGCCCGCTCCTCCTCCTAACACATCGAAATGCAGCGCCGCAAACTACTCCCACGTACGATCTGCGCCAGAACATTTAAAATCAATTAATCAGCCTTTCATTTGCATTTTTGCAAATAAAGGAGTCTGCTGTTTTCATCCCAGCGGACGCCAGATTGGATTGGCATATCATTCAATTCAGCGGTAGCTTTTTAAAAAATTAAGTCATAGCCAATAGCCAATAATTACAGCCTGTGTTAATTGAAATGTTGAATAAATTGAAGCTTTGCTGAATTGCGCAGTTGAGTTCAGTTATTTTTGTCTAGCAGTCACGTAAAGAAAGAAAGAGCTTGAACGCAAAATAGCTTCATTTAATTTAATTATGAACTGTATATGCATTGTGCTGCACGCACACACGTGGATTGTTCTTTTGTTTTGTTTTGTTTTTTTAACGGCAATGGGTTAGCAGAACTTTGTCATAGCCTACAAATGGTGATATACTTTAAATTTTATGTTCACCTCATTCACAAACTGTGTTCAAACCTGCTCACTGTTTCCATCTGCAAACGGCAACATTTTTCTACAGTGCTAATTGGGTGTCACACAGACAACGCAACATATTTCTTTTGATAATTGGCGAACTGTTATCAGATTCTCTAAGGTGAGCGGCAGATGTTTTTTTTATTGGGGTAAATGGCTTGTTTATAATTGTTACCTCTGTTGGGTTTGAATATTGAGTGAATAGGGTTTGTTTTTCTCATCTCTTGATATCCTGAGCAAGTTCCCAAACCGTTGCGGAACGTCTGATTATTTCACTGATCACATGCTCCAATTTTGAATAAGGAGGGCACATTTTCTCTAATATATAATTAGAGGAATTACTAAAGTTAAATGGTGTGTGTACTGATGGCCTTTAGTTTTAATTAGTGCATAGCAGTTAAAAAAAAAAAAACCCGAATCTATATTAATGGGTAATTAATTATTTAAACTTTTATGGTAGCAGCAATGCTATGCAAAGCAAAAAGCAGTATGTTCCAAAATCATAGCCTAGGTTACGATGCATCACGTCTGTTGTTAACAGTACAGCTACATTGCTCCTGGCTGTCGCCGTGGTTTCAATTTAGCACACGCTGCCGCCTGATGAAGCTGTGGCTTCCTCCTCTCGCTTAAACGCAGACTGCTAAGTGTGGCTTTTTCAGCATTGTCCTTAATATTCGCTAAGTATCCCTCACAGCGCGATAATGAGTGTGACTCCTTGCCCTCATCACAGCTACGGATTCAGAGCCTGTCTGTGCGCGGCTAGCTTAGCGTAGCGCTCCGCTACACTCCGCGCGGTGACAATGACTGACATCCGAACTGCGCGGGCACCGCGTAGGTTAGCCCTGTGCTGAACGCGCTTTGTGTTAATGAGGACTGGCATGGTCGGCGTTGAGGTTCCTGGATGCGGTTGTCACAGGTAGTTCCATAAAATAAAATAAAATGAAATAACATATATGGGAAACAATACTCAAGTAATGGTTCAGGTGGTTCCTAAGTGCTTCTGGGAGTATTTTTCTTCGGTGGGGTCTTTTGGGGGTACTTGTCAGGGGGCTATGAGCTGCCCTATTTCCTCCCCCCCCCCCCCCCCCCTTTCCCCAGTGAGCAGACCCCTCACCACGCACTTTTACCCTCAGTTAAATTCGGAGAACACACTCATGTGTATGACCCACAACGAAAGAGGCACAAATCACACCTTACCCTCTATGAACCCCCCCCTCCCCCCTGCTGCCCCCTCCTGCCCCCCCCCACCCCCCCCCCCCTTCCTGCACAAGGAAAATTTCACACAGGAACATATTAGAAGATTTTCTGGCCTTGTAGGGCCCAAAGTGAGAGCTTCTCATGGACCAAAATCCCTGGAGATTTGAGATACCCCTGGCTGCAGAACAACAGAGCCAATGTTCTATAACAAAAGGAGAATGGCAGTGGGCTGCTTTTTCTGGTTTCGTTGATTTTGAGGGCACGGCTTTGCTAAGCTCAGTTAAGGTAGCTCAAATTGTTCATTTTGGATGAACTGGGCAGCTCTTATACGGAGATTTTTTTTAAATGCACATTTTGGTAAATGCCAGTTGTCTGTATAGGAGCAATTCCCGCACAGATTGTCATTGAATGAAATCCTACTACGTAGATCAGATCTGGGATTTTGTTTATGCTCATGGTTACACTGCTCATATTAATGAGTTACAGTGCTCATTTATATCAGGCAAAACACACACAGTGACGCAATTATATGTGGAAGCCTAGAGACAGAAAAATGGCTTTTGCTGGCTACTCATTCATTTACTCAAAATGACATGGGACATTTGTTATGGGCTATAGCTTTCTCTGCTTAATTTAGCCTTTCAATCACTGCAGTCGGAAATCTTACAAATGGCCCTCAGTTAATCTTGAAAGCTCAAACAAATCATAATAATGTTATTCTGAGACCAAAATCTCCTCTCTCTTCCACCGATTGTGTTTTGACAGGTAGGTGCATTCAAGCTGTTGCGTTAAAGTCGCGCCATGATGAATAAAACATCATTTTCTTTTTTTAAAAGACAACTCATATAATTCAGATGATTTCCATTCCTACATGGACTGACAGTGTTTCTTCACTGGACATCAGCAAATATGCAAAGGGGGATTTAAAATGATAATGATAATAATAATAATAATAATAATAATAATAATAATAATAATAATAATAATAATAATAATAATAATGAAAATATTATTGATAATCTAGGCATCAATAGTAAATATGCAAGGCTGTCCTTTCATCTCTGCCACCCACACCCCACCCCGTGTCCCCATGCTGACATGTTCCTAACGATCAGAGATTTAATATTCCTCCAGACAGGCCTGTCTGTCACCACGGCTCATTCTTAGACAGGGCCTGCTCAGAGGAACAGACCCGCCATCTCTCAGACGTAAAAGCCGAGACTCGCAACATTCTCTGGCCTGAGTCTGCACAGACAGCGGAGACTCAGGCTCCAGGCATTAGCTTTTGATATAGCGCACTTTTAATATAGTGCACTTATAACATAGCGCACTTTTAATATAGTGCACTTATAACATAGCGCACTTTTAATATAGTGCACTTATAACATTGCGCACTTTTAATATAGTGCACTTATAACATAGCGCACTTTTAATATAGTGTACTTATAACATAGTGCACTTTTAATATGGCACACTTTTAATATAGCCCACTTATAACATAGTGCACTTTTAATATAGTGCACTTATAACATAGTGCACTTTTAATATGGCACACTTATAACATAGTGCACTTTTAATATAGTGCACTTATAACATAGTGCACTTTTAATATAGCGCATTTTAATATGGTGCACTGCCCTGCTACGGGCTGGCCATCCCTTTATAGACGATTCTGTGCAATGTGAAGGTGTTTCTCAGCATCGCTGATACTCTTGACTGTGATTATGATACTAACACAACACAACTCCATCCCTCACACGTACCCGCACACGCACAGGCACGCACACACATGCACACATGCACACAAACACTCACGCACGCATACACACAAACACACACACGCACGTGTGCACACACATACACACAAGAATGCACGGGCACACATGTACATGCAACACTTAGTGGTGCATGATTCCTCTATATGAATGTAAAAATGTACACAGCCTGAGTTTATGGAGTAAGGTGATGATTGCATTGAAAAACTAACCATTTTTAAACGCATAATTTAGTAATGTAAAAAATAAAGGCAAATGTTGTTTTCTCCTTTGAAAACTTTCAAATGGAAAATGAGCAGAATATCAATTTTCATACCTGCTTAATGCATGCCAGATGGTGATACCCTTGAAAAACACTGTGGTTGTGTGTTTATTTTCAAGAATAATAAGACATTCCAGGCACAGGAATTATGCCTGCTGTGCTGGAGCTCGATGTAAAAACACACATGAGAAAAACACTTACACCCACATTTTCAAACACACACGCTCACAAACACACACACACACACACACACACACACACACACAAATACACTTGTACAAGCATGCTCGCACACACACACACACACACACACACAGAAACACACACATACATACATACGGACACACACACAAATACGAATACACATGCACACACATAAACACACATATGCTGTGGATACCACACATACAGTATACACAAACAAACAGACTCACACACACATGCTTGCATCCACAAACACACTCACACACATGCGCATGCACACACATGTGCACACGTGCAGAGACACACACGTATGCATGCTCGCACACACATACATACAAATACACATACACACATACATACACACATATACTGCATATGGCACACACATACACATATGTGCAATATTAGAGCTGTTCTTCATTATTTGCTTGAGCAAATCTTGAATAATTATCATAATTTTATGCATTTGCATATATAGTAACAATTTGTATCCATAGTAACTGGAAGTTCAGTACACAGGAAAGGACATCTCAGTACATAGCACTTAAAAGTGCTCAGGTTCTGGGCTCTGAAACATACTGGCTGTAATCTCTGCCGCTTATCATATGAATAAACGCTGAGAGCCTATTTCTGCAGTCGAGTCTATTTAGACAGGATGTCCCAGCTTACACAGAGCAAAAAACAAAAGAGTTCACTTTGGAATGTGTGTGCAGGAAAGGCCGACTTGCCACAGAATTCACGTAATGGATAAGGTCCCAAACCAGAGCTTGAAGTCCACATGGTACGTAATATCAACCGGGCTATCAATATAAAAACAAGTGCCACTTGACTGGAACCTTTTACAGTAAGGCCATTCCTGCAATGTCCACATGTGTCAGTTTGCATATGTCTAACAGCTGGAACCCTCATGAATTCCTCATGAAATCAGACCTCCATCTTTATGAAAACTCCAGGTTTGGATTATGGCAAGGATTTGATTATACGTTAAGATGCATATCTGGGTTTATTCTTGTGCTCTGCATTTTAACTCAAGAGCGAAAAAAAAAAAAATCAGATGTTCTCCATGTGATATAAACAATATGTTCCTTAAGTACTGGAATGTATGATTTCCCAGTGTTTCATTTAAGATTAGAGAGGCCAGTGTTTCTGTGTTATGTGTCCGGGGGAAAAAACACACAACAAACAACAAACAACATACATTAATAAGGGTTTGGATATGCACAATAATTACTCACAACAAGGTCTGATGAACACGGTCATGGAAACATGTTTGGCGGGGGGGGGGGGTGGTGCCTAAGTGCACTGTGGCCTTGTGGGTAGAAATAGATTTGCTGGGTGCATTAGAATGCACCGTTGCGGGTAATTGCGGGGGCCTGTTGAAAGGCTCGTTAAATGGTGGCGCTGCGGTGCGAGGTCGCTCGCTGCGATTAAGCGCTGCTTGAGCAGGCCGGACCCTCTACGCTCGGTCGCCTACGCTAATGTTTTGATTCGCTCGTCGGTCTCCGGTGTTAAAGATCGGTTTCAATAAAAAACATTGTTTTAAAAAGCAGCAACGGGTCTGCGAAGCCGGGTTGTTCCGTGGTGTCGGGAAGTGTCCAAGGACAGGTCAGCTGACACGGGGACTAAATAAAAGAGGGGACGTAGCATTCGTTTCTTTGTTCCTGCCTTCACACCATAGACGTTAGCGGGTCTAGGGCCAAAGGGGACCTGACCCCGGCACTTAAAAAAAAAAAAAAAGAAAAGGCACTGCTCTTGGCCACTTATGTCCACACGCGTGTTTGAAATCGCCACCGATGGTTCTCAAAGCTATCGACCCCTTAAATGGCCCTTAAAAGGATGCAACTGGCATATGCTGTGATCGTTTTTTTGCCGTGTAACTCACGTCTGTACTTCTGTACTTTTCGATCAAATTGAGTTTCTTTCGAACACGCGTCAAACAATAAAGGGTAGAACCAAAGTGAGCATGAAAATAGAAAAAAAAACACACATACGGAAAATTGCTTTAAAATATAATTCAGAAATTATTTCATGTTCGAAAAGGAGCAGGAAAAAAGTAAACAATTAACTTTAAAACGTACTGAAGGAAGCTACATATGATAATGTATTCATTACCACTGGTCTGTGTCCAAGGCTACTTCAAAACAGCTTCTGATCCCATATAAACAGTGCTGAATTAACACTCAGTGTTTTCCAGTGCTATTTACGCGCGTACGTGGGATAGCAGGCATTTGGGAATGTTTCAGCCTTGATGGCACACTGCTTTTCTATGACTGTAAGTTTAACAGATTTAAGTGTTACGTTTAATTTTTATTTATTTATTTTTTTTACGATAGTTGTCAGTGGTTCTCTGCGGTGGCTGACTGGCGGAGAGTGCTTCATATTCTGATCCTGACAGCAGTATTCTTGGTTAAGTAACCAAGCTGCGGTCTTGCCTTTCGGGCCCAGATAAACCACAGGGCTGCTTTAAAATAAAGCATCATTAGCCATCCTCCATTTCCTTCATTTTTCCTACCTTAATTAAAGGAAGCAGCAGAACAGTGTATTAAGTGCTCTTCCCAGGATGTCGCTGATATCCACACGGCCTGTTTTTGGGACTTGAGCCCTTTCACAGGGAGCAGCCCGGGACTGCGGGGGGGAGCCACGGGGATTGGCTCCCCCGTCGCAAAAAGGAAAGACGCCGTTGATTCTGGCACGGGTTCGCCCGACGACGACGACGACGACGGTCGCCGCAGAAGGCCTCGTGGGTCAAACGCGAAGCCGTCACGCGTTGCTCAAAGGTCAAAGGTCAGAGCCGTCTGTGTAGGAGAAGGGACCGCTACCGCTAGCACCCCCCCCCCCCCCCCAGGCCACACAGCTACACCCCCCCCCCATCCCCACCTGCTGTGATGACAAAATAAAAGGCGATAGGGGAGCGGTGCTATTTATCACAATAATCACTTTCCAGAGAGGAAGACCGGACCAGATGGCGCATCTCATACTGGCGGAAGCCCGCTCCATCACGGGGGGGGGGGTGGATTGGGGGGGGGCGCGCGGCGGCTGATTCTCCCCACTCCCAACGCCTCATCACTCCGCGCAGAGTCCGTCCTTAAAATCCCATTTGCAGCGTTTGGGGGCGCGGGTCAGGGTGAGTAATGGCCGCCCTTCTCTTCTCCCAGTAGTGTGGGGATCGCGAGCTCAGTCAGGTGAGCCTGAGACTCTGCGGGATCTTTAGCGGGAGTGCAGTCTTCCCCGCAGGTCCAGGGACAGGGGCGGGGGCGGGGGCGGGGGGGGTGCCGCTGATGGGGCGGAGCCGGGGGCATGTAGGTCTGAGGATCGAGGCAAACGGATTTAAGGCCCCGTTTAGCCAGACTTGCCCGGCGCACGGCCAGCCGGATCCAGGGATTTGGGTGCATTTAAGTCCGCAGATTAGACAGTCGGTTCCTCCAGCTGCCACTGCGCCGCTCGCTGCGCGCAAGAGTTCTGATCACCACCATCGCGGGGAAGACACCATGTGTTCAACCGGATGATTCAGGACAAGAGATAGAAAAGAGGGCAACCCCTATCAATCCTCATCAATCCCTGTCGTCTGCACTGTGTTATGTTGTCTACAGCGTTGTTGGGTTCATCTCTGTACCTAGAAATAATTGATTTTATTCGAGCATACATACATACAGATGGTTGTTTCTTGTTCGGTTTGGTTGCGCAAGCTTGTGAGAACAGGAATGACAAGATGCAACAGATTACCGCTGTGTGCAAGATACGACTTCACCAGTTGCCTCTTTCAAGAGTTAGGACACAAAAACGGAGGGATTGTTTTGCGTGTCGATGTTTTTTTTTTTACCATTCGTTACAGAGACGCCATCCTGTACATCGAATCAGTTTTAATGAAGACGGGGACCCCTTCAGGCTAAGCAAAACACTGCAGCCCGTAGTGTGACAGCTGCTTCCTGTTCTGCCAAGTCAACGGAACCGCTCCATGAGTTGGGCCAGCTGCCAGGACTGTCTGAAACCGTTTGTATTTTTAGGCTTCTGCTCTTCTGCGGAAATTTAATCATTCTGACAAACTGACAGTCAGGAAACAAGCTCTCTTCACCCCCCCCCCCCCAAATTGCTTTGATAACATATAGGAGGATCTTCTGTATCCCATACTTGTTCAAATAATAATTTCAAATAATAATATTTGTGTTTTGTGCTTCTTTCCTTTACCCTTTTCCCAAATTTGGAATGAACCTGCGAGTGTTGTGTGAACTGTCCCCCGCAGTACTACAGGTACCGCATAGTATCTCCGTAGCGACAGGTGGCCAGCCTGCGGCCACCTGTCATTTTATTATTTTTATTTTTCATTTTTTTGGGAAGAACTCCAAAACTGGCCCTTACGGGACGAAGCCAACTGCGCCTTGCCTGCTGCCAGCTAATAGTATAGCCAAGACGAACCTGCAACCACAGGGCCTATCCTGTGCCCACATTCACTGCGCCTGTAAGGCGGCCATTTTGTTTTCTGATGCAAGGTAAGAAGTCCACGAGTCTTTAGCCGTGCGTTCTGACACGGCTCAGTCAATCACGTTGTAAGCGTGGACGATTCTAAACAACCCAATAAAAGGAAACAGTGCTGCACTCATAATGATTTTTTTAATGATGTAATTGGGCGCCTTCTCTTCCAGAAGTTATCTTCACCTTCTGATGTACCGGGATCGTCCTTTTTCGTCCATCTAAGCCTGTGTCCCACCCTTTTCTGCCTGTGGGCGCTCCACGGGGCTTGGGACTACAAACATATCCTGTGATACAGTGGATTTCTAATGATCCTGCGAGGAGATTTGTCTCTGTCATGCGCTCACATCTCCTGCAGACTATAAAAAAAATATTGACGGCGGGATAAAGATCTCGGTTAATAATGTGATGATGACGCGTGACTGGGCGGCGCGTTCGGGTTCGTCAAAGGCGCCCGGGTAATCCGTCAGTTCCTCCTGAAATCCGCCCCAAGGACAGAGCAATACGCCGCACTGAAGATGTCTCATTAAAATGTCCTCAGACTGAAAATGTGCATTCTGCACCCAAAGTACAGCTGGCATGTTTACACATACGTACGGCACGGGAAAAGCTCAGGCGTGGATTCAGTTCAGGGGGGACACAGTGAACATGTCTGTGGTGAAAAGAGGAAAGTTGGTGAAACGCTGTCTAGGCATTCAGGCGAAAACCAGGCCCCATTTTGGTTGAAAAGTGAGCATTTTTCTAGCTGACTCCAGAGGTAGCCAGGCTATATCCAGGTAAGACCTGAGCTATATTGGGGTTAACCTAGTCTTCTTATGTCAACGTGTCTCTCACCCTGGATTTACACCGCTCCAGACATCTAGATTCTGACTTTTGCTCAATGGGAAAGTAGAATAAAACTGGCATAACTGGAAAGGATGTGCCTTTGGGTCCAGCTGGTCCGTGATTGGGCATGTGTAACTGGGGCAAATGTATTGGTTGTCTGCTTCCCCTCTCATAAAACTGCACTATGACATACTGCGTTGCTATGGCAAACCAGCTGTGGCATTTTATCATGACTTTACACTATTTGTTATCGGGAGCAACAGTTTCAGAAATCTTTACAATTGTGTAAGATTTTTAACTGCTGAGGAGATGGAAGCCCATGAATATGGGGTTATGAAGGGAGAGAAATGCTTGAGGGCATCTGACATAGGGGAGTGTTGCAATCATAGTGTTACCACGGCGATGTCGGCTGTACACTGCCACATAAACAGTTAAGTAAATGAGAAACTGAAGACAATCAAACAAAAAAGTAAATTCATAAAAGAATCAGCCTCGCAGCAAACAATGAAATCAGATACATAATGTGTTTATGGTAAGCTAATAGGGTCGTTTAATGATCATAAAATGGTAAACGGCCAATTTAATTTCAAATTAAATTCAGATTAAATAACATAACTTGATAAAACAATAATGGAACGTTGCAAACGGAATTGTAATAAAACAATGAAATGAAATGTAATGAAAACAGCCAAACAATCAATCCAATTCAGCGGTGATGAGCAGTTACATTCCAATTAGACTATAAATGAGTAATCTTAGATTATTCGCTTTTATTGTTCCTGTTTAATAAACTCTGTGTGTGCGCAGCAGACGCCCGAAGGGGTCGAACACCTCCAGGGAGTTTCGCGGCGAGCTTCTGAAAGAGTCGGGAGAGCGTCTCCTCTGGGGAGTGAGAGGCGCTCGGAGGGCCCCCCCCCCCCCCCCCGGCCGAGGCCCAGGCACATTTCGCTCGGTTGCTCGGTTACCCCAGACCGGATCAATATTGCGATTGAACGGGACGGGGCGGCCGTAGCGGCGGCGGTCCTCCCGGGACCCGCGGACCTCCCGGCGTCGCGCGGTCATTGCCGGGCCTCGGGAAGTGCCAGAGCAGAGTGCTTAAGCAGGATTTGGATAATGAAGACAGCGCGTCAGGCATTTATTCACGGGAAGGTCAATCCCTTCCACACACACACACGTTTGCGGCATCAGCAGGTTTTGAGGGAGGTACGGCTTCTTCTTGTGTCCGGAGAAATATTGCCAGGGTTTTGTTTTTTTGTTTTTTTGGGTGCGCTCTCAGAAATAAAGGTACACAAGGGTACAAATTCTGTACAAGCACAAAACTGTACCTCTAAAGGTACTAGTGACAAGCGATTGTTCCTTTCTAGGTACTGAATGGCACCTTTTTTTCTGAGAGTGTGTGGTGGGGGGGGGGGGTTTGAGGGGGGTGGGTTGATCATTTTGTGCCCGGCCAAGCCCGTTTTACACCTTGTGTCAAGCCGAGAGTTTTTACTTCTGAAAATCCGTCAGGGATTTAACGGGCGGCCCGCGAAGTTGCAGAGTCTTTCGGGGTTCTCGTAACAGAGTTTTAAAAGCGCATCGAGGCAATCACACAATCAGCTTCCGATAATCACGTGCAGTTTAAATCGCACCCCACGATATACCGTGTAACTGCGCGGTGATATTGCATCAGGATGAAGACAAGCTGACAACCTTATTAGATCAAAATTGAATTGTGGGGAGGGGTTGGAAACCCAGTCAGATATGCATATTTATACTGGAAACATTTCCTCAGTGTTTCGAAATTACATCTCTTAATTATGTCATTACACATGCGCATCTTTTATTCTCTCAATAACACAATTTGCCAAAATAAATAAATAAATAAATAAACAAATAAAAACTTACAGCACTTCTCGGATAATGTACCACAAGGGATGGTGCTAAATGTATTCCATTGGAATAATTAAATGTTTTGAATGTGTTTTCAGTTTTTTTTTTTCCTCCCCCCCCCCATTTCCATCTGAGACAGAAACGCAGTTTGTAAATCATTACCAGGCAGATTCCCTTCGCTAGGCAAATCTGCATCCCAGCTTCTAATGCTTTCATAATAACGCTCTGATTGCATAGGCAGCAATAATTAATCACGCTATTTAAGTCCTTGTCATGTGTGAGGATGAACATACAGTATTTTTACAGTCTTAATCAATTAATAGAAACCTTTTATTGTCCTCCCTCCCCACTAAATTTGATTTGGGATATCAGCCAAACACACAGAAGCCTTGGCAGGCAGTGCGTGCTGTAAGCATTGTCCCTAACTTTATCTATCCATCGTAAAGCCAATGGCACAAGTCCCTTCATTTCATGAGGACAAGGTTCACGATGGCCACCTGGATGAAATGCCACAATTACTCAGTCCGAATTCACCGTACAGCAAATGTGCAAAGAGATCTGCTCATTCTTCACACACTGACGCATGCCAGTGTGGAAATGAAAGTCAACCTTTTCAATTAACTGACGGGACAGCTAGGTCCCTAGGTCAGAAAAGGTTGAAAACCCCCTGAATTATTGTACATTATCAATATACCTTTATTTTTTTCTATAATTAAAACATTGGGGGCTGGTGGACTGCGTATGGGATTGATCTCCTGTGGCACATCTCCATCTGTAGAGAGTGTTAGAACCCCTGCAATACCTCCCAGTTGTGAGTGTGTCTGTGTCTGCTTCACCTGTCAGCCCCTGAAAACAAGTGGAGAGAGGGGGGGGGGAGAGAGAGAGAGGGAGAGATACAGAAAGAGAGAGAGTGTGTGTGAGAGAGAGATACAGAGAGACAAAGACGCACAGAGAGTGTGTGTGCGTGTGAGAGAGAGATACAGAGAGAGAGACAGAGAAAGAAAGAGAGGAAAGAGCAACAAAGAGACAAAGAGAGAAAGACAGGAGACATCATTCTAAACACTGATTCATAGCTAATTTCTCCCATTGTTTTTAAATGTGCGCTCATGTTTGATCCATTAACCCAAATCGCTACTTATTGGTGCTGACATTTCAAAATGCATGGCTTTTCACATTGCTCTTGTTACAATGTGATTGGACAGCTTTGGAAGAGACGTGGTTCAAGAGGTGTTTGTGCAGTGGGGGAACTTTTAACCAGACTGCAGAAGGGCTAAATCCCTGGCGTAGCATATCCCTGGCAGACTTTACTGGATACTGTGCTTATTCTGAATTGCTGCTGTAAATATCAAGCTATGTCATGTACTGTGTAGGTCTGTCTGTGTGTGTGTGTGTGTGCGTGCGTGTGTACGTTTCAGCTGAAGGTGCTATGACTACCTGCAGTAATTCACTTGGCAACAGAATTCGTTTTAAGAGTTTTCTCCATAATTTTGCAGCTCTTTGACACAAAATTGCGCCTGATAGGGTCTGCCCTCACCCCTTCAGCGAAAGCTGTTCGTGGATCACTCAAGCCAAGCAGAACCGCAGCCTCTTGTAAATTCTCAGATTTGTTAACGCTGAACATTAGAGGTGTCGGTGTCTCATTATCGCAGAACTCCCTCACCCCTCTCAAGCCCAGGCGCAACACATACTTTTCGTGTTTTTTTTTCCCGCCGAAGAGCTTGTTCACGCCGTGTTGTTTTACCGACAGGCCTCACACGTTTTATTTTATTTTCCTCCCCATAATTCCACGAGGGTTCCTTCTGTTCACAGAAATAAAACCATTTGTATTCACTGATTTTCTCAGCTGCCGAGCCGTTCCGAACCCTTATCACATCAAACAGGGAGGGCTAAGCAGGCACGCCACAGTACTTGATTAGTACTTTGGGGCAAAGCCACACATCCTCCGACAAAATCACCTGGAATCCTTCTCGCCACCCACAATCGGCCTTGTGGGCGTGTTTTCTATTTTTAAAACAGTGTTCCTTAACTCCTAAACTCCTAAACATTGATTGTGTATTAGTCCTCCAGACTAATAATACGGATTGTTCACTTCTGGGTTTTTGGTCAACAAACTGTAACACTCTATGCTAGCGCGCTTTGGTTGAAGCTTTTGGTTGGTGCACACAGTCGGTGTACTTCGGTAGAAAAAGGAGTGCTAAATGGAAGTGATGTTAGCGAGTAACAGTGGCATCGTATTTGGAAAGAGATATCGCTGTTTAGTTTTGCAGATGTGAATTGTTGGCGCAGTGAGCCACACACAACAGAAATATGGGCGCGTTGCGGACCATTGTACCAGGGTGCACAGCAGCGGATGTCCAGAACTCGTCAAATCTCCAAAAAACTGGAGGGATAGATAGTACTCTGGGTAAGTGGAAGCCTACGTTAATTTTATTTTTGGGTGAACTGCCCCTTTATACCAATCTCCTTACTTGTTAAGGTCTGTAAAGATCTTTTGGGGAAAAAAGACCTAGGTGTATGGCAGCCACATTCACTTGTGAATTTTTTTTTTCACAAAACACATTTTTCAAGTTCACTGTGGCAAGTTCAGCAGTCATTGAAATTACTGATAGACCTGAATTTGCAGACAAACTATAACACTTCATATGCAATTCAAATGACAAAGAGGTGTACTGAATTCAGGTCTTCAAATTTGTGCGACGAATCTCTCTGCCTAAATGCAAGAGCTTAACATTATAACATTATAAAACTGCACTCGTGTGCAGCAAGGCCACACTCATCTATTCACAGATTCAATAACAGAACTCGGCTAACTCTTGGCACTATTTGCGTACAAAGCCATAACCAACTGCGGGACATTTCCCTCCCTCCCACGCATCCTAATTCTAAACTCACATTCCGAGCTCACTTATTTCATATATTACTTTTATTCTTGTTATTATTTTATCAAAATGGCGACTTTCTGAATATCGAGTAATTACAACTGCCTTCATAAATATGCTGGTATTCTTTGACCTCTCGGCAGGGTGGTTCTTTCAGCCAGTACTCAGTCAGTACTCAGTCAGTACTCAGTCAGTACTCAGTCAGTACTCAGTGTGCACGTATTACTGCTCTGCTTTTTCCGAGGTACTTGCTTTACCTGAGCGCATTTTCATCTTTACATCCATGAGCCAGATAAGGAACTACAGCCCTTATAATACTGTGCACAGCCCACCCTCCCGTTTTAGGACCAAATTTAATTGTAACTGCCCTTAAATAAAGGCATGATATTTAGTCCTTGGTTGCAAATCCTTTGCATTTGATATCTGCCTGAAGTCTGAGATCCACAGACATCACCAGATGCTGGGTATCCTCCCTGGTGGTGCTTGGTCAGACTTGGTTGAACTGCGGCCATGCTCAGCTCCTGTCTGTTTTTTAGGGGATTCCGGTTTGTTCCTAGTCTTGTCTTCAGAGAGCGAAGCGCATGTTCAGTTGGGTTCAGGTCGGGTGTGATTGACTTGGCAGGTCAGGATCACTTGTTTGCTTTAGCAGTGTGCTGGGGGTCGTTGTCCTGCTGCAAGGTGAAACACCGTCCATTGAGTTTTGAGGCATTCGGTTGGATCTGAGCAGATGTTTCTGTACACTGCAGAAATCATCCTGCTGCCATCGTCAGCTGCCATCAGTGAAGACAGGCAAGTCGGTTCCAGCGGCAGCCATAGATATCCAAGCCATAACACAGCCTCCACCATGCTTTTCAAAACATGAGGGCAGAGGGGATGCTTCGGATAATCAGCTCCTTTCTTCCTCTACATTTCACTTCACTTTGATCAAGACTCATCTCATCTATCCAATTGTTTGTTCAAAAACTCTACAGTGTTTTAAAATGTACAATTGCTGTACCTTTACCATTCTGTTCTTGAGGTTTACCAGCGGTTTGCCTCTTGAGGTGAACCCTCTGAGGCTACACGTCCATGCCAGCATCCTGGAGAGCGTTCTTGATCTGTTTGATCGTTGAAAATGTGGTTTTATTCACAACTGAAAGTATTGTTTTACTGAGTAAGTATTGTTCCCCCATTCACACACACACACACTCACACACCAACGGTGAAAGGCTGCCATGCAAGGTACCAATCAGCTCGTTGGGAGCAATTAGAGGTTAGGTGTCTTGCTCAGGGACACTTCGACACAATCAGGGCGGGGGATCAAACCGTTGTAATTGCGTTCCTATGCAGGCATGCTTATAGACCGCACGCCATATTATAAGACTGCATGACAGACGCAATCCCTGGTGCAGGATTACGTAGAAAAAAATCATCACTGGGTGTGACATAACCCTGGTCTATTTTGATCACCGTCCTCTGGAAAATCTCATCTTGGTCTATCGTCTATCTCTGTCATAACCACAGTTCTCTCACATGCAGAATGTCGTCACAACCAATGCACTGTGTCTCAATATTAAATCAGTACGCAATTTAGAATCCTATCCTATCCAGCCAACATGTTAAAAGCTGGGAAATGAGAAAATATTTAGACAGCACTATAAAAAAAAAAACTATAATGAATTGGGACTCTTTGCTTGTTTGATTGTTTGTTTGTTTGGTTTTTTTTCTATCCTCTAAATGTCAATCTTTCAAAATGCATAATTTGTTCATCCTAATTGTGTCAAGTATTACTGGAATTAGATAATAGAATGGGATGCTACAGAACTTCTTCAGACAGATAATTCACCACCTGCTGGACACGACAGATGGTGCCTTGTTGCAGGAAACATTTTTTCTGAACCTGTCTTCATGGGGTGGGGGGAGGGGGGGTGGGGATGGGAACTACACACCACCTGAAGAGTGCTTGTCATCATAGTAATCCTACCACCTACAACGATTTAGCAATTAAGAGGCACAGTCTGACTAGCAATAATCTACAGTCATCACTGGACTTCCATTGTGATGCCGGTTTCCAATTTGATTTCAACTGTAGATGAGCTACAACTTGTATTTTCTTCTTTGACGACAGTTGCATATTTGTAGAAGGGTCTGGCTTAATCATGAATAGTGAATTTTAAATTTATCATTAGAAACCAATAACTGAATTTTCAATGGAAAAAGATTATTTTCAATTTTTAGTGCAGTTTCCATGTAACTCTTATAATATGTTGGTAAAGTCTGGTGGCATCTGACAAAACAAGAAGTGATTTTGTTTGAAATGCAAAAAAGTTGTTTATTACAAAAATATTGGTCCAGAATAAAATAGATTTACAGCATCAAAGTCTTTTCAAAATTCATTTGATCCACTAAATAAGTCCACTAATAATGAGAGATATCAGATTGGTATAACTTCAGATGCCTCCTGTTTGTATGTACGTGCGTGTATGTGTATAAGTGTGTGTGCATGTGTGTGTGTATGTGTGTGTGTGCAGTGGCCGTCTGTGTGTGCATTTGTATGCGTGAGAGAGCCAGTTTCAAACACGTTTTTAGTTAACAACCTTTAGGAGGAGACAGACCAGGGCAAACAGGTCTTCAAAAAAATATTTATTTATTTATTTTTACAAAGCAGGGAGGCCCTTTTTTATTATAAAAGTACAAATGTTGTCATACAAGGTGTTAAACTGCATTTGACGACAGGATTATATCCCATTCGTTTAATGAGAACTACCGCCGAGAGACAGGCGTGAGGAAGTCACTTTTCCGTGAAGAAAACATCTGTCGATAATTGGACGTTGTAGCCATTGTGGAAGTGCGCTGTGTGCAGGCCACAGCTGTGGAGGAGGCAGCCTTCACCAACGCTGCAGAAAATGGGCGGGATTGGGGACATGGCTCCAGTTCTCTCTTTTAATAACTGCTCACGTTCTTTTTTTCTTTTTTTCTTTTCTTTTTTGAAATAAAAGGGGATTCTAATGAGGAGAAATAATAAGAAGGGGATATAATAATAAGAAATAATAAGGAGACCTTTTTTTCCTGTGTTGCAGTGAACCTGGTCCAGGCATGTGATTTACGCACTCGTTTCAGCATATCAATGAAGCATCGAGTTTGTTCAGTTTCTCTCTCTCTCTCTCTCTCTCCCTGGGTAAAACTGCAGAATGCTCACACTCCCACCACTTCACAATTCCACGTGTCACACGCATGTCATTCAGTATGCAGTTGAAGGATCCACATTCAGGGCAAAATGTCAAAGATATATATTTTAAAAAATAAATAAAACCTTTTGGAAACTTTTTTTTTTCTCTCCCCTCACTGGGAAGTGGGTATTGTACGTATACTAGGAAATGTAAATGCCTCATTTGGACAGCTGTCGTTAAAATACATCAGGAAGTGTCCACACAGGGCAAGCACACCTGATTGCAGGTTACATAAATTTGGCAAACATCAGAGGACAATATCCTCAAAAAAATTTTGAGTTACCAATCCTCCAGGGGAGGGGGGGGGGGGTGGCGGGAACAAGCTGCTAGGAAAAATGATCACAGCATAGCAACAAAGAGGAAATTGTCCCTGATGGATTTTAGACCATTCAAAAGATGGGGCAGGCGTAGGCTAACATCCTCCTGAATCCTGCTGATTTTTTTTGCATAATACATGTGTCTTGGAAGACAAAGAAATGTTAAAGTGAAAATATTTCCCAAAAAATCTTGTTTCTTTTATATTTTATTGAATGTCCTTTGTAGCAGAAAATATGGCCTTTGAGATTAAGACCAGAGACTCATGTCCCCTACAGGGGGACAAATATGAATTTCCAGTTTTTAGCAGGACATAAAACACTATGGCCGACAGACCTGCAGGTGTGGTGTGTCACTGGTTGTAGCATCTCCAAAAGGAGGGAAGGATTGGATTGGCTGCTTTCCACAGCAGACTAGCACACTGCACTGCACCAGGAAGGGACAGTAAACCCAGTGACATATCCACCAGCCATACTTCTCTCAGGCCCTCCTCACTTCTGTTATAGTCAGATTGAAAACACACAGGCAATGTCTCAAATATGTCCGTGTCCAGGAAATGTGAGAAACAAGACAGGCCCAGTGAATTAAATGGATTGTATTATCCTTCGATTCTTGACACATAAGACTTGTTTCATTTTCCCCTTACCGTGTATCTGAATAAAACACATTCCCTATGAAAAAAAAAAAAAACCCACTGATAATAAAGCAATACATCCAGCCGCACAGTCAGTTGTGTTCGGTACTGCAAGGAATTGCATCATGGGTAATTCAGTGATATAAAATACATTAACCTTGTGTGCTCTCCTTTTAGCACACAACCACTGCATTTAAAATCTATGATCATTTCCACACACCATAGTAGTTTCTTGTCATCTCTCCAGACAATATATTTAAATGAAGGTTAGCACATTATAACACTTCTATAAGTTATGTATGCGTAACAAACCATTAAAAACCAAATTTGACATAATTGATGTTAATCCTGCCTGGATCTCAGGATTGGCAGTTTGAGAAAATCCCCCCCCCCCCCCCATATACATTACTGAGATCAGCATTGAACGCGTGACAATGGGGGATGTTGTAATTATGGTTATATTATGGTTATAATTTGGATCTGGCAACCCTGGCACAGTAACAATAATGCCTGTTGCAGTTCTCACAATAATAGAAAAAAACATTGATGGATGTTAGTAGAATATACTTTTACAAAAATAGCAAAATAATAGAAATGAAAAGAGGATTTGTTGGCATTTATACAAAAAAGCAGGGTAAAAAAAAAAAAGGTTCACTCTAAAATCCCCGCACAGACAACAGAGAGCAGACCTCAGAGAACTCCTGACCGTTTCCACACATCTTCACTAAAGCTGTGGCAATCAGCGCCTGATTAGACACAAGAGGAGGCCAATTAAAATGGCCGCCTGAGGCCTTAAGCATACCGTATGCTCACGAAAATTCAACAGATCCTTACTGTTCAGGTGCAGTTGATAATTGTGCGGGTAGAGAGAAAGGCTCTTAAATGCTTTGAAATGGGTTGAGAAATAATAAGTTCAATATTCTCCACATCAGGGATCCTGAGCCATCCCAAGTCCTCCCACTTACTAACTTAAATCAGAGACCTAAAATGTTAAAGAAATATGAAGGAGAATTTTTGATGTGCTTATATGTTTTTATTTTTATTTTGACTAGGCATTTTTTTTGTAATTACCTCCGAAAGCTTCATACCCATTCATGTTCCTGCAGAACCCCCTCTGAGAGCTTTCTCTGAATCTGTAAGCAGAGTCCTTCTGTGAGGAGGAAAACCAACCAAAGCTCTGTCTGCCATGTGCTGTCCATGCGTCTGTTCACGTGACATCGAAACCAAAGACACATGACAACGTTGCTTCTGATGTCCATTTTCGAAACGGGTAACTGCAGAGTATTAAACAATTACAGTCACAGTGTAGTCTTGGCATTCTAATGCAAATGGCCTCTTTAAGAGGCTTTTGTGGTGATGAGGTGCTCTCACCACTGGACGCATCTTCAGCCGACACTGAAGTTTATTTAACTGCACCTAATTTATCAGCGTTACAGAAAGAGATGGTGGACTTGCACATTTTTCTTTCCACCCCTCTTTGAAACAGTATTATCAAAGCAAGGGTTATTAATGCGACGTAATGCACAGTTATTAAATGAGTGTGCTGTCGTTTTAAGTGAGGAAGTGTTCAAATGAGAGAAACTCCACCAGTACACATGAGGGGAAAAACTTTAATATGTGAATCATGAGTTCTGAAGTTGCTCTCTAAAAATCATATTTTAAGAAGAGAAATGAAATGGGGTGTTATTATTCCCATCCTTGCCTTGTGCATTCTTCATATTGGTCCAGCCAACCCCAACTGTGTTGCTTCCCACTGTGCAGGTTTTTGTGTTTTTGATGGAATTTTGATTAAACTTCACGTTATAAAGCCTTTTTTTATAGCACCTCATAAAAAATAGCATATTAAAAGCATTAATAATGTGAAAGAGAGCGAGAGAGGGAGTGTGGTAGAGAGAGAGAGCGAGAGAGAGAGAGGGAGTGTGGTAGAGAGAGAGAGAGCGAGAGAGAGAGAGAGGGAGTGTGGTAGCGAGAGAGAGAGAAAAATACGTGAGTTATGTGGAGGACAATAAGACCAGGATGAAAACTAAAGAACAGATATGTACATGTGTCTGCACAATCACGTGCTGAAAAGCATTCTGTGAAAAATTCTGAAGAAAAATCATTTTGAATAAATATGACCATGAGACGAACAATTCTTTTTCCATAGGAAACGTCCATTGCATGGCTGTCTGTACAGAATGTATTATGCGTGATAGATTCCATGTTTGAATGTGGTTATCCATATTTAAAATGTATAAACAAGCAGACCGAACTGGCAAAACACCGTATTAAAAACTTCAAATAGGTTAAAACACAGCTGGAGAAAAGAACCAGTCTGCAAAGGAGTCATAACATCGTACCATACCTAACTCTAAGAAATTCACGTTGTTAACTGGGTATAAAATAATGGATTAGTTTTATCTCCATCCTGGTGACGACCAGAAGTTAGAAATAATTACATAACATTAATGATATCTCAATTCTACCTTCAGTGGAGAAACTTTAATTTCCCTGCAGTGATTAGAATATTAAAGTTTATTTATTTATTTTTTTAAATGTTGGAAAGCAGTCTGTAACAGCACCATGCTGGTTATATATGCTGTTTCTCAGCGTTGGTTCACTGTAGCCTTTTTATAATGGCGTTTCATATATTTTCCTGGAAATTTTGTATTTAAAAAAACAATTCCGGGGGAGGATAAAGACACATGAACTCATAACACTTCGTGAATTTTAAAGGTGAAATGGGACAGCACGGTGAACTCAAACTCATGTTGTGTTGTAAAGTGAATGTAGGCACACAAACATTTTCTTCCCAGCCCAAATTGTGGATTATGCTAAAGATGACGTGACTCGGAGATCGACGAGCACTCGAAGATCAACAGTTGATCTTTACGCTAACATTTCTCACTTATCCTGGAAAATTGTACAGGCAGATCTTGCTGTAGGTGCCTGATCTACTGTAGGAATCACTACTAAGGGGTCCATCCATCCATCCATCCATTATCTATACCCACTTATCCTGGTCAGAATACACCCTGGACAGGCTGCCAATCTATCTCAGGGCACTACACACCATTCACTCACACACTCATACCTATGGGCAATTCCGAGTCTCCAATTAACCTAACCTGCATGTCTTTGGACTGTGGGAGGAACCAAAGTAACCTGGAGACAACCCACATGGACACCGGGGAGAACATGCACCACTGTGCCGCCCCACCAGTGGATAAACCTGGATAAAGTCTTCCCTGCCTGGGCTACACTACGACCATATACATCACCACTCCGGCCTCCCAGCCAGTCTTCGCTGCCATTGGCCAGGGTTAATCCATCAGGCACATCACTATCTCATATATATATATAACATCATATAAATGTCACACATCCTGTCATAAATCAAAGATCCTCAGCAAGATGCGCTACTCGGGAGCGCCCGTTAAGACAGCTTACTGACACTGGGCTTTACCCATAAGATTTAATTTGGCACACAAAGACAACCTACTCATATGATTCATTCCGCCGGTACACTTATCCCCGTGAGGCTCCTTCGGTTTGCCTGCACAAGACATTCTGAGCACTTCTAATGCAGTCCAGGTTAAGTGTCCTGCTCGGGGTGGAGTTAGCGGCTACGTTTACCGCCTGGTATTTAAACCCGGCGGCCTTTCCCTACACCGCCGCCGTTCATTCACAGGCAGTCCTCTACGGCCGAGCACCGGGACGTCGCGGAAACGGAACGGCGGTGGTGGCGGGGGATCAGGCCGTGACCGCTGGTGTGGAAACGTTGCGTTTGGGGTGAGGTTTCGCTAGAATAGCGAACGGCGGCCCGGGTTTTTTGGGGGTTCGCCCGTTCGGCAGCTGAGCGATGAGGTCGGTTAGATTCGGCCTCTAGGGGGGCTCTCACGCGCTCTGCTTCTCCCAAGAGGGTCCCTAGCCCTCGAGACTTGCGGGCAGGGCATCAACCCGGAGAGCAGTCGCTGCCGCGGGACGCTGGGTGCCGGTGTGAACGGGTTCGTGCGTTTCCCTGAGAGTCCCTGAGATCAAACGTGTTTTCCATTCCAAAAAAAAAAACTTTACCAGTTCCCCTTCAGCCAGCATCTGTTGTATCTGATATGTACAGCGTGTTAGGATTAGGGCCACATATGCAAACGACGAGCATATTTTTGGGGGCCGCGTGTTTCAGTGTCAATACGCGGCCCAGGCTTTTCCCTTCTGGAGTGAGAAAGCTGAGCTCATTCAGCCGAAAGGGAGAATGGAAGGATTTAGCGCGGTGGGGAGGTTCAAACCAGAGAGGTTCTTTTTTTTGTCAGCTTGCGGTGTTTTGTGCTGTTTCAGTGTTTTTCGCACATGGAAACGTGTGCTTTGGAGTTCTGTTTTATGCGTTTTGTGCGAGTATGACACTGAAGGGACAGATTTGTGTATGAAACAGTATGCATCCCATCACTGTCAGTTTAATGAGCAACTAGCACACTAGACTTACAACCGAGTACAAAATGCTGAGTTTGGAGATTCTTTTTTTTCCTCTCCAAACACTGTCCGTTGTTTTGTTTTGAGGCAAAATCAACATTTGGTTTGGTTTGACGTACCTTGGACATTGCACTCATTTATGTTTGTTTTGTTTCACGTTCCATTATTTCAATTTACGAAACACAAAAAAAAAAAAAACATTTTTTACAAAAATGGATAGATGGAAGCAATTTAGGTCCAGGCCCTTGGCATTTCCCTGAGTCATGAGTCATCCATACTGGGCAAGTTCTGTGCATAGTCTGGGGAAGGGACTCAAACAAAGGTGGGGGGGGGGATATTGGGGGAATGGACCATGTAGTTGGTGGCCCCCTCGGTTCACACTGCCCCCCCCCCCCCCCCCCGCCCCCCTACAGGCTGTGGTCTTGCCTACGGTGCCAGAAAGACTGAATCTGTACCAGGATCACACGTACAGTAATGCGACTGTTGGGCTTTGTACACTTTTTTGCTTTTCAACATACCCTTAGACCCTGCCATTAAATTCTGTTAACTAACTGTTGGACCATATATTACACTGTGCTGTAACCTACAGTAATAAAATAAATAACATCTTTGAAAATATTTTTGCTGCAGCGTATTTTGTCATCCAAGACACTTACGTTGAACAAAAATTGAATACTAATACTTTTATTTCTGCTGGGTCTCAGGGGTCTATGTTGTCCTGATACACTCACAGCGCAAACACACACACACACACACACCAGGCAACACACACACACACACACACACACACCAGGCAACACACACACACACACACACACACACACACACCAGGCAACACACACACACACACACACACACACACACGCACACACACAGACCAGCCAACACACACACACACCAGGCAACACACACACACACACACGCGCACACACACCCCAGGCGATACGCACAGCTCACACACAGCTGTAAGGGTTCACTCCCTTGCCTTCTGCCAGGGCTTTTTATAAACATTTTGGGGATTGGAGTCATCGAGGTCGTGACATGCGTCGGTAAACATCCATATCTCTCTGACCGCTGAGCGTGAGCAGCGCGCTACCGGTCCGCTGTCAGCCTCTCCGACCCGCCGTCTAACGGAAGCAAACTCTGACACCGGGCCTTTCAGAGAAAACGAACGGATTAGCTTTTCTGACCCGTGTATTCAGTTAACGCCGATGTGTCTGGGGACACGCCGGGGCCGAGAAAGGCCTGTCGGGGGTCCCGGGACGACGGCACATCAAAGCTGGGCCCGGCGACTCGCAGCTTATTGCGTAACCTGGTTCTGAGGGTCTGGTGATGAAAATGCAAAAATGAGATGTAAAAATAAATAAATAAATAAATAAAAAATGAGTTCTAAAATGCGTTCATACCCCCTTAAGATATGGAAATAAATCAAAGTTTAGATTTCCCAGGAGGGGGATGGAGACAAAATGTAATGTTTTAGGGTTCTTTGATTAATTTCCATATTTATATCTTTAGGAACATTTTCAGGAATATATATATATATATATATATATATATATATATAGTTTTCATCTGTAAATACTCAGTCTTATGTAGTCATTAATTATGGTTATCATGACAACACATGTGAGCGTATAATAGCGTTTCTCTGAAATGAATCTCAGTTTAATCTGAAAGGGAATGTGGCGATGGTCCTTCTCGTTGGAGGTGTGCGTCTCTAATGCAGTTTTCATTATTCATGATGAATTTCTGAGCTGCTTTTTTTTTATTAAGGGACATATTTCTTTCTCAAAATTGAGCCGGCGCTCA
The DNA here is from genome assembly GCA_039654925.1 of Anguilla pacifica. Taxonomy (NCBI): domain Eukaryota; kingdom Metazoa; phylum Chordata; class Actinopteri; order Anguilliformes; family Anguillidae; genus Anguilla; species Anguilla pacifica. The sequence goes on from CM077287.1 coordinate 67,271,860, forward strand.
GACGTGTGCGTGCGCTACGTCGCACGTGCTAATGCCTTTCTTTGAGCCGCAGAAACAAAAAAAAAAACAAATAAAGCTGACGTTTCGCGAGAAATATGACAGTGTTTATTCTCCCGGCGATATTTTCACACACCCTTTAACGCAAAACTGATGGAGCCGGGTGAAGTTATGATGTTCATTACGGAAAATGTGAAAACATGTCTTGTCTCTCTCATCACTCTCAGGGAAACTGTCATTACACAAGAAATGGCTACGCTAAAAAAAAAGCCTTCAGATGAATTTAACTACGTGACAGATTTACATCCAGCTTATATACTGTACAGTAGGTAACTCCAAATAAAAGTGAGTGGTTTCATTAAATATAATAAAATCACATAAATCTGACATATTTGAAGTATATAGCTATAGTATGAAACGGCTGGTGTACCAACATGTTCTTTTCATTCTTGTTTTAGTTTAAATATTATGAATGTGACTAGTTTGTGTACATCGTTTTCAAACTAATCACATTTGTAAATGCTACTTTGTGTAATTGGATGAAAATGTGTCGTAAATACAATGGCATTGGGTAAAACAAACATGAAAAGAATAGGTTGAGGTAACCCATTTAAATTGTATTAGACAAAATCAGCCATTGTATTATAGAGCTATATACGTCAAATATGTTGGATTTATGAGATTTTCTGATATTTAATAAAACCACTCACCTTCCGTTGGAGTTACTCATATAAATTTAATGTAAATTTAATTCATTAAATTACATTCATCTAAAGATTTATTTTTTGAGTACGCATAGGTCACAAAATAAAAACTTAAACTTTTAAAAAATGTAATACTGATCTTGTGGGCTGCGCACACTGTGGTAAAATCTGGGCCACAGTCTGTTTTTATGTGAAATTTCTGTAAAATGGAAACCAACTAAAATCCTTTAAAAAAATCATTACTTGCAACCACTGTACAATGCTTTCAAGATTATATAACTTAATTATCATATTGAGCAGGAAAAGAAACTGGGCAGTGGTATAATGTTAGGGTACTTCATGACATATTAATTACCAGAACAGTGATGAACTGAAAAGGCATCGCATAAAGGGAAGAAATGATTTCAGTATGATGTGTGTCCTTCATTTGTCCTTCATCACTGATATGCATAACTCAGGGAGAGAGGGGTAATATTGGGGTGGGGGTGGGGGAAGGGAGGGGGGGCATCACCTCAATAGCATGATATAGTCATCAACACTAATAAACACTAACACTGATCGCTATTCACATTGCACTGCAGCCTCCATCCTCACCAGTACCAATTATACCGCGGGCCCACATAGTTACAATGTTCGGTGTTAATTCGACAATTGGAGGTTAAATAAAATCTACTTTCTCAAATGTACTCTATGAGAGTTCGGTTCAACAACATTTTTCCTCCTGTCCGAACTGCTTGTCACCTCCCGAAATACATTGTTCAAAAAATCTCGCAGTGCATCTCCTGTGCCTAATCTTGACCTGGCGACGGACTGCAGCGGACGTCTGTGCTTGACGACGGGTCTCCTGCTCCGGCGTGCCACAGTGTGCTCTTCCACGCGGCAAGCACCGTCCGACGTGTGAGCAGCGGGACGCCTTCACTCCCATCCACCCCCTCGCCGGGCAGGAGCAGATCTGGGCGTGGCACCGTCAAGTTCTGCAGCCGGGTGGAACACGAGGACCGTGTGCACTGGACAACGGGGACGCCTCTGGTGAACGCAGGGGCACCGCCAAGCATTTTGGGCCCCACTGAAAGATGTCTCTTTGGGCTCCACCACCCCAGGCCTCCCCATTCCTGCACACCTGTCCCACCTACGCCCAAGATACCCAGAAACTTTGGCTTGGAAATCATATCCTGATATAAAGTGAGCACCATAATTCATTGGACAGTGACACATTTTTTGTTATTTTGGTTCTGTACTCTAGCACTTTGAGTTTGAAAGGATACAAATTCAAAGTGCTAGAGCGCTAGAGTACAGAACCAAAATAACAAAAAATGTGTCATTGTCCAATGAATTATGGTGCTCACTGTATACTGCGTGAAAGCACTTTTTTTCAAGTATGAATGATGATCAAATCATAAAAATAAAATTATGTTTGTAGTTGCTTGAGAGGGAAATATGGGACATGCTTGGTGGCATAATTAATATGTTTGTGAAATTATAAAGATCATGAATATAATTAATTAATTAATAATAATTTCTTGCATTTAATTGATAGCTTTTCTCTCACTCAAAGTGCTTTAGAGTGGTTAGGGAGAAACTCACCTTAACCACCACTGTGGGTGAGGCACGGCAGCCATTTTATGCCAGAACGCTCACCACACATCAGCTGAGTTGGAGAGGGAGAGTACATGTTTTAGCCACATAAATGGAGGGATGCTTACTGTAGATGGCAGGTTGAGAGAGCCAGGTTGCGACTTTAGCCAGGACACTCTTTGCAATGAGAGTATGCCATGGCATCTTGAACGACCACAGTGAGCTCGGTTCAATGTCTCATCCGAAAGACGGTGTCTCCTACAGCACAGTGTCCCCATCACTGCACTGGAGCATCGGGGTTTATTTGCCCATAGGATATACTGTGCTAGTGCGAACATAATCTCAGTGGTTTTCCTCTTACCAGAATTGAAAATGTCTTGCCTCACCTGAAGCTGTACGCTATACGAATGGCATCAGGTAGTTGCTTGTTACGCCTGAAGTGTCCCTAGCCCATTTTATTCCACACAAATAAGCACACAAAAACAACAGCTCTTTGAATGTCTCAGGCACTCTTCACAAGAAAGGTGTACCAATTTGCACCAGTTCTGTCAAATACGTTTGAGCAGCTAGATAATGGTTGAATTTTTGTTTTCATAAAAGCTGTAGCTCTCTGTGTATAAAAACAGCCTTCTTTTCCTCTAAAGGAATGAGATGGTTATATTTCAGTCAATTATTCAGATTCAAATTAACCGTGGCGTAGCAATTAACAACTGTTTTCGCAAACTGCAAATGAACCATTTCTCTTGATAGATAATTTGCATATACCTGGATTGAAACATCAAATTACTGATGCGTAAGACATAGAAATTACAAGTGAAAAACAAAATGAAAAACATAGAAGAAATATAATTATTAGCATTACCTGCAAAAATGCTAAATGGAATAATGAACAATACTTTTTCCAATGCCAGTCATAACATTTTTTAAATATGTGTTAAACGGTGAAACACTCTGATTGGCCAGTTTCTGTTTTTGAGGACAGTTTTGGTTGGAGCCTGATGTTAGAAAAACAATTAAGTGAGGTTAACCAACACAGTACAATAAATAGAAAATGGGTGCTAAAATCCTCATCAATATTCTACGAACATATGTAACAGTCTGTAGCAAACATACTGTTGCTGGACGTCGATTAATCTCCTAAACAAAAAGCTATGCGCAAATAATATGCATGCTAATTTTTTTTGTAAAGTAGATGACACTGCAGCTGAACTTTCTAGAACTGCAGTACTTAAGGTCTGAATTTAATACTGCTATTCTGCTGCATCTTGTGAAAACTGAACCGCATGGCAAATGTGTTTTTTTTTCAATCAAAGATCTGTGTAGTGGAACCATGTATAATTTCCCAAATGGCTTCTCATAATTTTCTTTTGTTAAACTTTTTTTTTTTTTTTTTTAATTACATAATTCAAGTCCTCATGAATATGGAGTTGCTCGATAGCCTTCAACAAAATCAAAGGCATAATTCATGTGTGGAGTGTATTTTATTTATTTATTTATTTATTTTCTTTGCTCGGGCACCTTTGCTTTTACATTCATAAACACCTCCTCTAAATGAAACCCATAATTTAAAATGGACAAGGACACGCAACACAAGAGAGAGACCACAGAGACATTTCCTCAGGGTAACTTAAGACGTGCGACAGCACTTGCTTCAAATGGCCCGCTTTAACCGTTACATACATTAATACACCCTGCTTCCTGTGAATGGACAATTATAGGCCGTTTAGCATGCGTTTTAATTAAATGAAACCATTGTAGTTCCAAGGGAATGATCAAACATTGAAAGGTTTTGTTCATTGTGACAGCAGCCATCAGGCGTCGTTGATCAAACGTAGCGTGAACTTTGTTTTAAAATTGAGCGCACACACGTGGCGTCCGATTGGTGCTTTGAATTATGGAGAGGGTGGGGTGGTTGGGGGTTGTAGCTGGGAGAGGGGGGTGTATAATGAATGACTCCAAATATGAGGTAATCCACCCCCCTACAGAATACTCTTTATTTAATGATAGTAATGAGGAATGGAATCGTTTGTCTCCCTTTATTTTCCCAGAATAGAGCACACCATCCATTGACAGGAGAGTGCTTATGCTTGAGATACACTTTTAAAAGTGACAAGCCTTTGATCAATGTTAAAATAGGTGTTTTTGAGGTTGGCAGGTGTGTTTACTTTTTGTACCAGCTTGAACATAGAGGAGGCAGAGATCCTGCCTTTAAATTGGTCATAGGTCTCTCAACCTGTTTCCACTTATTTCTCTTGATTAGCCTGCATGGCAATTATCTGAAAAATCCATGGCAATTAATTACAAAGCTTTCTCTTAATTGGGTTTCATGCTGTAGCAGTCTTTTACCTCACATCAAGTTAGAGAAGGTAAATGATGAGACAGTTCAATACTGTGAAATCAATTGAATAATTACAAAGAATGGATTAATAAAAGGTAAATCACAAATTGACAGGACATCACGCCAGCTTTGAGCACAATGTGTAATTAAGGCTGGTGAACTAAAGCACGTTTGTGCTTTCTTCATGACCAACTAGACTGCAGAACTTGTTTCAAACAGATTTTTATTTTATTTTTGTTCATTCTTAAAATAGCTATCAATATTTCTACAATGCTCATCAGATGACAGCACAGTAACCAAGACTGACACATAATACATAGACATTACAAGTGGAAGAAAATATAGAAGAAATATATTATTAGCATTACTTGCCAAATAGAATAATGAACAGTACTTTTTTTACAATGCGAAACATGTACATATTGAAACATTTTCTATATATATGGTAAATGGTGAAACATTCAGTTTGGCCAGTTTCTGTTTTTGAGGACAGTTTTGGTTGGAGCCTGATGTTCGAAAAAAAAAAATTCAGTGATTTAACCAACACAGTACAATACATAGAAAAGGGGTGCCGAAATCCTCATCGATATTCTACTAACATATATAATGGTCTGTAACAAACATACTGTGCATGGACAGTCTGTGGAGGCAGAAAAATTATTCACAACTGTGTGACACGTAGAAAATATAGAAAATACTGCAACCACAAAATTAATTTGGTAGGAATTGGCACTACCTATTGGTATGGATCATTAAGATAATTAATTACTTTATTGCTAATCAAGAAAAATAAACAGAATCAGGATGAAGCCAATGATCAATTTAGGGGTGTGGTTTCTACCCCCTCCAGTAAAAGCTCATCAACCACCATTCGTTCACTTATCAAACCAGATCTTTTGCGCATTTTTCACAGAGTGACAAAATGATTCATTGCACCAGCAGATTTAAATTGAGGGAAAGTACATGCTGTTGTTGTCACAGGAAAATTGAAGATATTTGTATAATGTAGATTATGAGGACACAGACACATGCACACCGAAGTGCACAGACACACACACACACTCAGACAAACATACATACTCTTTGCGGCATGGAATCAACAAGGTGCTGGAAACATTCCTTTGGGATTTTGGTCCATGCTGGCTCATTAGCATCGTTCTGTTCCTACAGATGTTTTTGGCCAAAAGTTCATGTTTCGCTGCATTCCAAAGGTGCTGTATTGGACTGTGCTGGGCAATGTAGTAAACAGGGTTGCACATTTTTAATTCAATTTGGCACTTCCTCAACTCTCTACATTTGATTAAAAATCTAAAATTGTGGAGTACTGTGCCAAATAAATAAAAATGTTTTTATCACAAACAATATGGAGCTCACTATATACATATATGTGTGTATGTGTGTAATATATTAGAGAGAGAGAGAGATTGAATGCCGATGTTTCTTTATCATTTAAAATGAACTGAAATGTTTTTTTTTGTTTTTTCTTTTTAACGATGAAAAAGCTGCATTTGTTTTCAGCCCATTGACAGACAACACACACACACGCTGGTTAAGCGGCCCAGGTGCATTGTTTTGCATTGTTCATTAACCGATCTAATGAGTCTCTCAGAGAAACAGCACTCCCTGTGGTTCGGCATGGAGCAGAGCGCTGGGGCGAAGCCAAAACCAGCGTGGCACTCAAACTCCCGTCTAAATGGCTGAATTAAAAGATCAAACCGGAAACCCTTCCTTTCATCTGCTTGTTTACAATTCAAAGAAGAAAAAGTGAATCACTAATTCACAGTAATTGCTGCAGCACCACCCCCTTCCCCTTAAGCTTGGAATTGTATTTTTATTTATTATTTATTTTCTTACACTGCTCACACAAATATACACAGGCTTGAACCATAATTTCAATTTACTTGCGCTTTCATTTCCAAAAGAGAAAAACGATAGCTTTGGTTCTGCCGATGGATGTTTAACAATTAACGATAGTGGCAATGCATTAAAATAGCCTTGATTCTGATATTACCGGTGTACATAATTATGTATGACAGATCTGCGATAGATTGGCGGCCTGTCCAGGGTGTATTCCTGCATCACACCCAATGCACTCTGGGCGAGAGACATTTTCTTTTTTTAAAAACATTCTGGGTGTGTGTAATTATGTGATTTTTAACGGTCATCACATAGAATTTCTTCATGATTAAGTAGCTTCATATTCCTCATGGATCATGTCTTAGAGGTGAGGTCTCATCTGTAATATGTACTGGCATGAGCATTGGTAATAAACGTATTTTATATTCAGTCTGCAGTGCAATGTGGGAACAAAATTTCATAGGGTTCATACTCATTTGCAAAATATTTTTTACTTGATGTTTCAAATCCTGTATTTGTTTACAGCAGTTCACAGAGGTTCAAAACACTGTCTTAAAACAGTTTACAGAGTCATGTTAAAGTTCCCTTTAGAGAAATACATGTAAATTACAGCTGATTGGTGTCAAAGTGTGTCCATATATACAGTATATATATATATATATATATATATATATATATATATGCACATTCACATGACTCATTTAAATGTTAAGCTTCCATTGGTTAATCTAGATGTTTGTGTATAATTCACTGTGAAGTCATTTTATTTATTTGGAGTTTGAGATTAGTTATGTAAGGAGACATCCATAATTTGCATAAAACAGATGGTACAGCTACGAGAAAGAGTATACCCTTACAGTCGGCCATCATGCAAGGAATTCACAATCTGGAACAGGTTGGGTGCTAAAAAAAAATTTAAAAAACCAAAGCCGGTGAGAAAGATACTGCATCTTTGCATCTAAAGTACAGTCATTAGGCAAAATAAAATTGCATTGTTTTACAATGAATTATTCATTTATTGAAATCTGGTTATCGCGCAAAAAAAGAAGAAATTAACTTAACTGCAACGAAAGCACACTTTCAAAAAAAAAAAAAAACGTAAAAGATTATCATATTTGAAAAGGCTGCATAAGGATGCTAATTATTCTTGAAGTTCAAAAAAGACAAAAAAAAGTTCAAAAAAAGTTTTGGCTGTGCTTTTACATCCGTGCAATCACGTCCATCTCCGTGGAAGAAAACAGCATGCATGTGATTGGCCGACATCGCCTCCTCTCCAACACCCACACCTTCCCGTGCTTGTTCTCAGAGCCTGACAGGAGCCCGCCTGTCCATCAACATTTCACTAAATTATACCAGGGTGAAGGGATATGAACGGCACCATTTTATTCAATACTGAAAAAAAAGTTCTTTTTCTTTTTTGTTATATGTGCTGAGGCATGGCTACTCTCGATGGTTCTATCTAAAATCAGACTCAGTCTTCAAATCCATTCTTTGAAAAAGTCGTTGAAAAGTTAAAAAGTAATTGAAAAGTTAAAAAATGAGTGAAAAGCTGAAATGTACTGTAATTGGAAAGTTGAAATGTAATTGGAATATTAGATAAGATTTATTCAGAAATTCAAACCAGAGGCGGTTGATTTAATTAGTGCTATGAATGTGACGAGAAGCACTTTGTCCCCCCCCCCCCCCCCCCCCCACCCCGGTCGACAACTTCCAACAGCAACCCCCCACCCCCCACCTCCCCGGTCGAAAACTTCCAACAGCAACCAGCCTGTTCCCAGCTGTGTCCAGATGACCTCACCCACATCATCAGCAAGGAGGAGACAATCCTCATTTATGATCACAGAAATGAGCAGCTCTTATTTTCTATGATTAGTCACGTTATTGCTTTTTTTGTTTGTTTGTTTTTTTTTTTTTTGAGAATCTCATAAAATATTTTTTGTGAAGCACCAGCATTGTAAAGCATTATGAGGGTAGCATATTTTAGGCCGACCATATTTACACTTAATTTTTATTGGGAAATATATCTGATTATTCAAACCTTTCAGTCCGAACTCAATTCTCTTTTTCTTTAATGTCAGCAGTCGCCGAGGTCTGTTATTGTGAAGAAGAAGAAAATGCAAACCCTTGCATTCACTCAGTGAGTTAAAGACAAAGATGAATGTTGATTGAGTCCGGGGCTAGGGATATTTTTGGATGCCCGAGGAAGCGTTGGAGATTAGCGTGATGCTGGGTGTCACGTTCAATCGAGAGGAGCTGGATGACAGATATGAACACAACTCTGAGGAGGCCTTCCAAAAGAACCCGCGTTACGTCCCCCTTCGCCCACATAAGGCTTTATGTGCGGTGTAAGTTACATTAAAACCTAGAAATCCCTAGGCAGGTACCGCATAAAATGAAATTTTTAAAAAAATGATTGTTCCAGATGAGAGGCAGACGTGATGATATGATTTATGTGAGGCACGGAGACTGCGAGCTTAGAACTCCTTCTTTATGGAAAAAGAAGCCGAGCTGAATTAATCACTCGTTTTTTCGTTTTTTTTTTATTTATTTATTTTTTATTTTATTTTAAATATAGTATATAGAGTAAAATCGCTCTGAAAGAACGGCGAGAGCGGTGGAACGTTAGAACGTCGTCAGAAGGGAGCCATTTAACGGCATTTCCAGCCCGCGTTCGAAAAGCCGCGCGCAGACCGTACAGGAGGCTAAGGACCGCCGGAGACGCACGTAAACGCAGTCTGACGGAGCGAAAGGCGACGGCGGTCACAAGCTCTCGGAGCGGCGCCGGGTAAATAAATAAAGCGGGAGCCGCTCTCCGTCTGTTCAACCCCCGCAATTACACTCCGCACCGGCAAATTCCACTTCGGCAGCAGCTAATAATGGTATTTGAAATAACGCTGTATTGCTTAGGTGCGCTGGTATCAGAATATTTTTTATTTTTAAACACGCTGCATTAGGAAACGGCTTCAATCCTGCATTAACGTGTAAATGCTACCCCCTGCTTTGTTCTCTGACATGCGTGGCAGCTGAACAGAAATGACATCATTGACAGTCAGGAGGAAGTACGGCCTCGACCGCATGCACCCGGCGTAGCCTCGACCTCTCGCGCACTCCCTCCACTGCATTTTGGATTTATCCTTTTGGACAAATTGCGTCCCGCAGCCAGAACGCTCTCGACGAAAAAGTGTCTCTTTTTTTTTTTTTCTAGATAGCAGATTTCAGCAACTGCACTCAACAAATTTAGTCTGCTATGGAGCTACTTTGGACTACTGCACCAGCAGTTAGCTGCGTAGGTACAGTCACCCAGTACTGTGCTGTTTGTGTCTTTTCAGCTGAGAAACAAACAGTGGGCGGGAAAAATAAATGGTGGAGAGGCGTCCTTTTTTTCAGAACCGGTTCTTTCTGGGATGCTAAGCAACTGCTTAGTTTGACAGTAGCCGCACCACCGCCTAACATTCTAACGTCAAACGTGTTGAAGCGAAACAGGGGACGGGTTTTGTTAGTATCTGGATGGGAGGCGTATTAAAAAAAACAAAGATTCTGCTGGTGGAGGTGTTGGTGGATCAGTGGGGAGCCTCTGATATCAATTAAAATCCGCTACCCTGCCACAGCAGTATAATTCTTTTGATGAAACAGCAATGCGTTTTGGAAGACACAGGGGTGGCCCACTGTCCGGGTCAAATTCCTAAAAAAGGTTGGCTCTCCAAATCTGGACACCTGTTTATCCCTGTTGTATCTCATTGGAAACATTATCTTTTGCACTTGCTATCCTTCTCAACTTTAATTCTGCAGGTCACCATAGCAGACGAGAATGGATTTCTGAATCGACCTCCTTGGTTTAATAAACACTATTATCGAGCTGAAGTTACAGAAATGTTTTTTTTTTTTGATTAGCCTGTTTTGATTGTTTTTTTTTCTCTCTCTCAATTATAAAAGCCTGTTAACAGATGTTTCCTTTATACATGATTGCATCTAATGGGGTATTGCTGCCATTGTGTGCTTCACATGAAAACTCGTTTTGGCTTTTAGCTCTGATGACAAAAAAAAAAAGTTCAAACCCAATCACTTGTCTATTCACTAGCAAAACGAAACAATTTAGCTGCATATTTTTCATTCTGATTAACATTAATTAATGTCGAGACCGCAAAGTCAATGCTATTGCACCACACTGCCGGCACGTAATTACATTTTATTTTTTTTCATTTTTTTTTAAGAATCTGTTCCGAATGGGTGCTATTCTCTCTGAAACGGGCGGTTTTAAGTATCGCTCATTGCTCAGTAAAAGCAGGCTGTGCCGCATTATGGTGTACAGGTCAGTGGCTCTGGATCTCCCCCTGTATGTGCGACACGTGTTAAGCACATCACATTTACTGTGTGACTCGAGCACCTACTTATCCTGCTAACGACACGACACATTACTGACAGTAAACAGAATCATGGAGCGACTGACTCGGGTCGGGGGGGCTATTAGAGCAGGGGGGGGGGGGGGGGGGGAGTGTTTTAGGGCAGCGGGGGGGGGGGGGGTGTGTTAGGGCATTTGAGAATTCCTGACATGGTCTTCAGCTCATAACTCATTTGGGGCCTTTGGAGGTCCCGTAACATCTCCCCCGCCTTGATGGAACGGGCGATGGCGAACGAAACAAAGGGGCCTCACGTTTAGACACAGACAAAAATGAAGCAAAGACAATTGCTCGAGAATAAAACTAAATCGCGAGATTGCCATAGCATTCTTTTTCAGCAAACCGTAAGTTGGAGGGGTGTTGGTCGGAGGGGGGGGGAGTTGGCCCTCTTTGCGAGGGCGAAGACGTTCGCCCCGGAGGCATCAAAAGAGTCAATATTTCGCCTCATGTTCAAGCGGCTATTACGTTCCTGGGAAATCATCTCGGGCTTTCCGCGCGGGCTCTCTTTATGAATCCTAAATCTCCGGAAGCTTCTGAAATAACGAGCGGCTTCGGAACTCCATCCCGCCGCGCCTGAGCCGCGAGGAGTCGACCGCGCGGAGCCCGCGGAGTTCACAAAGTCCGCCGCTTTCGTTCTTCCTCCTGTAAATGAAAGCATTATAGAGATACCGCCAACCCCCCTCAAACAATACTGGAACACGTAAAAAAAAAATTTGGGGAAAAAAAAATAAAAATAATTTAAGAATTTGTTTTCAGTTTAATTTCATGTGCCCTCCAGGGAATCTGCAGAACTACGTTGGTCTCCCTGGTGGTCACGATGGAAGAAAACTCCTTTTAGTGAATTCAAGGCTGATTGTACACAGCGATGTTCCATTTAATCCATGTTAGTAAATCTGGATCTAGTGTCACAAATGGCTCTAGCTCGCCAAGCGATGGGATTGGTGGGCTCCTTGGTCAGCTGATCATAAATTCCTTTTGTCACTCTGCCTAACGTGACGATTTCGTTTCTCAGTCGTCAGAGACAATTTCAGTCAATCAATCAATCAATCAATACTTTTATTGTCCCCGGAGGGAAATTTGCTTTGCATGTTTGAGGTGCAAGTGTGAAGCTTCGGCATTAGCCCTTTCACATTTGCACCTCAAACAGGGGGTCACTGATCTGAAAAGATAGCCCGTTCCTACTTCCTACTGATCATTCTGCTTCATTCTTCTGTACACACTCCGGAAGGTAAGACTGCTCTGACACGCACATACTCACACACACGCGCACGCACACACACACGTGCACGTGCACGCACGCACGCCCACGCCCACTGCCGTCACCCCCCGGAGAGGTTGATGACGAGGCGCCACTGATTCACTGGGCGTAGAGCCCGCTTAGCTCTAATCAACTTTTGTGATGATATCAGCTTGTGACCTTTTCTCTTAATAGCAAATTTATGCTCTGCTTAATTCTCTCCCTCTCTCTCTCGCTCTCTCCCTCTCTCTCCCTCGCTCTCTCTCTCTCTCTCGATCTCTCCCTCGCTCTCTCTCACTTTCTCACTCTCTCACTCTTACTCTCCCTCTCTCTTTCTCTCTCTCCCTCTCTCTCTCACTCTCTCTCCCTCTCTCTCCCTCTTTCTCCCTCTGTATCTCTCCCTCTCTCTCTCTCTCTCGCTCTTACTCTCCCTCTCTCTTTCTCTCCACACATAGAGTAATCCTGGCCTGCTGATTGCATTCATTAGCACAGAATTGACAGGCTTAATTTAGAGCAATTAGGACTGATATCGGAAGTGCGCTGATTATAGGCTAAGCTGGCTAAGTATAATTCAAGGAAGCTGGCAATCATTAATTTCATATAATTATTTACCTTGCTTTATTTTTATTCTAACTGTCATCTAACTGATTTGAGTTTGTTTTCACACCTTGGTGTTCAAACGGACAGGTTCTAGAACACGGGGCCAGTGATAAGTAAGCACAAGCTTACAGTTCTGCCTGGTTGACAATCAATGCTTGGATTCAGACTACAATTACACATTATGTAAAACATAGCAATATGCAAACAGGGGGACTGAAATGCTGAGGGTCAAATTTATCCTGTTTCCAATGAACAGAAGTGCCAGACACCTGCCCCCTAGGGGAGAAAAACTGAACTTGCAGTGAAGCACAACATAACCATAATTAGGTTTCGGAACTATATGGACACGGATAAGGTCTGATCGTCATTTCATTTTCACATAAATATTATTTTTCAATATGGGTCGTATAGACTATATGTAGGAAATAGCTAGGAGTCACTTTCAGCCATTATTCAGATGAGGTCCCGACTCACTGTGGTCATTAAAGACCCCACAAAGTTTAGGGGGTGTCCTGGCTAAATTCCCAACCAGGCTCTGTCAACCTGCCTCCTAATCATCCCCTGATTTAATTGGCTAAAAACGGTTCTCTCCCTCAGCCGCACCCCGCTTGGGTGCTACACATCGGTGATGGCTGAGGTGAGGAGTTTCCCTCTCATCACTGTGAAGAACCTTGAGTGCGAGAACAGTGCTATATAAATTCAACGAAGTATTATTATTACACTTTCTGCAAAGAACGTGGGAAAGCCAACGTTTCTTTAACTTTAACAGTTGGTGAAGGGGGTGGGAGGCGGGGGTGGGAGAGGGTCGATATAATGAGGATGGCTGTGCCAACCGCAGCGAGGATGGATGGCCTATCCATGAACTGTAAACATCAATCAGGTGCAAGCCTACCCTTTTTAATTACACGCGGCTTTGTACCTCCATTTTCTGTTCTCTGAGCCAAGATATATAAGAGGCTACGCTCAGAGAGGAAGAACCAGGAAACGCTGCCCTTTTCTAATCAAGCGCCTTCGCACCCGAGTGATTGTCCAAGCTCGCGGAAGGTGATTCGAGGGCAGATTCGACATTAAGCGCTCCGCACTCCTCCGTCCCTCCATCACCCTCTTTTTTTCTTCTTCTTCTTCTCGTCTCGCCCGTTGGATTGCGGCCTGGGAGCAGATCAGCGGAGCGGCGGCGGGCTGAAGCACAATCAGAGCCCGGACTCGGCGGCGCGTTTGACAAATTGGCGGGAAAAACGGAAAGAAGAGAGACGGCTGCATCGAAGCTCACCATACCCCCCCCGCCCCCACCCCCCCCCTCCACGCCACAACGTACTCGAGAGCGGGACTCGCTGCCACCGTGCCTGGTGAGCGTTCGATCGGTGCCACGCGATGGCGGGTTGGGAGCATTCCAAAACTTCTCCAGCAAAAAAAAAAAAAAGTAAATAAAATAAAAAAAATTATTTAAAAAAAACTCTTTTCAATACTTTCAATACTTCTCAACTATACGGCAATTTCACGCCTCAGCGATGCATCCAAACGATGATGCCTGTCCCAAACAAACTTTGAGATCCTCCGTGTCAGAATCAGAAATCAAATATTTATAGGACTCAGAAGCTCGCAAAGAATGTCAGCAAAAGAAAAAACTATTTGTTTGTGCGTGTGTGTCACATAAATATATGCACACATTTTTTATTTACTTTACTTCGTTGCGCATGCTTCTCACAACTGTCCAGAATACTTCCAACAGAGCTTGGAGTTTCAAAATAATTTAAAATAGCATTTTGAAATAGTTTGAACATTTTGAAATACAACCGTGACACTATTTTTTTTATTTATTTATTTTATTTTTCACTCTACTTTCGGTGTGTCTGTGACTTTTGGAGGGTCACAAAAACTTTGTTTCAAACTCAGTGTCTTTACAGACCTGAATAGTGGCAGTGCCATGGCAGTAAGACACGGGAGAAACTTCAGCACGCAGTCTGTGTTCGAGGGACGCGCAGTTAGAATAGCTGGTTTGCAATGATCCTGACAGCACGGAGAGCTAAGTGAAGTGTGCCTATGACAGGTGAAAGCTCATTTAGAGGAAGCATCATTTCAACACATCATTTGTCACATTTACAATTTGTTGTATTTGTTTTGCGCAATTTTTAACGCATTTATATGTTCTTAAATTTATCTGTTCTCAAATTCAACGTGAAGCGCTTGTTGTGTTTCACTAAACTGTACAAAATGTGATATGTAAATAAAGGTTGACTGTTTGATTGATTGATTGATTGATTGATTGATTTATTGATTGATTAGGCAGCTACATGTGCAGGTATTTGCCTGTGCTCTGGGCTTTAGTAAGCCTTTGCTATCACGTGATAGACAGGAGAGGAAATTAATTTCAAATACAAATACTGCACAGATTACAACCCATGAGGCTTTGGAGCGGATTAGGAGATAATCTACCACGCAGCTGCTTATGGGACCATAAAAAATATTAATCACGAGCATTATGCGATCTCGATGTGGTATCGCACTGGATTTCAGAGATGTGTCAGCGTGTGAAGATCTGCTTAAAAAAAAAAAAAGAAATTCAATTAGCCCACCGAGCTAAAAATGAAAAAAAAAAACAAGATTGCCATGGCTGTATCTCTTGTAGTGTGCAGCTGAGGACCTTGTTTGAAAGCCCACCACAGACCTACCCCTATTACAGCAGTGCTCTGGTCCTGGTAATATTATTGAGGTCACTCACAGTCAGCTGGAGGGAGGTTGTTATGGGATTTTTTTTAGAGAGGAGAATACCGCGGACTTCACAGCTGCGTATTAGCATGGGAACACCGGAGGTGAGGAGGACCAGGACTCGAAATCCACACCCGCCCACCCACCCGGTACAACATTACACAAGGATCAATAACCTGACAGAACTCACGCAGTTCACACTCTTTGTGAAAAGGGTGTTGATACTGCAAACACCTACACATCAGAGAGTTATGCATGCATGCACAGAATTTTCACCCATGTTTAAAAGAAAAAGAAAAAAAACTGTACTTCCACAAGTCAGTTTTGCTGTGCGCAATTGACAGATACATGATACATCCATCCATCCATTATCTATAGCCGCTTATCCTGGGCAGGGTCCATCCATTATCTATACCCGCTTATCCTGGGCAGGGTCCATCCATTATCTA
Source organism: Anguilla pacifica (assembly GCA_039654925.1). NCBI lineage: Eukaryota > Metazoa > Chordata > Actinopteri > Anguilliformes > Anguillidae > Anguilla > Anguilla pacifica. The sequence goes on from CM077287.1 coordinate 67,287,720, forward strand.
TACCCGCTTATCCTGGGCAGGGTCCATCCATTATCTATACCCGCTTATCCTGAGCAGGGTCCATCCATTATCTATACCCGCTTATCCTGGGCAGGGTCCATCCATTATCTATACCCGCTTATCCTGAGCAGGGTCCATCCATTATCTATACCCGCTTATCCTGGGCAGGGTCCATCCATTATCTATAGCCGCTTATCCTGGGCAGGGTCCATCCATTATCTATACCCGCTTATCCTGGGCAGGGTCCATCCATTATCTATACCCGCTTATCCTGAGCAGGGTCGTGCGGGGCACTGGAGCCTATCCCAGCGTGCATTGGGCAAGATAATGTGTGTATATATATATATATATATATATATATACAGTATATTAGGACAGGTATGTCCTAATGTATGTACATGTGATCTGCATGGCTTGAATGATTTTACCCCTTTCTGTAGCTCAAAAAAATATCCCTCCTGGCATAAGTACAAACTGCTGTTTGAGTGAGTATCTACAGTGCCGTAGGCCACTGTCACCAGGCACGGGTCAAATAATTATTTACAGTACAATACACTGCGCACACATAGTGCAACTAAGTGCGACCGAACCTTCCAGGGCGTACGTGATTTATTGCTTATGTTCACTGTGCTGTGGAAACAAGAAAAAAAAAAATGTGACAAAAAAGAATTTTTTACTGCAAGTTTGTTGAAGTAATTAATGTCTCCGCCTTCCCTTTGGTCTCACTGAGGTCAGTTCCACAGTTTTAGCCTACAGCATTTTAACTGTACGGCGACCTGTCTAGTTCCTGAATATTGCAAAAACTTTAAAAAAAAAAAAAAGAAAGAAGAAAAAGAACAACACCCTTCCCTTTGTGTGGTTGAAAGTTTAAAGTGACTTTAAAGGGATCACAGGAGTGTTTAACCCTTTCATGCACACATCAAATTTGGCCAATCCTTGCTCATTTAGGGAGTACCCTATTTAAAGCTTTATAACTCCAGATGTGAGCACTGCAGAGACTTGAGAAATGGCTTAAATGAAGCAAGACATTTGTACCATTTACAATACTAGGAAGGTCTTTCAGTAAAAACAGGAAAAAAAAGAAATACTCTACAACAAATATAACAAATTCTTACCCACAAGGAAGTGAAACAACTTTTTTTGTCTAAATACTCTGATTACCTCATTTTATCAGACCACTGTGTGTTTGGTAATCTCTGCCTGTGGTTTATTATATTCTTCAACAGAAATGAATATTTCTGTAATACTGAGATTTTTCCCCAGAAGTCGAACATCTTGCCTTACATGGTCAAGTTAATCAACAGATATCATTCTGCATTTTTATTTGAAAATTAACTAACTAAAAAAAAAAAAATCTAATTCTTTTTGTGTCTTCATCAGTTCAGTGCTCTGGCTGGAAATTTTATAAACTGCATTTTCACAGAAGTACAGATGAATTAACCCTTCCTTTTCATCGATGAGTCATTTTATAGTTCAAATCTGTGAAATGATCTGAAGGTTTAGTGTTCAGCTCGTGTACAGCGTGTGATTTTACCGGCATATTTTATTGATGCTTAATTGGATTGAAGCAGTATGGCAGGATAAGATGAGTTTTTAAATCCCAGATCAATTAAGCCGAAAATCCAAACTGTGTTCTATCTGAACAACTAAATTCCAGTCTTTAGATTTTATACTTCCCACATGAATTTACTGTACAATTTTTTATTTTACTTGATTTATGTAAATGTGACAACAGTTTATTGTTCGCAAATGATGCTTATGAGTTTATCTTAACGGAAATGTGAATTAGCAATATGGATAAATAACTCAATGAACCTTCAGAGTCTACTTGCAGCAGATTTGCTTTATTATTTTTTAACCCATAAAATCACTTGTGTTGGCATCTCCAGGGGCACATTAGAGGAGACTCTGTTTGTTGACATTTTCACGCTTTTATTCTGAATTTTGCACAGCCCACACACTGCCTAGCAGGTCAGGAAACGTGCCCCCTATAACTATAAACTCTTAACTCATTAACTTCAGGGTCCGTGCCAGGTCAGATCCCCTGATAATACAGTACAGACAAAGCACTCATGCAGGTCAACCCCCCCCCCCCCAAAAAAAGTGCCATTCACAAACATCTCCAAAGCTGCCTGATATGTTAAAATGTTCTAACAGGCTGCATTTCAGAGTGCATGCGACCACTCTTTTGGAGTTGAATTAAGCTCTGACTGGCTGTCTGTCTGTGCGATTAAATCATTCCAACGAGGGAGAAAAAAAAGAAAGAATAGAAATGAGTGAAGGTGTAACTGCACGGCTTATTGATTCAGTTTCTATGCCTGCTACGTAATGTAATGAGCCCACAGGTGCCTCAGGTGCACTCTGGAGGCGGAGCCACAGCCCATTGGCTCCGCATAAGGGCACTGCCGTAAGACAAACCCACTGCCAGTGTCAGTAATAAGCGCATGCCAGGCTGCAACCCTCACCCACCCCAAATCTGACCTAGTCTCAGGGGCTGGACCATCTGCAAACCCCCTCCAAGCCCCCCCCCCCCCCCCCCCCCGCCCTGCCAACACAGAAAGACCCAAAAAGTCGAAAGGATTGTGAGACCCCGCTTTCACAGTCTGTATTCAGCCTGAAAATCAAGATCAAGCGAGCTTTTGCCCTTCTGCTCTGTCTTTTACAAAGCACCCCCATCTTGGGTAGTAATAACAGTACTTTTGAATCGCTATAATTTTCTTCACCTCCAACCTCTGTTCAGTCATTTCTAGAAGACCTAACATTTTTTTATTTTTTCAATCTTCACGGTCAAATACATAATAGTGAAAAAAACAGCCGTGAACCTATGCTCTTTCTTTTACTGTAACTGCGATCGGAAAATTTCAATTATTAATATTTTGAATGTGGAGAAATAACCGACCCTTTTTTTCTGCGGTCGTGTGGATACGAGCACACCTGTTTGAGTCACATCTGACTGCGCGAATGGGGCCGTGTAACAGGGGAGAGAGAGGTAGGGGTCAAAGGTGCCAGCAAGATGAGCAAACGCCCTTCGCCCCCGACCCTGACTCCAAACCACCCGCCTGTTTTTAACAAATACTAGCGGAGAACAGTGCCGTCCGTGCGCAGAAATCTCACAGAGCGAGCTGCAGCAAATCAAAAGACAGCGCACTGCAAGAGTCAGATAAGTGATTCAGTCCATTTTCAGAGCGAGACATTCCCTGCGTGCCGCGTGTTCAATAGCGAAACTGCGAAAAAGGTGTCGTGCGTTTCGCACATCTGCGTGTCAATTAAAAGGACGATAATGAGCTTTTGTATCATAAGCTTTCGAACGCTGAACGCAAATACGGATTGTCAGGTATTGTCCAAATGTGTCCCATGTATTAGTGAGCAAGGCCCTAAGCATCTTTCTTATTACAAATCTCTTAAGGATTTCTCAGGATACCCACACACACGCCCCCCCCCAACCCCCCCACTTCACACATTTTGATTGGCATTTTAAATCAGGGAAGGCGACTGTCAAGACATTGTGAAATGGAAAAACAAGCCAATTGTTGGCCACTCAAATTAAATGATGCAAACACACAAATAATGGAGGTTTTTTAAAAAAAATCGCATTTCATATATGTTTTTTTAAATGGGAAGATTATGATAATCCAGCATGGTTCCTCTTTCTTAATATACAACATGCAGGAACAGAAATAGCAGTTAATTAACCGAGGAATAAACCGACTGGGCATTAGAGTACTTCTCTTTAAAATCTGTGCGGGAGGCAAAGCAGGAAGTGCGCTGAAATGCAGCAGGATCCTTCTGCTTCCTTCTCTCCGAACCAGAATTCAGGCAGAACAAGATCCAGGTTCGGGGCTTTTTCTCTTCAGAGCCTTTGCTTCTGGCAAGGCGGTGCTGATAAAAAAAAACCCGGATTTCAATTATCTATTCAATTTAATTAATTGTTTGTATTGTTGCCGTTGTTATTTCTATTGTATTTTTGTGTGAGGGTTCTGCTGAAACAGCCACGCATTCCGCAGCGGTTCGTTGAGAAGTAACGGCCACTGTGCGATGAAAGGCTCGATGTTAGCGTGTGAAAAACTTTCCGGAACGTTCCAGCTAGAAGTCTCTTTGATGAGAACCGCCGGAGAGCCATTACCAGGCTGATTTACAGCTGACGACGGCTTTGTTTTTTACTTTCTAAGGGGCACAGGCTATAATGGAAACATCTGATAATGTTGATGTTGCTACCCTGGCTTCGAGCAGAGAAGAATGAATAGATTGCCTCGTGAAGCAATATGGGACTGGCTTGAGGGCTTATGTTTTTATTTCTTCTTTTTTTAATATTTAATATCTAATACTGGAACTGCATTATAAACAAACCGCAATTTGTATTTAGTCCTAAAAACATAATATTTCTAATACTGTATTTCTGACAATGGTTTAGGTGTATGGGGGGGGGGCTGTTTTTGCAGTCTAATTTACTGGAAACTGTCCAGTAAAAAATCACCCCAGAACACGTTGGGCTCAATACAGTAATGGAACTGAAGCATGCAACTGGATGGAAAATCCAATTTACCATGTAAATTAAATTCACGACGCCACCATTTTAAAGCATGCCCAAAAAATATGGATCATTGAGGTTAATCACATGTTTTTAATTGTGAATAATCACTTGCAACAGAAAGAAAAGCCATCACATGATAATTGCCCTTTTGTTGTTATAACTCATAATGGCAATGCTGAATATGTATTTAAGGAGGTTTCATAGATTTCTTTTGAGTAGTACTATGCCAGTTAAGTCAACAGTTAACATTAGAATGTGTTGACCCAGGCAAGGCGTGGGATTCTGGCTGAACAGGGTGTGTAGGGGTGCTGTCTTCTGTTTTTGGCTGGACCGCAACAGCAGAGCCAGCCCTACAAACGTGAATATTTGTGTATTTAATTACAGATTCACAGATTACATAAATAAACACTGATACTCTGTTCCTGGGTAGAGACAGCAAGTTTGGGTGACTGCTGAACTTTCCAAACTAGGTTTGAATGCACTCCGCGAAAGGCCTTGCAGTCAGTCTTTAATTTTATCATTGCCAGCAATAAAAAACTGTGGCCCGCCTCCAAATTTGTTCTGCAGAAAACCGGACAAGAAGACAAGTACTGTACGAAGTTAGGCCCGCTGTGGTTTTTTTATTTATTTTTTTACGAACGTTAGCTCAAGGTCTGCGCGGTAATTAACAGATAAAAGAGCGGGGGTTCGTTAACTGAATATGCCGTGTCATGCTTTCACCGCTCAGCATTGATCACCGCTGCCTCACAGATGACCCCCCCCTCCGCGCCCCCTCCGCACCCCCCCCACCCCACCCTCGAGGCAAACTGACACCCCGATCCATTACCTCACATATTTATAGCATTTCAATTAGCCCCACACAAAACCCAAAATCATTAGCGTTTATTTTGGGCAGAGCGCGGCAGTGTGTGCGCGGTTTTAACGGCCGTGCCTGGTAAACGACACCAAGGACGGCGGGAACAGGCCACGCGGGAACAGGCCACGCGGGAACAGGCCACAGTCCAGGGAGCCGATGTGAACGAAGCAACTTGAAAATTACACACAGATACACAGACACACAGCCACACGTGCACGCACACAGACACAGACAGACATCCAGACACCAACACAGACAGAGCCCCACACAGACACACACACGTACACCCCCACACACACACTCACACACACACACAGACACCCCCGCATACACACACGTGCATGCATGCACACACACACACACACACACACACACACACACACACACACACACACACACACACACATCCAGACTCACACACACACACACAGTCAGACACACACACTCACACACACACACACACACACACACACATCCAGACTCACACACACACACAGTCAGACACACACACACACATCCAGACTCACACACAGACACACAGTCAGACACACACACTCACACGCAGACACACACACACGCGCACACACACACACAGAAGTACAAACTGAAAAATGCGCCAGGCCCAGGAGCAATGGATAAAGTGATTAAAAAGGCACGGCCAGAGACAGGCCTGAATGCCTCGCATAAAGAGCAGAGCGTCCGAGACGTTGTTTCCGCAGAGCGCGTCTCGGCTGGAGAGAGAGGTCAGAGAAGATGGCGGTGGTCCAGAGCCCGCTCAGCCTCTACGGGCTGCGGCAGCAGCAGTGGTGGCAGCGGCGTTGGCGCTGGGGTCCGGATCGATGCCGCGAAGCTCATCGCTGATCCACCTGGGAATCTGAAAACAGGGAAGATGCTCAGGCACACTCCTAAATTATGGCCCTCTCACAAGAAAGTCCTCACAATAAAAAAAGGTTTCAAAAAAATAAAAAAAATTAAACAAATAAATAAATAAACAACGCTCCACCTCCTCAGCGCCAGACTGTTTGTTTTTTCCGCCATGTTTATGGCAGGTATTGGTATTCGCCCTCTCTGAAAGGTCTTACGTACGGAGCCGTATAATTTTTACACGATTTATTCATTCATTTATGTGTTCTTAACGGAGACGAAATGACGCGGCCGAAACTCTGGGGACCGGCTCCGCTTTCTCTTTTTTTCCGAGCGCTAAGCCGTTATAAAAATCGCGGAACGACGCCAACGCTGCCTGAGGTGTTTCTGACACCGTTTCCTCCCTGGAGAGCGGCTGGAGGCGGGAAGGTCCGGTCTCTGAACCGAGAGGTCGACAGCTCGGATATCCTCTTTTATGTCGTCTCCCGGCACCTCAAAAGAGAGGCCATCTTCCTGTGCGACGCACACTGCCTTTGTGGGTTTCTCCAAGTAACGTTGCATAAAATGCATTCATTCTTACAAATTGAAACAGAAACGGTCGCGGGCCGAGATGTAGTAGCCAGGCCTTCGCTTGCTTGCATTTCGCAGCGTCTTTAACCGTGACTGATCTGTTTCAGGGAGTGTCTGGGCTATCCTGATATGTGGAAATGCATCTGGCCGGTCTTAAAATGCACCACCTAGGGTGGTTGGAGACGCCTTTCTGACCTATTCGTCTCCTTATTCTTTCGTCCAAGAACTCGCTGACTGAGAACCTGAGCTTCAAGAACAAGCTTTCGTAGACTGGAGTGCTGCTGCTAGGCGCTTTTTCGCCGGTGAGTACAGAACACCAGAGAGCGGCTCGTGATGCGTCCAGCCCAAAAAAGGCGGCTTTCTGTTTAACGCGAGGGGAAAAGCTGTGTGACTGTGTACCTCGGCGTTGGTAGTGCACCCTCACATCCCACTTCCAGACAGAGCAGCTTCTTGGCTTGGTAGCGAGCGGGACGTTCGGTGAGGTGTGGGGAGGGGGGGGGGGTGTGAGGGGGGTTCCCGGGGGAGAGAAACAGAATCACACTAACGGCATTTCAAAAGCTGCAAATGGCTTGTGACTGCCTGTGTCTACTAGAAACCACACAGGAAGTTTTTTTTTTCCTTCTTCTTCTTTTTTTTTTGTTGTCACCAAAGGGCAATTTCATTTCTTTTCGCGTTTTTTTTTTTTTTCATTTCTCAGTCATTTTGTGATGACCCAACCCTCAGTGAATCACGTTTTTTTGCTGATTCTCCTCAATTGTCCTTTCTGCTTGTTCATCTCTTCCACGCTGCATTGAACAGTCGAGCAATCAAGACTCTTTTTCTCTTATTGCACAGGGGACGGTGCTTTCAGCTCTGTCCCCGGCACACGCTGTTGGACGGATATTACTGACTGCAGCTCTATTAGAGTCTGCGAAACACTACAAGAGAACAGGGATTTGATTATAACTGTCCTTCGCTAGAGAGCAAGCGTAATCTCTGCCTGGAAAACAATAGCTTTCTTCCCCCCCCCCCCCGCCACACACAAAGCTGGTTGTACCCATGAGACTGTACAGTTAGTTTGAAGGTTACTGTTCATGTGCAGTAGCTTTTTACTCAATAACAGGACAGCTTTTCGTCCTCAAGCAGTGACTTCACGTTGATGAGAAGTGTAGTACTGTTCATAACCAGCTCTCCCCCCATCAGAATGGCTCAGTCAAATAACTCAAGTCTGGCGCAAGAGACAGCAAACATCAGGACTTGCCAAAGATCCATCAGCAATACATTTTTCATTGTTGGTTCAAAGTTAAAGATCTGTTGTTGAGATGGAAGTTCATACAGCAGCAACAGCGCGGATTGCAACCTCTCCCCGAATCTGGAAACCGTTAGTTCCTTCTAAATGCCATATATCATAAATTAGACAATAGCTGCCATCTTTGGAAGCATGTGCAGTTTAAATGTTACATTCAAGCAATGGCACTGATGTGCTAAACAAAGTGCAGAAGTGACATTAATACAACAAATAAAACAAACTAGGCTGCAAGACGTTTCAGAAGCTATCTATCCATCCATCTTCTTACTCCGGGTCGGGGTCGCAGGGGCACTGGAGCCTATCCCAGCATGCACTGGGCAAAGGGCAGGAATACACCCAGAACAGGTAACAAGACAAATGCAGGTCCCGCGTACAGTACCATTCACTCACGCATTCATAACCCCGACAACTGAAACTCTCCAGTTAACCTAACCCGGCAGGTCTGTGGACTGCGGGAGGAAACCAGAGTACCCGGAGGAAACCCACGGGGAGAACCAGAGAGGCCCTAGGCCAGGATTTCGCAGCCCACCACTTCCTCTACAGACTACAGTGTGGCTCGCTGCACCACCGTGCCGCCCGTCTTGTCATCGACTTTTTCCGCTCAGAAAAAATAATCACACGTGATCGCACAAAGCTTCATCATTTCGCGGTCGGTTCAATACAAAGCGAGTTCTCAGAACAAAAGCGCACGTCCCATACTGTCCCATTTGCTTACAGTTGTATTTACTGCTCGATAAGTGCATGGAGGTAATCACAGGCAATCACGTTGATTCTAAGGAATAAACATGACGACATAAAACAATTCCACGCTATTGTGTTGCTTTATATGTGTCAGAGACATCAGTTCAAAAAAAAGCATGCAGTTATAATTGCAGGCCTGAAAATATGAATGGAAAAAAATACTTCACTAGTGTCAGCATGAAACATGTGCACTTTGGCGAGGGAAAGCTGGGGCTTCAAAGCCATGCGCCTCATTTTCTTGTTTGTTCGTTTCATTTTCATGCTTGAAAAAACGACGCGTGAGCCCAGTGTGTTTTGTTTTTGTTTTTTTTCTCCTCACCCTGACTCGTTGATGTGCGCCGTCAGCCAAACTCGTTTAGTTCCTCCGCGGGTTGCAGTTGCATGATGGCAAGGGACCGTATCAGTTAACGGGACGCTCTGCCAAACGCTCGTAAAGCCCGGCCCGGTGGCAGGAGCGCAATCCGATGTGCGTTAAGCGAAATTTCCCCAGGCATCGATTACGTATTCCCAGCAGAGACTATTTACTCCCGGAAGCCTTTGGATTATTGGCATAAACGCAGTTCCTTATAATGGCGCAGACAGAATTCAGATTGATGCATTTTTATTGCAGAAGCTCTGGTGACAGATGCCAAATGTTTTTTTTGGTTTTTTTTTTTTGTAATTTTATATTTTAAGTTACTGTACATTATAAAAGATCAAAACAAAATTTATTTAGGTAATGTATTTTATTTGTCCCAATATGCTTCACAGCATCCTTCAGTCTATAATCCACACAAACAAAATCAGGGGCAACGTCGTCAAAGGAAAACTCCCTGTGGGTGCATATAGGGAGAAACTTTGGGAGTAGCAAAGTTTGGGCAAGCCCATCCTTTTCTGATCTCATACACACCAGCAGTGTAGCACTGCGGTTATAGAACTAGTCTATTTGAAAGGCTACATGTTCATTCCTCAGTTATACCATCTGAGTGATGCCATTATACCATCTGCAAAGGTGATTCATGTGAATTACCACAGTAAAAAAAGATATACAGTGCAGACCTAGGTCAAATACGTTTTTGTCTTGGAATCAAATACTTTTCTGTGCTCTATTGATCTTGCCTGGTGTAATTGAGCCTGCCGATATGACCAGAAGGCAGGGTTTTCACTTTTTGAGAGTATTTCATTGGTTCCAATTCACCAGACAAGATCAGTTGAGTGTAGAACAGTATTTGAATTGATTGAAAAAGTATTTTCCCTCCTTGATTTCCTCTATTACTGCATATTTGTCACACTGAACAGTTTCAGATCTTCAGACAAAATGCAATATTAGACAAAAGGAAACTGCGTTATCTTTTATTTTAGCTTGAATCCACAACCTGGGAATTAAAAAGAAGAGGACGAATAAGAGAGTTGTTTGAATCCAAGCTACACTTTCCAAAAACAAAAAGACAAAAACAAGTCTGGACACGTCGAGCCGTGGAGCGGGAGAGAGCCGCGGAGGGGGGGGGAGCGGTTACGTGAGCGGAGATTTCCCGCGATCAAACGCCGACTGATTTCAGTCCTGATTGATTACCACCTCCGCATTCAGACAGGCCGCGCTGGCGCCGACTGCCGAGAGACCACCCCCCCGAGTCAGGGTAACTGCCGTCGCCGTGGCGAGGTGCGTTGAGGTAAAGGAAACGGGAAAAAGGCGTTTCGATATGCGCGCGGCGCGCTGCTCTAAGGAGTAAACGCACCCGTCCGTCCCTCTGGATTATTTTAAATGCGAAGACGCGTTGCCGTGACGTTGCCGTGACGTTTCCGGTGCGGAGCGCTGAGCAGAGCCGGCCGGGTCGATGCGGCGAACATCGGTAGCCTGTGTGTTCTTTCACAGGGCCGCCGACTGCTCAGCTCAACCGGGCCTAAATACAAAAGGTCTCCATGCGTTTAAAGCAGGGCTAGCGCTTACCGGCAGCACTGGCTACTGTGAAAAGCCTCAACTTTCACCATCAGAAAGTTTTGGGCTTTTACGGGCGTTCACACGCCATTTTCAGTCAAGAGGCTAACCACAAATGACAGATGAACCTTACAGCCTAGATTTTTTTTGAACCAGTGATGACCTGGACTATGGCCCTGGTTTGTGCAGTCTTTATGCCCGAGGGTTTGGTCATGTTTAAGTTCGCTAGTGTTGCCTGGGTTGCCACTGCATTAAGCAGTCATCCACAGACTGACAGATCTCACCCCAGTCTCAGTCTCATTTCAGTTCCCATTAGCACCCATGTGATGCTGCGTGGGTCTACATCACAGGAAATGTTGACTGCCAAGTACCATGTTGTGATTGGGTACGCATGGAGGTGGCACAGAGCTGACAAGGTGCGAATCCAGGTTGGAGTTTTTTTGGTTTTTTTTTTTTAATGGGAGAAACAGCTTTCTGGTGCAGATGGGGGGGATGGGGGGGGATTTATTTGTGGTGGTCTCTGCCAACTACTGCATCAGATTCATGGTCATAAATCATAAGTGTGGTGTGGCCAGATTGTGAGAAAAAAAAAAGTTGTTATCAGAAGATTAGTGTAGTGAGGCCCTTGAATGCATTGCAGTTGGTATTGTAAACGGTGTGGATGTAATGGGAGTGTAAGGGTAAGGATCCTTGCTTAGTGTGTGAATTTTTTTTTTTAAATCCTTTATTTAACCAGGGAAGGTCCAATGAGAACATGTTTATCTTTTTCAAGGACACCCTGGAAGAAAACGCCAATGACAACAGTTGTAATTGGAGAGCCAGAAAGACAGCAATGCAATGAAAGACTGAGGGCACACTGAGGGTATTGCGAAGAATGTGTTTTTTAATGGCAAGCTTTCGGTACAAGACCTTCATCGGGGCATGAGCCAGAAAGAGAGAACAGGGGCAAAGCCCCTGGAGCAGCTGATTCGCTTAAGGGCCTTGCTCAAGGGCCCAATGGCAGAGTTCTATCTCGTAGGGACCCAACTTCATCGCTCCAGATACAAGTCTTCATCCCTATATGAACACCTATATAGCTATACAGTTGCCAGTTGACCACTAGGCTACCCTGTCGCCCCAAAACCTCATTTGCTAAGAGAAGCTGAGAGCAAACCAGAAACCGGAGAAATCTTCATGTCAGAATTGTCAGAAAAGTTCTGTATGAGACTTACTGTAGGTAGGAGACATGTCTTTGAAAATTAGTGGTGGGGATGAAATTCCAACAGGAACCACAGCTGAAAAGTAAAAAATAAATAAAAATAAAAAAGTAGATAGAAGGAAAATCACAGAGGGAGAAAAATAATCTCAGTCTTTATGAAGATAACTTAGGGTACAAATTCACAGGGTCTCCCGGTAACAGGATACTGATTGACTAGGAACAAAATGAGTGTGTTATTCACCGCTGAGATGCTGTGTTGATAAGGATGTAGTTGCGCCGGAATCCTCGTGACACAAAACTAACAAGGGACTTCGCAGATGATAACGCAGTGACAGAAAATCGATAAAATGCATTATCTGAGTATCAGTGTGTTGGCAGATATAAAATGTCTGTTTCTACCTCTCGTTCGGCTCCCCTCGAAAAGAGCACAGGATCAAAAGTCCGTCCGAGAGGCCCGGGCTCTCTGGGATTTATATAAATAAACAAGAAAGCATTCGGTGAGGTTAGAAAGCTTTGTTACTTTGCCTTATCGATCTCCTGCTTCCTCCCCATGGGAATGATATATTTCACAATAATGGCGTGCTGTGCTTCGGATTCCTCTGAAGCTGAGGGCATGGCTACGATGCGCGCTTTTAATGTGAATTTGTGAAGGGGGAAAAAAAATCTATCTAAGTCAGGGATTTTAATTGAATGAATCTGAGGAGAAAAAGAGGAGAAAAGAAAGACTTGAGGAGAGAGGCAGCTGAAAATGTGTGGATACCGACATGTCAGGCGATGATGCTCAAGGTTTGCACTCGACACACTCGAAGTCAGAGGATGTTGAAAAATGAATCCGCTCTTTAGAAATGAGAATAAAATATCCTCCCGAGACTGGGAAAAAAAGAAGTTAAAGTATATATGTTTTTAATATTAAGTTTTATTAACTTTTTTTTGACATAATGCAAGTTTCTTTGATGACAAAAAAATATGTTGCAGTGAAAATATTTTCAAAATTTAAAAAAAATATGCCATTAATTATTTTTTTACTGAATGTCCCTTGTAGTGTAGGTTGCACTGTAGTCACCTAACATAACATAACATAACATAATGACAAGAACAGGCCATTCAGCCTAACAATGCTTGCCAATTTCCTGACTAAACCCTACCTATTGTATACCAAGTTGAATAAATGCTTCTGGACATTAGGACCAGAGACTCATAGGGACAAAAAGGAATTGCCTTAGGATGATATGACACTATATTTAATGTATGACAAATGAGTTTGATATCACAAACATAGCTGAAATATATTGCCTTTTGTTTAAATGTTTTACACTGCCTGGAATGTAACGGTGGTGCATAATATGAAAAAGTGAAATCACACATTTTTTTGTACCTTCTCCTCAAATCTGGAGTACAAATGTGGCCAGAAAGAGCCCCAAAAATCAATCATTCAATAATGTAAAATGTTCACGTGTGAAATTACCAACAGTGAATACCACGTCTGCCATGCACGCTGAATAGCAACGGCGCGGGTATTTTTAATTGCGTAACTGGCGAACGATTCAGAGCTTCGTGCGGCGTTTCGCCGAAAGAACTTGTTTTCGCGTCGGCACATATGTTATGCGAAGCGAGCAGGCGGGCGTCGGTGGGCACGCGTCTATATTTGGAGCTCTTTACAAGCACGCGTGAGGAAAGCTAAGAGCGCGAACCAGCGGGGCTGAGCGAGCTTTCGAGAGCTGACGGGGAATTTTTGTCGAAGGATGGAAGCCGCTAGCTGTTCACACCCTGAGCATGGATGTGAGTAATTTCGCTGTGTTTTAGATGGGGAGGGTCGACTTGCTGTGAGGAGTAATGATTTTATGGGAAGATTAAGAGAATTAATTCGGTTATGTAGTCCGGATTTTTGGATCATTAATCACGGGGGCCAATAAGTGAACCAAAACATTCCATCAGCAATTGTTCTGAGTGTTGATGGACGACTCGCGAAATGCAATGAGAGTGACGTGCTCTCCTTCCATTCCTTTCCCAGATCTCCACACATTCTGACAGATCGCCACGCAGAGTTCCGCTCAGTAGAGACAGGAGAGTTTTTTTTTAGCCGCAGAATTGAATTGAAGCCGACTGACCTTCACTGCCGCTCTCCGTTAGTGTCCAAGCACCCTGGCTAAGAACTCCTTTCCCTTACGGTGTACACCTGTCTCAGTTCATATATAAACACCTCCCGAGGTACTTCGACTAGCTTCAGTATTTTAGAAGAAACAATGGATCGGGGAGGAAAGGTAGGAGGAGGAAGGCTGCTGGGGGGTGGGGGGGGGGGGGCTGTAACACGAGAGTTCTGTTTAATTCGAGCGCCGAGAGCAAACAACAGCAGCCCGAAAATTCCCCTTACGGGGCGACGCTGGCGGGTCGATCCGACACCCCGCCATCCCAGCGGCACAGCTGTGTGTGTGGAGCTCGGTCCCGCTCCTCGGGTGCCAGGGACACAGAGGAGAGCCGGGCACAGCCTGACAGCCAACGGCTCACAACTGTCAGACATCTTCTGTCAGAGTGAGGGAAGAGGCGCCGCCCACATTCCCTCGTTAGAGACTCCGCCCACATTCCCTCGTTAGAGACTCCGCCCACATCCCCTCGTTAGAGACTCACAGCAGCTCCAAGGCTGAACTTAAAATTAAAAGATTTGATTTCTAATAACCTGCCAACTTAAAAAAAAAATGATACAGGACATAATATTCATGTGTTAATTTAAGGCAACAACAACAACAAAAAAACTAATTTAAAAATCCATAATTAGAGTTTAGCATCAGCCCAGATTCCCCATTTGTAAAGCTCATTCCTTTTCTTTTTTTAAATCAATGTTTTTTTTGTTGTTGTTGTTGAATGAACACAGAAGACTCTTGGCTTTACAGCAGTATATATGCGTTACACACAGAAGCTTTTGGGGGGGGGGGGTGTCTGTCTTTATCCCCTGCAGCCCCCCTCATTAATATCGAAGCCCCCCAGGCAGCGTGCCCCCCAGGCAGCGTGCCGACACGCTGAATGTGTTCAAAGTACAGAGCCCTGTCTTTTTGCCCTGTCTCTTCTGAGAGAACTGGATACAGAGCTGGACACAGCTTGAATGGTTCCCTGTCTGTTTCAACAAAAACAAAAAAAACACTGTACAAGAAGATAGAGAAAAAGAGCAAGCGAGAGCAAGAGAAAGAGAGAGAGAGAGAGCCCTGTGTTTTGATTCTGATAACTGAGGGACATATACCAGCACGCTTCTCTTTGTTTCACATTTTGACAGATGCAATTGAAGGGGCGGGTTGGAGAGGTGGGGGGGGGGGTTTAAGGGAGTGGGTGTAGGGCAGGAGCTTCTGCTAGTTTTCTTGTTTGCCATGGAGAGTCACTGCTCCCCCCCCCCCCCCCTTACCCCACCCCCCCCATGACAGGAGCACAACGGAGGCCCTCAATCCAAACAGCCTTTCATCTCAGTGGGAGCAACGCCTCACCAGCCACCACGTCCAAATCAAACATTTTAAAAACGAAAAGAAAAAAAAATGCACAAATGCAAAAAAAAAAAACAAACAAAAAAAAAAAAACAAGCAAGCTGGCCTGCAATCATCAACGGCCTGGCGTACTACTGTCATTTATCGTGTCAGCGGAGATAATAAATAAATAAATAAATAAATAAATAAATAAATAAATAAATAAATAAATAAATAGACACGCTCACGCTGAGAGGGCTGAGAAGAGGGTGAGGACCGTGCGGGGCGGGGCGCTGGGATTATTTCGATGCAGAGGCAGGCAGGTGGTGTAACGGGGGTCGCAGACCCACCCAAAACCTGCGCCCGTCCCGTTCGTCACGCGCAGCACCAGGCATAAGCCGCCTTCAGCGGAAGAGACCCGTTTCAGCCCATAAAACCCAAAAGGAGGGCGCTTGATATCTTTTAAAGCTGCAGAAAATTCTATATTCCATATATATATATTTCTTCTCATTAATATCAATGTGAGCACTTTTCAGGTAACAGTGATAAAGGGATAAAAGGTACAGAAGAGATTCAAATAGCACAATTTCCCCCCTTTGCATAACCCACAAAACTTTCTGATACTGCACGACTGCTAAACGATTTGGCTGACTATGCAGGTTATCATTAAAGGAAAATGCCAAAATTTCAACTGAATTGTTGGTGAACACAGTGAAGTTTCAGGCCTAGAGATGCCAGTGGATGTCTTATTTTGAGTAAAATTATGCCCAGCATGTATAAAATGCATATTAAAAAGAACTGGAGATATTACCCCTTATCAGTTTTCTGACTCCATCACAGTTTGTTGAAGATGAGAAGACACCACGTTAGGAGTTGCAAGCATTTTGGATTATGTCGGTTATTGGCAAGTGAGTCACGGCCGTCACTAGGGAACACAGAGACGCCCCCTTCCCCAAAACATTATCTCAGATTTATTGAGCCAGTATTCAGGCAGGACCAGAACATCAGGCTCAGCATCCCGGAGCTAAACATTAATTAACTCCAATTTAGTAATGAAACTTCTAACGTTCATATGCACAAGACCAAGGCCATTACCTTAAATAAGCAGGTGTATCTAGACTGTTTTAATCATCACCAGACCAAGGATTTTCTTTAATATAACCAAAAAGTGAAAGGAAAAGAATAATAAGTCTGTACAGAACTATCACTTTTTGAAACATCAGGTCCAGGAACAGACTGGTTCTGTATGCAAAGGATTTTTTATATCACATAGCTTCAGAGGCAGTGGAAGAGCCAAACACACAGCGAAAAGAGGTTTTCCTAGGTTTCCGAGCTTGAGAGGCAGGAGCGCTTGTGGGGAAGTGCTTGAAGTCAGCTGATGAGCGTAAATCATGGAAGTCCCGCGAGTTTCGTTAAATTGTAGACTACCACTTTCCCCCGAAACAGCCGCGCGCGGGAAAAGGCGCCAGACAAGAGGTGGGCCAGTAGGAGTCCGAACCCGAGCGCCAAACCGAGTTTCAGAGTCATGATATTGCAGACGTGCAGACTCGGAGAGATTGAGAAGATAAAGCGTGTAATTAAACACAGTGCAGGCGCCCTGAGCCCTAGGATCAGCAAGAAAAACACATTCACCAAAAACGCCAAGATACAATACCGCATGTAGAAGAACTAGCGTACCACAGCACCCCTCAGCTAAATAAATACAAAGAGAAAGCTTGAGTACTTACTGAGTGGAACTGCTGGTAGCACAACAGTTAGCGAGTTAGAGGAGAATCACTCGCTAAGACAAAGAGAAGCTTGGGCGGACGAACGGCCAAGGAACCAGCAGGGGCGGTGGCAGTGAAGCCAAGCTCAGCCATGGAGAAGCCGAGTGTCTCAAGATTTCCATGTTATAGAAACGCGCATTTAGGCTACGTATCACCCGCGCTGTTTAAAGCAGTAACCTACTGTTCATGTTAGTCGCTTTCTCAAAGCCATGCTAATTAAGTAATAATAATAATAATAATTTAATCCACCCACGGAGAGTTCCTGTAAAGACCCAGAACCCCGGTAAGACGCTCTGAAACCGCATCCCTAGTTCCAGAACTGGTTTAATTGCGTATAATTGTATTTAGGTGGAATGAATGCACACAGGCACTGGCCGCAAAAACCAAAAAAATATTATAAACAATTATGTTTATATTAGTCTTATATTTAAACCTAAAATCTTATTTATGTTACTCATTTCAAGGTTTCTGTTACTTACTTCATTATTTCAAGATTTGCCAATGGAGTTTTCTTCGAGAGAGAGAGACTAATTTCAAGACCAAAACACTTATTAAGACAGATTTGTGTGTGTGTACATGTGTGGAGAGATGTGCATGTATGTGTTTGCGTGTGTTTTGGACTGGGTGATCATTCTGTAATATTGAATAAGCCGTTGTGAAAACAGTGTACTGTGTAGAACATGGATTCGGCTGCAGGCAAGCAACCAGAATCAATTTTCTTTTTGGAAATCTCTTGGCTAAGGGGAGGAGTTGGTGAGAACTAAAAACCAATCTCTGAGCAATCAAAACGAAAACTTTTCCTGCCTCCTATTATGTTCTCTTGCTGTATGTTGTTTCCTTTTATAACAGAATGAGTAGTTTCCTGTTGGGAAGCTGTTTTGTTCTTCCCTGTTTAATTTATTTGTTTATTTATCTTTTGCCATCGGCATGTATTTCAGACGGCTGTTTCAGCAACAGAACTCATGAGTTCCTGAAAGTTGTAGTGATTTGTAATTTTCAGAAACAAATGGGTTTTTTTTTTCTTTCTTTCTATCTTAGAAGCCATTGTGTGATATGCCTAAACCTTAACATCCACTGGGTTTACTTGATTTTGCTGTCATTCAGAACTTGATTGGTCAATAATAGCAGCACATTACACAATTATTATTTCACCTGGCAAATTGGGTATGAATTGGGGGCTGATTTTAAGGTGTGAAATAAAAAATAAGAAGAAAGAAACAGACCCTGTGGGTCTCCAGAACAAGGGTTGCGGAAGCTTTTAGAAGCATGTCTTACGAACATCAAGAGCAGGTTGTAAGGGCATACTTTCAGAATGTTCTTTTGGAGTACACTACAGCACAGTCTAGGGACACTCTTTAATGGGATGGTTCACTTTCTGCTTTTTTAAGTGGTATTTCAGTTTTAGGGTATATTCTTAACTGATATTCTTGATTCCACATTAGACTCTGACATCCAAATTGGCAATTGTTACTCTGCTAATTTCGACCGCACCTATCTCCTTCTCTCCTTCTATTTCCATGGGCCTCCAGCCCTGTCCCTCCCCTGAGTTTGGGGACTGCTGCAGCCCTGTCCCTCCCCTGAGTTTGGGGACCACTCCAGCCCTGTCCCTCCCCTGAGTTTGGGGACCGCTGCAGCCCTGTCCCTCCCCTGGTTCATGCCCCCCCCCCCCCCCCCCCCCCCCCCGATGCAGCCTGGAGCTCCAGATGCATCACCCCACTGCTCTAAATCGCACACTATACTTCCCTTCATTTGGACTTCCTACTTTTCCGGCTAGTTTATTACCTCAACTGTAACCAACCCAATCCATTTTATTTGCTGTGATAGATCCCTTATTACATTCCTGCTACATCCATTCTACCACTACTTCACACTAGGCCCGTCAGTGGAGGATGGCCCCCCCCCCCCCCCCCAAATAGCTGGGTTCCTCCTGAGATTTATTCCCTTCTGGGAGTTGTTTCTCTCCACCAGGATTTTTTTTTTCCTGCTTGCTTTTTTGGGGGGTTCAGGCCTATCTTTAGATGCTTAAAGAAGTTCTTCCAGCTTTACAGCTGGATATCGGGGAATTGAGGGGTTCAGCAGCCCAAAGAGTTTTTGTTCTGAAGGATAATTAATGGGGGCGACATAGCTCAGGAGGTAAGGGCGGTTGTCTGGCAGTCGGAGGGTTGCCGGTTCGATCCCCCGCCCTGGGCGTGTCAAAGTGTCCCTGAGCAAGACACCTAACCCCTAATTGCTCCCAACGAGCTGATTGGTACCTTGCATGGCAGCCTTTCACCGTTGGTGTGTGTGTGTGTGTGTGTGTGTGAATGGGTGAATGAGAGGCATCAATTGTAAAGCGCTTTGGATTAAAGCGCTATATAAATGCAGTCCATTTACCATTGAAGCGCTTACAGGAGATGTAAGCTAATGAAATGTCCACTTTATAATGACCGGTAGCAGGAAGTCCACATGGCTGTGCGCTAACATGCGCTGGCCTGTTCCTGTCCCCATTCCAAGGGACAGGAACAGGCCAGCGGTTCCTCTTGTAAGCACTTAAAAGCTCCTGCGTCACACTCACGAACCTGGCCCAATCATAACCACGAAATGGAATTTATAAATGGAGAACCTCCGGAAAGGGAACGGTCCTTAATGAACAGCACACTTCAGCAATATTATTTAGGAGTACACTTCTGGACTATGTTTTTTTTTTGTTGTTGTTTTGGAGAAGGGCCCTTAGCAAGGTTATTTCCTGTGTACCGCTGTCTTCACCATTCATGGCTGAGTTTTTTTCAGCCTCTGAGATTTTATTGGACTTTCCTTTGTATTACCTTACAGATTCTTTCTTTCTCTCTCTCTGTCTCTCTCTTTCTCTCAAATTTAAATTCAAAGTGCTTTATTGGCATGACAAAATTAGCGTTTGTTTTACCAAAGCATGACAAGGAACATGTGAAGCATCAGAGGACAAACAGTAATAGAATTATTGATAGAATATATATACATACACATGTATATGCCTATATATATATATACATACACGGTGTCAAAGCATTATTTGAAATAACACAACAAATAGAACTCTTTTTTTTCAATTATTTGCAGGCTGTCGCAAGTGGCAGCCAGTGTCACACAGTCACTCACACCCCCCCCCCACCCCCCCACCCAAGGGTAAACGGCAGCCTGCTTGCCTGCCTCTCCGAGCAGCTCTCGAAATGAAGGCGGCTTTTCTTTGTTTGTTTTTTTTTGGGGGGGGGGGGGGGGGTTCGGCAAGCGGAGGGCTCCTGGCTCCCGCCGCTACGGTGCCCCCGCCACGTTTTCGTGAGGGGGCGAAGCTCGGCCTCGGGCTGCTGGTAACTGACGGAGCGAGCGCGGAGCGTCGCTCGTCCTGTCCGCGCGGCCAGGTCGCCTTGGCGAGGGGCCAGACCGCAGCTCGCCAGCTCTGCGCCCCGTCGCCGCCGTCCCGTGCCTGTCGTCTTTCCCCGCGGTCCGCCGACTAAGCGGTCCGCCAGGTCGCTCTCTCGTTTACGGCCAGCGTGCTTTGCTGTTTTTTTTGTGTGTCGCGTGCCTGTGAATGATGTCATTTTATTTGCTGATGTTTGCAGTCTTCACATGGGGCTCATTTCCAGCAATTGCTGGCATTTTGCATCAGGGTTCAAAAGAGTTTGCTCTTCTCTAAATGGATGCAGGATGCTATTCCCTTTTTTTTTTGTTTGTTTGGAGTGGCAGTTAGGAGTGGGCACTGGCCTGTGTGCTTTGTTAGTTGTTTTCTTTTTAGCTGTTGTATTATGCCTGTGGTGCTCTCCAGCAGGCAGGTTACTGCACGCGGGACCGCTAGCAGACCCCTCTCTCGCGCTCTGCTGAGACGCTCAGCGTCGCTCTATATCGGGAAGGAGCGGCACGGACAGATGGCAGCCGAGGGGGGGGGGGGGGGGGGGGGCGCTACCCACTGCATGATGGAGTCTGGCGTACCAGCAGCGCCAGGCCACTTTGACCAGGTCCTGTTTGCTTTTTCCGACGTAGCCTAGCTGCAGATCGTCAGAAGTCACGGCGCTGGCTGGAACGACGGCGGGAAGCGGTTAACTTCCCGCCGTCGGCCGTTTCCGTGGGAACTTGACGCGCATTTCCTTTCTGTGAAACGAACTGTGTCACGTGACCGTGGCACGGTGCCTTTTTTTGTGGTGCGTGCGCTCAGACAAAGAACCGCAATATCCAATAAAGGAAGCAGGAGACTGCTGGTGACTGTTGAGCTGATTGTTCTGGAAGCTTCTTTCATTGACCGCTATTTTTTGTTTTTAAAAAAAGGCTGTATCTGGTCCCCGTACATGTCATGTCATGAACATGCCAACACAGGGCACCCTTGCGCTCGTCTGTAGTTCTGCGAGCATTTGTTGAACAAGCAGAGGAGTTTGGCCCCTTGTCTCAGCAACCACGGTAACGCACTAATTAAGCAAAGAGACACCAGAAGGTGTTTCGACCGCGCCACATAATTATCTGGAATCAAGGAAAGTTTACACCACGTCTGTCATGCGCACACTAGCTATTTATATCCTACATTTGTGGCTGCTTATGCAGCGCTCCAGTTTACCCTGCAGCCATAGCCTACGTACAGTATGTAGTTGTAGCTCATATATAATTTACTCTACTCTGTATAGATGGGGTCAACACACGGAAGGCAAGTACACACTGGTGCAATGCTGTGAGCACCCTGCAACTGGATGTTCAATTAATCACTGCAGTGAAGGAGGTGGGGTGGGGTGGGGTGGGGGGTGGGGGGGGGGTTACATTCTACCAGGCTGATTTCAGAGTCCAGAATGATGTAGGTTCACCTTTTTCCAGGATGGACTTAAATCGCAACTCTACATTATGTGAGTGTATACAGTGAGCTCCATAATGTTTTGGATGAACACTTTTTTTCTTTTCTTCTTGATTTGGCTCTGTACTCCACAGTTTCAGATTTGTATTCGGACAATTCACGCATGGTTAGAAGTGCAGATTCTAAGCTTTTATTAGGGTGTTATTATACATTTTGGTCTTACCGTGTAGAAACCACAGCGTGTTTTGCACTTTGTCGCACATCGTTTTGCATGCGATGGCTGCTTGAAGTCTGTGAGACGTACACATCCCCAGGTGCTGAGTATCTTTCTCTGGTGATGCTCTGCCAGGCCCGTACTGCAGCCGTCTTCAGCTCTTTCAAACTTCTTCAGTTTGTTTCGGGGGCAAGTCGCCTTTATGCCTCTTCAGCATATAAAACGCACGTTCAGTTGGATTCGGATCGGTTGACAGACTTAACCTGTATTTTCTAGTGTTTGGCTTTGAAAAACTTTCTTTGTTGCTTTAGCAGTATGTTTGCGATCATGGGTCTTGCTGTGGGATGAAGTGCCATCCAATGAGTTTGGGGGCATTTGCGTAAAGTTTAAGACACTTCTGCACACTTCAGACTTAACCCTGCTGCTGCTGTCAGCGGTTACATCATCAATGAAGACAAATAACACCCCCACCACCATGTTTCACCAGATGAGGGCGGGGGGGGGTGCTTTGGTTCTTTGCTCTTGCCTTTACTCTGATGCTTGTGTCTTATCTGTCCACTAGACCTTTTTCCAGAACTCTGCAGGCTCTTTTAGGTGCTCCTAAGCAACCTGTGACCTGGCTACCCTGTTATCGCAGCAAACTTAGTGGTCTGCATCTTGCAGTGTAGCCTGTAGTTCTGTCTGTGAAGTCTCCTGTGGACAGTAGTCACTGACACATCCACGCCTGCCTCCTGAAGAGTGTTCCTGATCTGTCGGACAGGTGCTTGCGGGTTTTTGTTCATTAGGGTTAGAATTCTTCAGTCATCAACTGTCCAGTTCTTCCTTGGCCTACCAGGCTCCCCAGTGCTCTCTTTCTTCTTAATGATGTTCCAAACAGTTGGTTTTGATAAGCCTAAGGTTTGGCATTCTGTATGTCTCTGACAGTTGTTCCTTATTTCCCAGCCTCATAATGGCTTCCTTGACTTTCATTGGTTCAACTCTGGTCCTTGTGTTGACAGAGACCAACAACAGACTCCATTTGGGAGTACAGAGCCAAATATAGAAAAATATGTCTTTGTCCCAAGCAATATGATGCTCACTGTGTGTGTGTGTGTGTGTGTGTGTGTGTGTGTGTGTGTGTGTCTATAGTGCCTTTATAAACTGGTTAAAACAGACATCGCGTACATTCCAATCAACGTTTTATATATCTGAATACAGAAATAAAATCATAGGTTTTATTACTGAATTATCTGAAGAGCCATTTAGTAGAATTTGCGTCCTGGAGTTTTTGCACTGGGGGCAATAAAGTTCATCTTATCTTACACTGAGCTTTTCAGGAAACTTTCAGGAAAATATCGCTGGCAAGGCCACTACACGTAAACACATTTCACATACAGTCGTGTCTCTTCGTAAGTATCTTCTGCCTGTTCTTGGTTTGCTGTACTTGGGTCTTTTTAAATTCGTTTCAGTCGCGGTATCACCTATAGACCAATGCTCGTGCTCCTCACAAAGGCAATTCATAAACCACTGTTTACTGCCAATGTGGGCGGTACAAACAAATTCAAGGTGCAGAGCGTGCGGTTTGTTTATTGTACCGCTGGGCGGGCTTTGACTGAACTTCAGAAAACATTTCCACGCTGAAATGGCCTTCAGTGTTGCAGCTCTTTCTTTCACGCGGCAGAATTAAGTGGTTAAATGCTTTCAAGGCCGCTGTGAATAAACCGTGCGGCATAAAATAGCGCTCTATTTATTTTCCGCGTTTCAATGCCCTCTTTTGTTCCCCGAAGTCACGTGGTCCGCTCGGAACATGCGATTCAGGCCGCGTTAGAGAAACGTTACGGAGACGAACGTTCTTTAACAGAAACGGATGCCGGATTGCGCCGATGCAGGTGATGGCGCTGCTGCACTCTAGGACATATTAGGCGGCACAACAACCTGCAATTGTCGTGAGTGTCGTTCGTGAGCTTTTTCAGAAACCAGACTTAATTTGCCTTGGCGTGTTTGAGTGTATGATGGGGATATCCGAAAATCTGGGCCTCCAGACCTGTAGTGCACTGGTTTTCATTCCTCTCCTCTAATCGGGACTCACTTAAACATGGGAGACGTGGCCGTCTGGGTAGCGTAGAGGTATAAGCACTCGCCTACCACCGCAGAGGCCCGGGTTCAATCCCCGGCAGCAGTACTTCCGGGTTGGTCAGACGTTCCTAGGAACACAATTGGCTGTGTTTGCGGGTGGGAAGCCGGTGAGGGTATGAGTCTTGATCGTTGCATTAGCGACTCCTGGTTGGTCGGCGCGCCTGTTTAGCAGGGAGGGGATCTGGGGGAGATGGCGTGAACCTCCGCACACGTTACGCTCTCCCAGTGGAGCTCCTCGCTGTCAGGTGAAAAGAAGCGGCTGGCGACTCCACATGTATCGGAGGAGGCTTGTGGTAGTCTACACCCTCCCCAGACCAACAAAGGATAGCGCATCGACCTAAATTGGGGAGAAAATGGGAGAAAAATGGCACAAAAAAATAACATGGGAGACATGGCCAATCAGCAGCATTAATCAATCGATTAACTATCAGGTAGAATAGAAAAGCCAGCAGTGGCCTCGAGGGCCAGATTTGAGTTTCCACGGTGTGTGACTTAGCAACTGAATATTTAATTTAATACAGAACCGGAACCGGGAGAGAACGCCGGTAGAGAAGAAACTTTATAGTCTGGAGATACGCGCAGTCTGCGCCTGGGGAAGGAGTTTAAGGCTGACCTTGATCTCTCTCGAACATTAACAGATAAATCATGGTAGATTATACGCGGACTGATAGAGTGCTGCAGATGAACAGATGGGTGCATAAATCAGCGTTTACCCTGACAAGAACCAATTAAATCTCGCTCTGAGAGCGTCTGATAGTGGCTGATTGGCCGTGGATAATATTATTGCGCTAAGCCCGTTTTGCAGGTGTTTTCTTTGACATTAAGTGTCGGTGATTCTAGCTCTCTTCCAGAGTTTCAGTGGAGTCATTTGGGATAAGAAAAAAAAATGTTGATTATGGCGGATGGCATGGGCATCTGTTCGGGCCGTTGACAACATTGAGATCGTTTTGGCCTTCGGGCATTTCGGATTCGACGGTTATTGTTACATTGTCGTGAAATTTCTTCTCGCTGTGAAGAATGCCTGACTTTTTTAACATTCTGGACGGATGTGCCTGCAAGGCAAACATATCGCGGTTTCCATCGCAGCACTTTTGACACGAGCAATATTGGAGGCGCTGTCCCGAGGTTTCTCCTTACCAAGAAGAGTGTCTGACACTACCACGGCGGCGAAATTATATCGAGAAATAGGCCTACCCTCTTTGGGGGGAAAAAAGGCTACATGCTGTAACTGCATTTAGATCAAGCCTGCCATGCATTAAAAAAAAAAATAAAAAAAACACTTGTCGGTCGCCCACTCAATCTGTTTATAATGCCATCATAGCGTGGAGTGCTTCAAATCATATAGCCCTGCACCCTGGTACAAAAAAAGGAAAGAGAAAAGAATAACTGTGGGCTACACATGAACAATTCAGGGAAGAAGAATCCATACGTAAGAATACTGAAGTGAGCCTCAGCCATGTTTGAGGTTAATGCATCTGACTGCACAGGCAAAATGGAAACGGGCTGCATTTATAGGGCACATTTTCCAGCAACAACTGCACAAAGGGCTTTAGATTAAACGCCTCTCATTCATCCATTCGCACACACACACACACACACACACACGCCGATGGTCAGGCAGCCATGCTCGTTAGGAGCAGTTGGGGGTTAGGTGTCTTGCTCAAGGACGCTTCGACACACTCAGAGGACTGTGGATCGAACCGACAAACCTTTCAGTTGCCAGACGACCGTCTACCTCCTGAGCTGACGTCACTAAGATGTCACGACAGAGAAACCATTGAAAATGCATGACAATGGGACAGCACTTTGTTCCTGAACTCCACTCAGTGACTAGAACATTAAACAAGCACGTAACTGTCCAGACCCTTGGCGCAGCTCACTTCCGCAGACACATTAGGTTATCCATGACTGAGTGAGCGAGTGACCACAATTTGCCATGCATAGAAAAAACACAAACAAAATACATCCCAGTTCAAGTAAGCTTCATGTATTCATACCACATTTGTATATGAAGTTACCAATATTTCAGTGTCCACCAATACATCTTTTGTGGCTGCTCACTGGTCCGGATGGATCTTGTGGGGCAGCTGACGGCAACACCAAGAGGCAGTGCGTGCATATGCGTCGTGATCGACAACAAGATGAAGTGGGCAGAGGTTAATTAAAGTCATTCTTCGCGGTTAGAAGAAATTTTACGGCAACGTAAAACTACAGAGACATGGTGTGATTCTGAAAGGGGATTCTATTTCACCTATAAGTAACAGGTATGAGTTGTGATCTACTGCGAATCGATGAAAATGCAACACTGTTCCGGAAAATGCAGCATACTTACCAGTTATCTTATTACAAGAGCAAAGTGCTTCCTCTGCGTTTCGTCTGATATAACAATTAAGATAATTGCAGGGAACATAATTAAGGCTGAAGTCAAATTACAGCAGAAACAAATGGCCTGATTCGTTTGTAAGAATAAAAAATAAGAAACAGTTCAAATCGTACTCCCCCAGCATAACTATTTTAGTAGACAATTTAATGGGACATCAACATACTGTACGTTGCCATAAAATACAGCAGCATTGGAAAAGTGTGTCTATGGAACATACAGTATTAGTGGTTCATCTGTTTCACTTCTTTCTGTTCAAAATGTACGTTAAGATCTTGGCACCATATGGTGTGCACCTCTTGCTCCTGCATCTTGTTTTGCAAAGATTTGTTCAAGTTGCTTAAGGCTGTATCGGATACTCATGCATCTTCGATCCCGCTTGCTCTCGAGTGCGGGGCCGAAAGCCCGTATGCTTGTGTGCTGCTGCCACCTTGTGGCCAACATGAAAATCACGCAGAGAGGCCTATTTTGGAAGTGAGGTCGAAACGTTGGTGAGGAGTGGGGTCTGTCAGACAGTGTTTTCGCTACGACAATCAGCAGGTGAGGCGAGTTCTCTGTGTGCTGTAATCAACAGTTTGATAAAGTTTGGTGAAGAATAACAACAAAAAAGAACATACCTTGTGGTTCGGCGAGTCCAAGGCTGAGGTCCGTGACTGGACGTGTGTGGAGAAGCAGGAGCTGAAACAGGCAGTTCAGAAAAGCCCTTTTTTTGAGATGCTGATTATTGTTGACTGCACACAAGACTGCAATTGCAGTTGTAATGGCATATGAAATATTGAAGCAGTGATACTAATGAATTTTTTTTAATGATGTATAATGATATATAAAACATTAATTTAGCAGCATTCACCTGATTTATATTATTTATAATCATGCCAGACTTGGCTTACCACATTCCCACTCCAGTGTGTGTGTGTGTGTGCGTGTGTGTGTAATATAATATATAATTAACTATAGTAAGAATGAACATGAACACAAATTCTGAATGCATGCCTGTATGCACTGCATAGATTTCATAGACTAAAACCCTAAAGCCATAGGTCACTCCTGGGTGCATATTTGTCCCCTGTATGCTATTTGCAAATACGTTGTTTTTAATTAATTTCATTTTCTGTTTGTATTATTGCCGTGGTCTTCTGACCTTGTTCCAAATAATCCGGTGTCCTGTCCTGTCTCTGTTCAGCAGTGGTCGGTTTGGACAATCCTGGACAAAAACAAACAAACAAACAACATCTGTCTCGTTAAAATGCCAAAACTCAAGCCCTGGGCACGCGAGCGTCTTTTGCGAAAACCAGCACTTAATTAGTCAGTGGCACCTGATCACTGAGGTAGCCGATGCATGGCGCCAGCCAACTTTCACTATGCATGGGCAGCTGCTGCCAGTTCCAATTCTGTAGCTGCATCAATTTTATTTCCTTTTTTTTTTTTTTCTTTTTCTTTTTGCGTCTATCTAACCTGGTCGGTCAACTGATAACTCTTGTGCATCGATGACCCAGGGAATTTAATTGGATAGTTAATACAAGTGATTGTGTGGCTAACTGTAGGTAAAGGGTGATGACTTGGCCAGGTGTAGAGAGCCAATTCCTTGCTGGGAATTAGTCCAGGACACCAAAGTTGATACTTTTTAAATTTTAATGACCCCAGTCAGTAAAGTCATGCAGTATGTGCAACGCATACTGTACATCGTGGCAAATGCGTTATACACAGACCTCTGTGTAGGAAACCTTTTTACTTCCCTGAATGGCATTCGTTAAAACATCACTAAGATGATCGCTCCACGCGCGTCTTGACGCACTCGTCTCCCAGATCGTGTGGAAAGCGTTTTCTCCAGGCGATTTCCCTAATTGACCTTCCGTTACAGGTTGAAGGGGAACGGATTAGTGCGAATGAGGCGCATCGTGGCTTTTCACAAGAGGCCGCGTACCGTTTGCACCGCTGTTGTCGGGGAGACATAATGGCTCGAGCACGGCATTAATGGAGGAAAACATCGCCTGGCATAATTAATTTGCAAAAAAAATTAATTGCTATATTAAGGATGTGTTGTCCCTAACGGCAGGCACTGCGCCCGTCATAAGAGATTTTCATTAAGTTTACTTGTTTACCGCACATTTCATTTCGCAGGCCATTGTTCTGCTTAAGGTACCGCAGATTGGAATATGCAACGGGGAGAGAGAGTGATTAAACTGAGCATGTGCGCAGGGGTTTAAAAATTATACTGTACACATGCTCTATTCACAATAAACAATACCTTTTTAGTAACCATTAATCCCTATTTAAGTATTATATATATATATATATATACACACACACACACACATCTTTTTACTGGAAGCTGGTTGTGTTCAGTTAATGACGTTATGTTAATCTGTTCACTCATTAACTCTGCTGCAGGTCCCACCTCATTAAACACACAAACACACACACACACACACACACACACACACACAAACTGTTTTGTAACGTCATGTCCGTTGTGTGATGTGTATGAAACGGGTACCTGTGGGGACAGCAAATGTTTCCATGCCCTCTGACCTGGAAGTGGATCTCTGCAAAAACATCACCCTCGAAGCCCAGAGGATGACAACAAATCGGAACAGATCTTCCCGTTCGGAAGCCTGTCTGATGCATTCCTGTCACACCGGCTGATTGCCCGTTTCCTGTTTCCTTCTGCCGTGATCTCTGCTTCTGTGAGACGTTTTCGTGATGACTGCCCCTGCCTGTCTGGAGGCTGACAGCGATGGGTTTCAGTGTGTAATATCACACAAACCGATGCAGCACGCACACAGTGCCCGTATGAAGCCTCGAAACCTTCCGTGTGACCCAACCAGGAATGCGGTGAACACCAAGTCACGACTCTGTTTCCTGCTAATTGCGACAAGTAATCAACAAACATGAACATAAACTTGAGTTTAAATAATTGCTTCCTCTGTTTTTTTGTGTTTTGCAGCGATTAAATATTTAGGGCACCCCCCACCCCCCATCCTCCTCCTCCCCCCTCCTCCTCCTGTTCTCCACAGCCCCTTGGTGTCGATGGAGCCAATATGCAATTATGGCTACTGTTATTTGTCCGTCCAGCCGAATGCGATACACGCTCCCTGTCGGTTAGCAATGCATGCTGGGATGAAAGCAGAGCTCGTGCAGGGCGATTGCGATCATTCGCACATTTTTACCGGACGCCTTTTTTTTTTGTTTAGTAAAAGGCTGATGTGGCCCTGCGTAAGACGGGCCGGGGGGGGGGGGAGGGAGGGAAGGCCAGCGTTTGTCCTTGTTGTCGTTTTTGTCGCTGGCCGACCCCTCTGTTTGTCGTTTCTTTTTCTCTGTCTCACCTGTTCT
Organism: Anguilla pacifica; assembly: GCA_039654925.1. Taxonomy (NCBI): domain Eukaryota; kingdom Metazoa; phylum Chordata; class Actinopteri; order Anguilliformes; family Anguillidae; genus Anguilla; species Anguilla pacifica. The sequence continues at coordinate 67,317,723 of CM077287.1, forward strand.
CTGTTGTGCGCCCAGCATGAGGAACAGCCGACCTCTGTGACCCGAAAAGTGAACACCAAACACGTGCACGCCACAGATCACTCCCTGCTGTCTGTTTCCAACACAAAGAGCTTCCCGAAAATATTTACAGGCCGGCCCTGGACCGTGCTAATCCCATCGCTTTGACCTGTTCTGTTAGACCAAAGATTAAAAGGTAAAACAGCAACATATTTAGGAAGAGGGCAGTTCGAGTCGTGGATATGACCATTCCCTAATGTTTAAAATACAATCTCATTGCATACAAGCTGTAGGGAAGCATTGTTTATTTTTGTGTCTCCCGCCCCCCCACCACCCCACCCCCCCCCCCCCCAAATCAGGAAAGTCAGCTGAATGCCATGCATAATTAAGTTTGGAAGACAAACTCTCAATCCGTCTGAGTTAAGATTAGAGTGAGGTGGAAGAGACTTCTGTGCTGTTATATACACCCCATTACATTATAAATTATTTACAGCGTCTTGAGATTGGAGTTGGATGGGCTGGGGTGCTGGTGGGGGGGTGGGGGGGTGAGATACCTGCTTTGTACCCTTGAGCTTGATGCTTGACCTTAAATGGTTCAGTTAATATTTATATCTACTGATGTATAATACATGAAAATATAAACAGACCTGGGTATTGGAGTTTGTGTCAGTTAATAGGGTATCCTATAAGATCCTTCAAAATAGCCAAATCGTGATTTTCAGATGTACAATAAAGATGGATTTGTCCAAGTATAAATGCCAGCAGTGAGTAAACATGTTTGCCTCTAGTTTAGGTCTTTTTATTATTATTATTACTTTTGAAATTATTTACACTATGGACTGCAGCGTCATTGATGGTCACATGATGCTGTCACAGTTCAGTCATCCCCATTTGTCCTAACTGATCTGGTTCTCAGGAGATGCAAGAGTGACCCCTAGTGATGCACAGGTAAAATACAGGCCGGCAGTCTACCGTCTTTTCAATGTTTTAACATCGTCCAAAGACTTTACTGATTCTGAAAAGGCACCAGGTACACCAGGTACAATGTGGGCAACTGTAGACAGGCCCACTCTGCCAATGCCTGGAAGCATGATATTGTCCTCACCAATGCAACTTTGGATCTCTCACAGTAGTCAAATTGCATTATTTTCCTGGACCATGTCTGTGAATAGCCCTCGTCGACCACCACGTGGTCACCCTTCAATTCTGCAAAAGGAATAAATACACAACTGACAACATAAAAACACAAGTTTTAATTTTCAACAAGACGCATGAAACATCGGTACTGTGGTCCTCTTGTAATAGCCTCCATTAGCTACTCGGCCTCCCAGTAAACGCTGTAGTGTTGTGTTGCTATGTTACAGGGCAGACCAATCTATTCTCATTTCTGAATGTTGACATGATTGAGGCTGAGCTTCAGCTGAACCGTCTGCCCTGCTTCCCTTAGCGTCAAACCGCGGTTGACCTAGAGGCCAACCAGAGTCGCTCGGATCTCCTCTGAGATATTTGCCCTCCTTGTTCTTCCTCATCCTCCTCCTCCTCCTCCTTCTGATCCTACTCTTTCTGCCACTCGTAACGTCAGCCATTATCCTCCCACACAGGTGTTCACCTCACGTCTTTTTATTCGTGCTAAAGCGCTAGTCGCTAATTGAATAAACAAAGCAGAAAGTGTTTGACCTGTGAAAAGTGGGTGTGGTGTGTTCAGTTAATAAGTGAAGTTTATTATTTTTAATGGCAGCATTTTCCATGTGAACACAAGAGAGATTTACTTCATGAAAACTACGCCTAAAGACGAGGCTTGCGTGAAGTTTTAAACGTGACTGGAGTCTGTGTGAAAACAAGTGAAACTATTTGCTTATAGTTTTGAGGATATTATTTTTATTTTTGCACAAGAACTTAAAGTTTATGCTCATTTGGGGGTCATAACACCAATTTTAGTGTGTAAACAATTGATAAAAACTGTAATCATGAAGATTGAAACTTTTTAGGAATTAGTAATTGAATACTGCATATAAAAAGTGTTTTTTAATGAGCGAGAAATATAAGGTTTTGAAAGTAAAATCCCAGAACGCATTGCGCGCTGCACAACATCTGAAATTGAGCTGAACTTGGTGGATTATTGTAACGATGTCTTTAGTCCCAGTCTCCAAGCAATTAAGACTTGGTAAACATGTTTTTAATATAGTGAGTAGGCAATTTCGAAACAGAGACAAAACCTACATAAATGGCATGAAGATGAAAAAGTGTTGGCGTATCTTTTGGAATGCAAATGGCACATCCGACTTTTCCAGTAAGCCTGTATTCAATCAGTGCTCATCCTTAACAGTTCTCCATTAAGTACAAGCATTATTTTCTAATTTTTCTTATTTACCACATTATTTTGATGACTTAATTTTTTTTTACTATTATTATTTTCAAAAAAACATGAATAGGGATTTCTGGCCTGGGCCTTTCTGTGTGGAGTTTGCCTGTTCTCCTCATGTCCGCGTGGGTTTCCTCCGGGTACTCCGGTTTCCTCCCACAGTCCAAAGACATGCAAGTAGGCTAATTTGAGACTCTAAATTGCCCATAGGTATGAGTGTGTGAGTGAATGGTGTGTGTGCCCTGCGATAGATTGGCGGGCCGTCCAGGGTGTATTCCTGCCTCTCGCCCAATGCATGCTGGGATAGGCTCCAGCACCCCCCCGCGACTCTGCCCAGGATAAGCGGGTATAGATAAATGGACGGATTAATAGAGACTGAGAATAACAGATCAGCAAACAGCCACACAATAAATCAAAATAACTTAATCGTAGAAGCAAATAGATATGTACATTTAATTAAGATGCGCAGCATAGCTGAAATAAACTTGAAAAATGTCGGTTGAAACTAGGACGTAACCGCTGTACTATATTTAGAACGAAGTTATATGCAAACGCGGCTCTACTGTCCCCCTGGGGCTTTTTCGCGGTATCAGTTTTTTTTTTTTTTTTTTTTTAATTTTTTTTTTTTTAAACAAGTCTGGTCTGGAGTTCCCTGCGCTTGCCTGAGGCTGCCCTCTGCACGCAGCCTCTGGGGCAGCCACCAGGGGGTAAGATAAGCACCGGGGCAGCGCTCTTAGGGGCATTTTTTCCGTGGGGGTAAGTCCCGTGTCTCTGTTTCTCACTGCCTGTGGGGTGCCCGGGCGTGCGGGAGAACGCGCTGAACAAGAGCGTATCTGCCAGACGGCGAGGAAGGAGCGCTGTCCATCCATCCGTGCTGTTTTTCTTTCAGACCTTCGCCGCCAAAAAAAATCTCAGTTGATTACAAGCTGTAAATTAACTTTATGCCACCGTTTGAAATTAACTGACTTAAAGAATGATGAGAGGGGTTGGGGGGCGGGGGGGGGGGGGGGGAGTAATTAAATTTACAATGTCATTTTTTCCTTTGTTGCTAAGATTTATTTAATTATTTGAAGTTTAATCGTATCCCACCCAAGTCCTCTACAGTGTATCAGTCATCGTAGCTGTAGCTTAGCACTCTCTCTTCACTGAAAGTGCCCAGAATCTCACCCCCCCCCCCCCCCCCCCCCCCCGGGGACAGGGGGTGCGCGGATGCTTTACCTCAGGAGTCACAGCCCGAAAATTCCATCTCGCTTCAACGTGGCCACGCCCCTTCCCTCTCACCACGCCCCTTTGCTCACCTTCGCAGGGTTGGGCTCATTCCATTCCAGAGGAGAAAAAAAAATGGCGGGAGGAAAAAATTTTTACGTAAACATACAGAACTTACTTACTAAAGACTTACTAAGACTTCTACAGGCGTAGAAGAGAGTGGGTTATTTTTTTTTTTCTGTCTTAAATGAGTTTCTCGAGCATGCGTGTAGGATTCTTTTATCATCTGGGCACTGATGATCACCACTGAGAAACACTGCCTTAAAACATACAAATGAAACAGGAACAGTGCATTCCTCTCCACTCTCAGGTTTGCATTCAGGCAAAGTGACTGGAAACGAAGGAAGCGGGGGGGGCGGGGGGGGGGGGGGGACCTGTTCATCTGTCAGCCGTTGGGGGGTTGTTCGGGGGGGGGGGGGGGGGGGCGAGACGTGACGAGACATGCCACTTAAAACACGGGACCAGAATTTCGACCAGGTTTACATTTAGGGTTCACGCCTAAATGTTGAGTCAGCAAAGTCGTTTTAAGGGATTTTACAAGAACTTTCAAGCTTTTTAATAAAATAATAATGACACAATTAGTTGTGAGTGTATGTTTTGAACACACACACACACACACACACACACACACACACACACACACACACGTATATAATTTTTGCTTTCTGCTGTTTGTATGTGTATGAAAGATAAGCATTACTGGAGGTTTCCTTATTTCGTATGTTTCCACCCATTTATTTTAGTTACTCGCAGCGTGTATACAAGAAGACCACGTAACGTGCTGTATGTGTGTGTGTCTGAAAAACCCATCAAGGGACAAGCATCGGAAATTAGCATATGCTATAAATGCTGTGATACATTGCATTGGATATTTGTTTGACAGTAATCTATGTTTAAATGTGTCTGTCCCTATCAAATAAACATTAAAACAAAAAATAAAAAACTAAATGTAGCGACGCTGAAAGTGTGCATGTGTGTGCGAGAGAGAGGACGTGTGTGTGAACATGTGGCACACCCGCCTGACACCAGTGTACCTGAACGCACGCGGGCTGGTGTTCAAACCGGTTTCTCGTTCTGAGACTGAACCTCAACGCTCGCCGGGCCCTTAAACAATATTTATTTTGAAGGACGCTCTTTCACCCCTCGCATCACACGCCAGCGTAAATCATCCGGCTGGAGGACGGCTGGCGTCGCACCTGGCTGGCGGTGAACGCGCGGGACGTCAGGCGGCGTTTGGGAGCGCGCCGCTCCTGAGCAGCCACGCCTTCCATCCGGGCTGCAGGGAACAAAAGCACGATGCAAAGAATGTGCAGAAATGAGTGATAAGTGTTGAGTGTTGAACGGGAGGGGGATTTTTCCACATTCTGCCACATTCCTGCGCAACGCAGCATTGCTGTACTTGTTTACGTAAGCCTGCAGTACAGTGCAGTCATATCCGCCCCCCCCCCCCCCAGCGTAGGCCTGAGGTGGGATTTTCGAATCCCAGCCTCTCACTCGCGAAAAACATTCCGTAAGTAAACGTGTTGCCAGTCAGCTAAAGGCGATATCGCCTCTTAGCTGAGGGCAATGCTCTTATTTTTGAGTCTGAGGGATGCGTAGCCAGAGAGTTGCTGTCATGGCGATATGTGACAATTCGATTTAACGCAACCGAGTGTGCTTCGCTAGTGAGCTAGCCGAGCTACACCCGCTACGTCAGCATAAACAGGTCAAAGGTCACCACCACTACTTGCTTCAAACGTTATGCCAAAAAAACTGCAGGCCGTGTTCTAAGATGTAACTCCTATAATAATGCCATCTGGAAGAAGGAATTTGGAAAGCAAAATCACTTTATTTGACAGATTTTAGGACGTGACGTGAGAAACAGAACCAGATTTTTTGCACAACAAACACGTTTTACACATCAATTTTGACAACCAAATAAATCAAAGCGTTTCGTTTTCTGTTTTGTTCACAATCATGAGTGAATTTTTGGGAATGCCATTAATTATAGGTAGAGGTACATTGTAATTTTATTCAGGCTGTAGCGTATTTTGCATAAAGTATGAAATAAACCTTTGTTCAGCACCAACCCATAGGAAGAAGGAAGATTTAGCGTTTAAAATTTTAGAAAAATTGATTTACTATTAAAAGCGTGCTAGAATTGAATCTTGAAAAAACATTCCGCCAAATTCCTTCACTTAAATCCATTCTGCAACCATAAGAAAATATAATGAAACATAATCAACCTCCTTAGCCAATTCCTGAAAGAGAATGCATGAACTTAGTGTATCTATGCCCCTATTAGCTGTCAGTTAAGCAAGCCTGTTTTTCACCATTTTTTACTTTACCATTTTGATATGCAGTCACATTTCATCCAAAAAAATGAAAATATAAAAAATATATGTTAAGAGAATAAGCAGTTGTGATGCAAAGGTAAGACAAAGTAGAAAAATGCTTTGTTATTAAATGCAATGAACTATACATTTCCACAAATTATACTATTTTACTGAGTTTTTGTTCTCACTTGTACAGTAGGCCTTGTGTGTTCAAAAGTAATATGACTACACACTGTACATAATATAACCATATATTTTTTTAAAATCCAGATTGTGTGAATCTTTTTAGTTTGTTTTCACTTTAGAAACGAGAAATATTAATTTACACACGTCAAAATTCAGTATCAAAATGTTCTAGCCTTGTTACAAATTCATTCATACAAAATCACAGCACATTCAAATGGGTACCCAGAGTACAGTGTTAGTCCAGCAGAGTATAACCATGAGTTGTGAAAATGAGGGGTTTTGGCCCTGGGTCTATCATTAGAACAAGAATGTAATCATTGTCTGTGAGTCAACTGCATACCCCTGGATATAGTATTAATACTGTTATCTGAGTAGCTGTCTTTGGGTAAGGTGTTCTATCCAGGGTACAGCATTGCTACAATGCAGTTATTATATTGGAGCAAAGCTTTTTTTCCCATGATGCAACAGCGTAGCTGCTGCTTTTCAGCAAATTGTTCATACAGTGTAATAGCTGGTTTGAGTAGGGTTCCTCTTATAATACCTTATTAATACTCCAGTGTAGTACTTGCCTTTGCGAAGCATACAGTGTACATTCTTAGTACAGTGTAACAATTGACTTGTAGCAGGGTTTTTTGAGTAGTGTTAATACACCAGCATAAACGCTGAATTTGAGTAGGGTTTTTCCTATAATACAGCATTAATATATTAGCCTCTGAGTAGAATTTTTTCCCAGAGTACAGTGTTAATACAGTGTAACAATTGACTTTGAGTAGGTGGGATTTTACCCAGAGTACAGTGTTAACACAAACCAATGGTTGACTTTGAGTCAGATTTTACCCAGAGTTCAGTGTTAAAACAGTGTAACGGTTGACTCTGAGTAGGCGGGTTTTTGCCCAGAGTACAGTGTTAATACAGTGTAACGGTTGACTTTGAGTAGGTTGGATTTTACCCAGAGTTCAGTGTTAATACAGTGTAACGGTTGACTCTGAGTAGTGTTTTTACTCATAGTACAGTGTTAAAACAGTGTATCGGTTGACTCCGAGTAGGCGGGCTTTTTGCCCGTTCAGCACTATTAGCAGCCACAGTCAATGAGCGGCCTCACTTCGGAGTGCAGAGGTCCGCCAGCCTTTTGAACTTGGGTTCGAGCGCGTCCAAGAACTCCAGGCCGTCCTCGTTCGCCTGGTCGCTGCAGCACCCCACCGACCCGGCGGGGGAGCCCTGACCCTCGTACTCGTACTCCCGCGGCAGGTCGTCCGCGTACCGGCCCTCGTCCTCCGTGGCAAGGAACACCAGTTTCTGGGAAGACAGGAGTGGCAAAACCTCAAAAAACAGGCACCGGCAGGAAAACTACTGCGCAGGCATGACACTGGACAGCTAAAACATGAGACACAAAACCCATACATTTATAAATAAAGCATACATAAATAAATAAAATAAAAAAATTTCCATGGGTTTTGTGTCTCACGTACTGCAGTCTTATTATATGCTATATTATATGCTATATTATATAATATATTTTGGGCCCTTCAAACAGTGCCTTATAAATTTCACGTTTCATGCAAATAATTCTATTGATAAAAAAAAGTTGAATTTGTCAAAGAACAAAGTGGTTGGCATTTATCCAAACTTGGCACTTATCCAAGACTAAAAAACAGGATATCCAGCGAGTTTAACAAGTCTAGACTGGTGCGCCTGCCTTACCTTTTCTAGATACACTTCATTTGTCCTCCACGTGTCCAAAGAGGAAAACTCCGCGTATTTTTGAAGGGTCCCCTCGCCGTAAGTCGACCGCATCGTCCCGCTGAAATGTCCCGAGTTGAACCTCCCCAAACTGTAGTGCGCCGAGCCGTAGTGCGCTGACCCATAGTGCGCCGAGCCGTAGTGTCCCGAGGCGCGGTGCCCCGAGCCGAAAAGGTTGCGGGCGTCCGCCGCGGACACCTCGTTGCCGGCGCCGGCGGCGGCAGCCGCCTGGTACACGCCGTCCTGCATGCTCTCCTGGAACACGTGGTTCGAGAGGTTCTGGTTCAGCTTGCCGCCCATGCTGCTGGAGCTGAGGGTGGCCAGCCGGTCCATGTGGCCCAGCTTCACCGACCCGTCCACCGCTGACGACGGGAGGATGACGATCCCCGAGTTCTGTGGGGGGGACGCGCCACAGGCCGATTAAAAAAAAATTTAATAAAAAACCAGAAAACATTACATTTGTCCATCTAATATAGTTAGCATATAGCATGTCCTAAATATAGTTAGCATATAGCATGTTCTACACTTAGCATGTCCTAAATACAGTTAGCATACGGCATGTCCTGCACTTAGCATGTCCTAAATACAGTTAGCATATAGCGTGTCCTACAGTTGGCTGCTTCAGTAAAATATCAAGTTGCTTCATATCACTGTTACACTCAGGCAGTGTGGAGAGGGTTATGCTTAGCGTCAGCATTAGCATAATTGTGCATGAATGTGAATGCGTGGGATGTTTAGCGTTGGGGTTAGCGTTATCGTAATTTGCCTGAATGTGAATGCGGGGGAGGGTTAGCGTTAGGGTTAGCATTAGCATAATTGTGCCTGAATGTGAATGCGAGGGATTGTTAGCGTTTGGGTTAGCATTAGCATAGCAGCGGCCCTCACCACTTCCTCTCCCGGCGCCTCGGTGTTGGACTTCAGCAGCATGCCCGTGCTCACGTCGTCGATGTAAATTTTCTCCTTCTGCGTTGTGCAAATGGACACGCAGCAGATGCCTTTGGAGGAAAAGGAAAAGGAGAGAGAGAGAGGAAGGAAAAAAAAGAACAGGACGAAATTATTTCCGGTCAAAACCGCTGCTCTGTAAGGCAAGGGAAGGTGAGCCTTAGCAAGGCTAATAATGCACTGGCAGCATTCTTTCAGTGTGCTGTGCGGACAATATTGTTTACAGTTGAGAGATTGACACGATCAAATCATTAGATTTTAGCCCATTTCCTCCTAATGGTTAGTTGACATGAACCTCAGACGTTTTGTAGCGAGTGCTTATCTGACACTAATATTGACATTTCTCCCCTGAGCGAATTCATCAGCTGGCAGAACGCCAACAACAAAGTGACAGTTGAGGTGACGGCTAGGCTTCTGGCATTAGCCATGTTGACTAAGTAAGCATTAATGTTAAATTAATGCAAGCAAAGGCAACCGTAGCCACACAAACACGCTTTTACTTGAGTGCCAAGGGTATGGCATGTTCTCCTGTCAACACCATCGCCACCGTATATCCAACGGGAAAGGTGCTTGGAGGAGGTGTCGGGGGGCAGCAGGAGGAGAGAGGGAGAAGTGGGGGGGGGGCGCAGCAGGAGGAGAAGGGGGGGAGAGGGAGGAGGCATCAGGGGGGCATTCAGCTGGAGGTGGGAGGGAGGGGGGGGGCAGCAGGAGGAGGAGAGAGGGAGAAGGGGGACAGCAGGAGGAGGAGAGAGGGAGAAGGGGGACAGCAGGAGGAGATAGAAGGAAGCGGAGGGTAGCAGGAGGAGAGGAAGAAGGGTGAGGGAGGGCAGGGGGCAGCAGGAGGCGAGAGGGAGAAGGGGGGGAGCAGGAGAGAGGGAGAAGGAAGCAGGAGGAGACAGGGATAAGGGGGGGAGGAGGTGTTGGGGGGGGCATTCAGCTGGAAGTGGGAGGGAGAGGGGGTAGCAGGAGGAGAGAGCAGGAAGGGGGGAAGGGGGCGGGTGGGGGGGTAGCAGGCACTTACAGAGCAGCAGAAGTAAGGCCAGCGCCAGCAGCATGGCCAGGACGCCCCACACGCCCAGGGCCGCGGACCTCTTCTGGGCGGGGCACTCCCCTCTGCGGCACTCGCAGATCCTCACCGTCACCGTCTGCACCACCCCGAAACTCTGCAGGTCCTCCACCAGCACCGGGACGTGGTACAGCCCGGTCGGGAGGTCCTGGGCCGGCTGCAGCCTGGCCGAGGTCGCTGGGGAAGGGGATCAGGGGTCAGGGGTCAGGAGAGAGCACGGAGGAATTTATCAGTGTTAGGTCAACTCCGACTCTGCACGCAGTACAATGTCCGGTGTTAATTCAACTCTTAGCGGAGTACGTATGAGTCCAGCTTGGACCGTACGTACTCTCTAGGAGCTGTTTTAATACTGAACATTTTACTGTGTACGGGTATTCATGGGTTAAGAGTTGATTTTCCTCTTAACATTTTTTCTGCATGGGAGAATGTGTTAAATTGTAGGATTTCCAAAGCTGACAGAAAGTAATAGGTAAAAAAAAACACTCACTAATCCACCTTAAGTGTGGAGCCTTAAGCAAAAGAAAGTAAAAAAAAAAGCACTCAAAGACTCCATGATCTGAACACAAATGTAATCTTGAAATTCCTTCATTTGAAAAAATTTGAGAAGTTTTGGAAAGGTTAAGTTAACCAACACTGATCATTCTGCCAATAAATAATGTATGTAAAAGCACATTTTTTCAGTTGCATCACATTCACGTATTCTTACAGGATTAACTAAATCCAACCACTACACTCTCTTCTGAATCATAGGCAACGATTGATAGGAGTTCTACATTACTTTTTTTTACCGGGAGTGATTATAGATTACAAAGGGTTTTTTGCAACAACAAAAAAATGAAGACAAAAGGGTACAAAGGTAGCTTATACCTTTTTGTATAGCATAACCTCCAGGGGTTCAATTAAAAAGGAATCCACGCCCCCTCTTTTGCAACAAAATACCCTCAAATGGAGCTACCTACGATGTTCCCCGCACCCCACCCTCAAACCGCCAACAGGAAAGTCCGGAACCTGTCACATCTGTGAGCTTCCATTTCCCATCGTGCCCTTCCCCGAGCTGAAAGGTGAAGGGGTCGGAGAAGGGGTGGTCGTCCTTGTCCTCCGCCTCCAGCAGCACCGAGCGCGTTCCTTCGTTTTCGCACAGGGTCATTTCTTTCGCCGGGATGGTCGGCGTGTTGTCATTCACGTCTTCGATGAGCATCAGGACGGTCCCTGTGCCTGTCTTCGAGCCTTTTTAGGAAATACATTTTTTTTTCAAAGAAAAAGAAAAATGTTTTTTTTAAAAATAAATAATAATAATAATAATAATAATAAATCCCAAAGGAAAAGTGATATCGTCATTTTAAATTTCACAAACGATCTAACGGCAGACGGCAGGGGGGCCACCCGTGTGTTTCGACAGAACTTGACAGGGTCTATTCCACAGTCCGCAATGAACCATACTGTCAGATTTTTCAGATTTAGTGCTTAACAAGCCACTTAATTAAGCGCTCATCAATGTGAGAAAAGTGTGTGAGTGTGTCCGCGTGCGTGCGTGCGTGTGTGTGTGCGTGTGCACGTGCGTGTGAGTGTGGGCGTGTGCATGCATGCGTGCGTGTGTGTGTGAGTGTGTGTGCACGTGCGTGTGAGTGTGGGCGTGTGCGTGCGTGCGTTTGTGCATGTGTGTGTGCACGTGCGTGTCAGTGTGGGCGTGTGCGGGCGTGCATGTATTTATGCTTTATTCATAACACATTTCATGTTTACAAAGTGCTCTGAGGACCCCCCCACCTCCGCAAACATACTGTGCAAAAACAGGATTGAGCCCCACACCCTACCTGCTACTGCAGGCATGTCCCAAATAACGGCTCACACCCCAGCTTAAGGCAACCAGCTCACTTCATAGCGAAACGCCATCCCAGAAGAGGGTAGGGTAAAATTACAGAGAAAGGTAAGGGTGTGTGTCCGTGTGCACATACACGCACTGTGATTTGATCCAGTCGCTTCTTTTTAATGCATGTTACGCGGGAGAGATGACAGACGGAAGGTGTTTACGTGACCCCTCTGCCTCCATACGTGGCGTACGCAGGGCCTGATTGCTTACATCCATGCCTCCCGCCACTTTGTGTACATGTGCTGTGTGTGGTCATGCTGTGATTCTTGGTGATTAGTCACACTTATGGGATTTATGAACTATTACTACTACTACTACTACTGCTGCTACTGCTACTACTACTACTACTACTACTACTGCTGCTACTGCTACTGCTACTATTAATACTACTACTACTACTACTGATGCTACTATTAATACTACTGCTACTACTACTACTGCTGCTACTATTAATACTACTGCTACTACTACTACTGCTGCTACTATTAATACTACTGCTACTACTACTACTACTGCTGCTACTATTAATACTACTGCTACTACTAATGCTGCTGCTGCTGCTACTAGTAAAACAACTACTACTGTGCCTATCACCAATGCTACCACTAGCAATACTGCGACTAGTACCACAACCACTATTAGCACCGCTACTACTTCTACTGTTGCCTAAGAGGTTTCTGTGAAACTTACTCGCGTCGACGGCGTGCACTGTGATGTTGTACAGATTCTTTATAACGAACGGAGACTCCCTGTCCAAAGCCATCCTGGTGGTGAGGCGTCCTGTAGCTTCGTCGACATCGATCCAGGAGGCGACGTCCGACATCTTATAGTACCTGACCGAAGGAAACGGAATACGGGGCAGATCAAAGGCTTTTACAGATTTTCACCACGGCTGTAACTGTCACCCGTCAAAATCAAAAACAGGCGTTCACAAAGGTTCACAAAGTAGCTTAGAAATTCATCGCTGTCACTTTGTATGCTATATACTGTAGAGTACCCTCCAAAAGTACGGGGACAGTCGAGCGAAATTTATTCGTTTAGAGCCCGAAATGTTGCATCCGGATAAACCACAAGGGCGCATTTGCTGGTGTGCGGATGTCCTTTACTGTCTCATCTTCTTTGGAAACTACACCACATGGCCAAAAGTATATGGGCAGTAAGTTGGTCCATCGTTTTGCCGCTGTTATAACCTCCACTCTTCTGGGAAGGCTATATACTAGATTTTGGACCATTGCTGCAGGGATTTGTTTCCATTCAGCCAGAAGAACATTCATCCCATTTTTTGATCCCAAAGGTGTCGGTTGGGGTTGAGGCCAGGGATCTGTGCAGGCCAGTCAAGTTCTTACACACCATTGTCAACAAAAACCATTTCTGTATGGACCTCGCTGAGTGCCTGAGGGGCACTGTCATGCTGTAGCAGGGAAGGGCCTTCCCCAAACCGTTGGGGAAGCACAGAGTCGTCTAGAATGTGATTGTACGCCCTAGCATAAGATATGCCTCCACTGGAACTAAGAGGATTAGCCCAAAGCACGAAAAAACAGCCCCAGACCAAGGGGTGTCCAGATGCTTTTAGTCGTACAGTGTCGCGGCCTTCACTGAAGCCACTTTCAGTTGATCTTTCAGCAACACGCATAGACTTCCAGCACTCCCTTACTACACCTAAAGAGAGTTGCTGCTATGAAACTGGGTTGTATTCATTCATACATTGTCTAATTAAAAAAAAAAACTTTCTATGCTTTGATAGAAACATATACATCAGCTTTTCCACCTGTGGAAATCTTCTTCTTTGGCTTTACCTGTTCGTGGAAAAGGACAAAATGGCCGTGCAAATACACGAAATTACACCAAAAAAAACCAAAAAAAAAACGCTGACGTACTTAATGCCGTCGCTGCTTTTCGTTTCCGGGTCGGTAGCCTTGTAGGTCCCGATTAGCGTTCCGTTTGGGACGTCCTCCTTCACCCGGAGGGACAGGATTGGGGCGGAGAACTCCGGGCCTTCGTCCACGTTTATCACCGAAATGTCCACCGGGATGGAAGACCACGAGGATTTGGTGCCGACGAGCTTGGCTTCGTTCTCGGCCTCCACCTCCAGCCTGATGTTCGGAGTCGCCTCGTAATCCAAAGGCTGAACGGGTGACAGTTAGACAAGAAGAAGAAGAAGAAGAAGAAGAAGAAGAAGAAGAAGAAGAAGAAGAAGAAGAAGAAGAAGAAGAAGAAGAAGAAGAAGAAGAAGAAGAAGAAGAAGAAGAAGAAGAAGAAGAAGAAGAAGAAGAAGAAGAATTTAATTTTTAGCTAGTACTCTCATACCAGAAATGATTTCAGGACAGAAATGTAGGAAATCGCATTTAAATCATTCCACTCTGTCCTCGTTTTTTGCTGCCTGCACCATAATCAAAAGTTTGACGGTGAGTAAGAGAATGAAATAAGCAGTGCTTCAGGTCGCTATTAATAGCGCCCCTCCTGCTTTATCGCTTCCCTGCAGAGATAGCAAGGCCAGGAGCTCCATGGTAAAATTTCACATTCAGTTGCACGCAGTACATGCAGATGCTTGGTAGAGCTATTGGAATGACCTCCAAATTATTTTCAGCAATGAGTGTGAATGATTTCAATTGGTCGGACAATGGAGACTGGAAAATGAAGAAAAAACAGATAGCTTCATGAAAAAAGAAAACAGCTCGCTGATATCAGTGTATTTTGTAATCAAGTATATGCTTTAAAAAAAAAAAAAAAAGTATCTCATCAGTGTAAATAAAAAAATGGCAATGCAGGTGCATTACTGAAGTGCTTTGCAGTACGTCGCTGAGGGGTTTTCAGTCACCTTAATGACGTAGAGAAGTCCCTCGTTGGTTATCGGGTCTGTTTCAATCCTGAAATTCCCGTTCTCGTTCCCCTTTTTGATCACGTACACCGCCTTCCAGTTTGGGGTCTTCGCCAGGTCCTTATCATCCACCGGGATCCTGAGGAGCAGGACGTCCGCTTTGTTCTCTTCGATCTTTCCAGCGTGCTGCATGGGAAAAAAAAAAAAAAAAAAAAAAACCACACACATAAAAGGTGAAGACCCGCCGCTTGCTTTGGGGTGCGCAACCACACCCGATTGCCAAACGTCATAAAACCACCGCGGGCAAAAAAAAAAAAAAACGCCAGATCTTAAAAAATAAATAAGTGCTTGGTAAATGGAGTGCATTTATATAGCGCTTTACAATTGATGCCTCTCCTTCACCCATTCACACACACACACTCACACACCAGCGGTGAAAGGCTGCCATGCAAGGTACCAATCAACTCGTTGGGAGCATTTAGGGGTTAGGTGTCTTGCTCAGGGACACTTTGACACGCCCAGGGCGGGGGATCGAACCAGCAACCCTCCGACTGCCAGACAACCGCTCTTACCTCCTGAGCTATGTCGCCCTATAGTGCAAAGATCCTCTTATGTTTGCTTTGAGAACAATAAAGCACACAGATGTGGGATGCTGATTACACGTTTGAGCCATCCATCGTTCAGGGCGACAAGTTATGCCGGATGTGAGCACCCCGGACAGCAGGGGACAAAGCCTGTTTTGTTCATTAGCCAATGCCGGTTGCGTAAGGCGCACACAGGAACCCCTGGCCGTCCTGTGGCATTCCACAGGTGAGAGGATCAACAGGTTACCGCCACGAAACCTCGGCTCCATTCACCTGTCCTTATGTTCGGCAACACGAGATCAGATGGGAAGAATTCTTATGACTGGTCTGCAACAGCGATTCGCCAAAAAACGAGTCTCGGGTAAATTCATGCCCCAAGCGAAATACATCACTTATTTCACTCGGGTAAAATCGAAAAACCTGAACAACTAGGCTCCCCAAAACCCCTGGAGCTATCCATTCCTGTCCTGTACTCAGTCCGAGTATGAAAGTTTGACAACTGAACTCCAACTGTGTTCCGTATGGAGACCCACACGAGCATGTTGACGAATCTTGTTCTTTTGTGTTATTACTGGACTTTATACAAGCGGATAAAACTGATAAGAATTGGTTGCGCATGTGCACGGTGAAGTATCTTGAGGCTCTGAACTCAGTTTGCTGTTCTGGCCCCTCAGCTGCTCAAATACTGCAGGGGCAACCGAGTGTTTCTTATGTACCAACAACTGAGGTGTAAGCAAAATATACTATTTCCCCCATTACCACAGCCTCTGATAATAGGAGTTTCTATCATTTCTAAGTGTTCTTATCTACGAGATAAAAACTCTTAGAAATCAGCATTTTTTACAACAAATTACATCACTATAAATTAAAGAATTAAAGAGTGGTACATGTATTACTGTACAGTGAAATGGTTTAAAAACAATAATAATAATAGTAATAATAATAATAATAATAATAATAATCGTGTGAAGGCTATACAAACAACTACTTAATTCCTTGAGGGTTCTCAAGTTGACAAGTTACATCAAGTTACATCAAATACTATGGAGTACTGAAATGCCACATTCAGACAAGTGGTTTACCACATTCAGACCAATGTAGAGGCCAGGACTCCAATATCTAGAAAAAGAAAAAGAAGAAGAAGAAGAAGATGACGACGTACCATTTTCTCTCTGAAAGTAGGCGGGTTGTCGTTAATGTCAATCAACAAGACGGTGACCGTTCCTACTGTGGAAAGTCCATCAGGGGCACCGTCCATGTCTTGTAATTTCACACTAATGACATGGTTGTCTTGCACCTGCAACACAATAAACAGACAGTGTCCATATATATATATATATATATATATATATATATATATATATTCACTCAACTAATCGATAGTTTAGTCAAAATTCTCGCGGTCAACCGAGATTCTTATTGGTTGATTGAGAGTTTGCAGGGGGGGTCGGCACAAGGTGCACAAGCTTCAGCCTGAACAGAATTACACCTGTCAGACTGTAGTAATCCATTCTGCGGGGGTGCACAACCCACTGTGCAAAGAGAGTGGTTCCCAAAGTGTGGTATGCGTACCACCAGGAAAAAAAAAAAAAGGATTTTACAATGTTAGACACATACCTTTCCATTCCTGAATTTCTGTGTGCCAATCAACCATATCAGCCATATGAGCTGGTCATTATGAGTCTGATTTTCATTCAGATTCACTGAGTTTCATAACTTCATCTCCAAACAAATAACTATGGCTTGGTGTTTGTCACGGAAGTCACAGGGTGTCACTGATTCTGTCATTTTTGCCATTTTTTGGAAGTTCCATAAGCTCCCCATTTTTTTTTTTACCATTCCAACTACCACGCCCCCCCCCCCCCCCCACACCCCCCTTTCTCAGTGCTTTGGTATCTGCAATCCCACCCACATTTGGAATGTTCAATTCAGGGACTGTGTACAAGCGCGCTCATATACACACCTGCTCGAGAGAGAGACAACTCGTGGTTCTCCTCCCAAAGCATGCGGTGTCAGCCTTCTGCTTCTTTCTTTCCATGATGGATTGCAAGCAATTAAATGCAACCGGATTATCAATGCATTTTACACGTATTTGTACCTAGCGACAACTGCCTACTGTTTTTTTTTTTTTTTTTTTTTTTTTTTAACATGAAGCACGTTGCAGTGCTGTTGCAGTTTGGATGTTATTTGAATAATTTCCCACTGCCGCACATGAGACACATTAATTCATTTTATTAATGTCTTTTTTTAACACTGATTTCTGCTGCATTTTTTCAGTTTTCCATGATTTTCGACAACTTTGCCATGACCTCTCCGTGACTTCAGCCAATGTTTTCTGTGACAAACGCCCAGCCTTACTCATAACCAGTGGATTTGCCAAGACCGCTTATAATATGTGACCCTGGGCTTGTTTTTTTGTTTTTCTCCAAGTTGTGGCCTTTTGGGCCTTGGTTTTTCCTCCCACATTTATGGTTACTATTTTTCAAGGACAATTTAGCTATTTCACCCAGTCCACAATCACTCTACTGCCCCCCCCCCCCGCCCCCACCAGTTTGCAATATTGCTCTTCCCCAACCTTCCCCATTTCACAATATACACTGAGAAAGACAACAACAAAAAAACAATGTTTTAAAAATCCCTATTAATCACCTATCAGGTAAAAATTTCCTTTGGTCAAAGCAGTATTTACACATACATACAAGGGTAGAATGATATATACATATGAAATAATACCCTTACCTCCCTGTCAAGAGTAGCTGTTTTTGTATAAAGTACCCCAGTTTCGGGGTTGATGCGAAACAGTTGTGTCCCGTTGAGGAGTGAGTACCGGATCTTTGTGTGAAGTGTCCCTGGTTCATCAGCATCAGTAGCATTTATTTTCCCAATTTCTGTTCCTGTAGCGGAAAGCATAAAGAGTAACCAAACTGAATTTAGGAATTCAGGAAAGGAATACGTCTCAAAATGTTCCAGTGTCACAAACAGTGGGTAATGTTTGCTTATCTGCAGTGAAACAGGAGCTAAAACACCGTAGAAAAACGTAACAACCAGGATGTTATATTCTTGGGTTTCGCAAAAAAAAAAAAAAAAGCCAAACACAAATGTCAGAGAAAGTCAAAACATTCGTCTGCGTCTACACTGAACAACACAGTTAATTGATGCTACAGCTGCTTCAGGGGGTCAGAGTTACATATGAATACCTGAGATTCCGCCTCATCGGGAGAGCACGCAGAAAAACGTGTGGCTGTGACCACAAAGCGAGTCTACCTGTTGTTCCGCTCACCTGCGTTGGAATGCTCCAGCACGGACAGCACGAGGGAGCCGACGAATTGCGGAGCGTTGTCGTTCACGTCGTTCACGTTGACCGTGATCGGGAGCGGATCGTCGGTCTCCATCTGCGTCCTTTTGTCGAACACCCTCGCTATAAACTAACAAAATGAAGAGAAAAGAAAAAAAACAAAACAAGGTGAACCATGCCCTAAGCAAATCGGGTCACCGCTAAATTTAATCGACAAAATCAGTCACCCTTTTTTTAATTATTATTATTATTATTCGCCCAAATTTGGGTTGGGCCAATCTGAGCCTGTAGCCCCATTCATTCTCGGCTCCACGCCAGTTCGGCGTTCATCACGGCACCCATTTCGGATCGGGGATTTTTGCCGACCGGCAGAACGGCCGCGATTCGCCCTGACGTGCCGCTCAGTCCGCCACTGATTTAAAAAAAAAAAACCCGAGCGTTTGGCACTCACTATGAACTGTTTGTAATCCTCCCGGTTAACGGAGTGGTGCACTCTCAGCATTCCTGTGTTGGGGTCGACCGAGAACAGGCCGACGGGAGGCTCCGTGGCTCCCGGGCCTTCGATCCGGTAAAAGACCGTGTAATTCGCCGAGCTGTCTGACCCAATCTGAAAAAAAATTAATTAATTTTTAAAAAATCATGAAACCAAACTGAGGAAAACACACGAGGACTTCAGGTTAACGACCTTAATGTCAGAATCGGACAGGTTACATAACAGGAAGTAATAATAATAATAATAATAATGCATTTGGTTTTACCAAAGTGTTTTACATTACGGATATAAGGGTGACCACCTCCTACCAGTAGCCATATTGTGCTAATACTTTATGATGGCTAGCATACAGTGGAGTAATTTATCACTGGCATTCGGTGGCGATGTATCATCATTGTAAATTGCAAATGTATTTTCAAATAGATGAGAGCACTCCAGGCACTATATTTAGAACTAATGCTTGCCTAACACAAATGCCACATTCAACAGACTGGGTTGAGCTAATCAGAGAATTCACCAGCCTTTGCCAAGTGTAGATAAGATGATTATTTATTCCGGTTATTATATGAATGTAGCCCCACGTCTGGGTGCGTGAAAACTTACAATTTCGACTTCCTTTGGAAAAGGAGGCGGGTCGTTTTCTTTTATGTTGAAGGGCAAGGGACTCCAGCGTCTCTTTGTGCGCCTCAGGACTTTGAGCTTGAAAAGGGAAATGGAGAACGAGTCATCTGCCTTGAGTTCAGCCTTAAAAAGCACGAGGATCAAGATAAAGCAGGGCAGCACAGCTGAATGAAGGTTCTAAGGCAGGGGTGCGTAGTCTTATCCCAAAAATGGCCCATTTTGGGTGCCGTTTTTTTTTTTTGTTTCGTTTCATTCTAGTCCGGCACTTTGACCCCTGATTCAACTAACTAACTAATTGTGGTCTTCAATCAAGACCTCGACGAGTAGAATCAGGCGTCTTAGTGCTGGGCTAAAACAAAAACCTGCACCCGCGTTGGCCAATTTTCGGGCAAGAATGGACACCCCTGCCCTAAGGCATCACTGCAGGAAACAAAGGCGTTTTAAGGCCCAGAGGCATTTTAAGGTCCGGCTCAGCTGGTGGAGGCCATTTTACCTCTTCACCTCCGTGAGAAAGGACATCATCCGCTTTCGTTCTCTTACTCCGGTCCCTTCTCAAAGCCGAGGATCCCGCCAGGGCCGACCCCGCCGCGAAGCCTGGATTTTTTTTAAAAATTGCAAAAAACAAACGACACTTTTTTTTTTACAACTTCTTCGCCACCGCTTGCGGCATGGACTCCCGACGTCGATGCTGTCATCGATGGCGTATCGACAAATCGCGTACGCCTCACGTCTCACTGTACGGCTCAGCAACTCTACAATTTAGCATTCTGTCAGCAGCTAAAAAATTTAAAAAAAGAAGCGGTACAAAAGCAGATCGAGGTTATCAGGTCTCGAGGCATACCTGGCAGGTAAAGGGGAGGAGGAGAACCCAGCACCGCATCACACCTGAGTGAGCGCGGAAGAGCTGCCCACACACGCCCTTATCCCTTATCTTGGGACATCACCACGACAATGGGAGAGTTACAACGCAGTAGTGCCCCAACAGGTACTGTTAGCAGATGGCAGCAATTCTGATTGATTGCCACATTAACTGGGAGCTACGGTGTGTAGCAGAGGTTAGGAAACCCAGGCTTGTGAACCACAGGGTTTGTAGGTTTCGGTCCCATCAGGGCGTCTGGTTCTGAACGGGGTTTGTTAATCCTGGTTTTTGTGGAAAATGATGTGTGTGACCAGCCTTTGAGCTTCAGTGGCCAGACACACACACACACCTGGGTCATATCATCTATTAAAATTCCTAGCTTAGGATGGCAGTAAAAATGCCTGCAGATCGCTGATAAATTTAAGAGAAACGTCTGCTTTTACAAATGTTCAGAACAAAATTCTTTCATATGGCTGTACAGTTTGGGTTGAAAATTCTCACGAAACCGTGGGAGTGTTTTGAAATCTTACCTGGCAACATGAAGGGCAACAGACACAGACCAGGTCACATACCAGAACCCCCCCCCCCCCTAAAACAAACAAAAATTACATAGCAAACTCCACTTCGAGTAGAACTGGACTGTAAAAACTGGCTTGGTCACTCCTGCAGTTTAATGGTCAGACTTGTTATCAACCTGGTCTTGCGCCCTTTGCATTGCCTCACGTCTGACCACAGTGACGCACATCGGTGAGACCGGATAGATTTCTGTGGCGACAAAGGGGGGTCTGTAGGGCTGAGTAACTAATTAGGTAAAGCTGTTCAGTGTTCCTGTACCTTTTGAGAGGTCCTTCCCAGCCCCAGACAGCTCGGCCGTTTCAGCCTGTATGGAATGTTGGATACAAGACCCTGCAGATCCACAGAACACCTGAGCGGAAAGGAAAGATGTATGTTTACCAGTTGAGCGAAACAACATCCTTTCTTGTCTTTGTTGTCAACCACCCGAATGGCTGATTTATGTTTATCCTTTTTTTTCATGACCGGCAGGCCTAATTATGCGTTTGATTTGTTTAAGAACGACAACGAATAATGCGGTTGTCTCTCTCATCGAAGCCACCGTGGGCCTCCAGTACACTCCTGACAGTTTCTTCAAGGTTTTGGGATGTAGGCTATCGCTGAATAAAATAAATGCTTGGCTGTACATGTGTTCATGCTAATAAAAAATATGTGAATAAACTTCATTGCATCAGTTAACTTCTGATTTAAAATCGAATTGATGTAGGAATGATAGTGATTCCGTTCAGTACTGGAATTCATATGTTTCAAATCCATTTGCATTTTTATAACATTTTTGTTTTCAACCAAGGGCCACACATTTAAAAAAAAAAAACCTTTCAAGGAAACATAAATTGGCACAGATATATTCCAAGACTGTTTTTTTTTTCCTACTGTGCTTTATATGAAAAAAGCAGGCTAATTTCCCAAAGATGTGCAACACAGACCACACAACAACGGGAAGCTCTATAAAACCCCAATTAATTAAGAGCTCAGGAACAAAATAAAACTATTTGACACAATAGTTGGAACTCAATCACCATGTGTCCTTAACCTTGACTAACAATTAAAACCAATTTTTAATTTGTTTATTTATGTCTATTATTCACAAACACAGTTTTGCACGTTCGGCAGTCACTAGCACTGCCTCGATAAACTGAGTTCATGAAACAGCCTAAATATGTAACAGTTGCATTTGCTTGTTAGTCAAAGTTAAGGAGAATTGTTGAATGAATAAATGCGATTGGTAGCCTACTCCTTGATCGGCAATATGTGTTTTAAACTGTCCTACGGGTTAATAAACAGTCTTGAAGAGAACAAGCAAGGACAATCAAATTACAGTATTGGTAGGCTACTTTCAAGGCGATAGGCTATAGAACAATTGCTTATAAAATAATGACAACTTCAAACCAAGTTTTCACAAAATATCGCCACTCCTGGAAATATTCTTTGAGCTAATAATTAACAAGCACCAAATACAAAAACAAAACTGGATGGATAACGCTTAACGACAAAGCCTGCAGGCTCGGTAGAAGTCTGCACCCAGGGTAAACTAATTTCACAATAGTAACGGTTTTATATTTGTATTTGTTAAGGTAGGCCACATTAAATGTTAAATTTAATTCTGCTATTTCAAGCATTATTCTAGTAAGTTAAGTGCATGCCTGTTTCGCTATTAACTAACCTCAAGAATATTGACTAGTTACTTTAATACTTTAAATTGGACTTTGTCGTTGCATAGATATTGCCAAAACGCAGTTTTTTTACGTGCAAAACTGAAATGTTCATGAAGCATTTAAATGAATTGTATATTACTTACCATACAAAGGACACAGCTGAAGTAAAATAAGCCTCGAGCCATGTTTCGGCGCTTGGGGCGACAATAGGGAACCAAGTTAATCCCTGGCTATCCGGCGGAACCAGCGGTCGTTAACATATATTAGATGACAGGACCATACTGGGCGCGGTAGAAGGGAGGCGGCTGTATTAAATGCGCGTCCCGTTCCAAGGTGTGTCGGTTATATTGTTCGTTTTAGGGTTAAGGCACAAAATTCACGAAGCCACACCGAGTGTTCAGGCTACCTGAGAGGATTGGGACATAACAAATTTGTTCTCAGTTGTACCCTGTTTCGACTCCACCCCCCTATCGCGTTTCGTGTGTGTGCGTGTGTGTGTGAAAACATTGTGAAACGGGCTGTCGAAAAGCGATAGAAACACGCCACTAAAGGTGTACTGTAGCTTTTTTTCTACACACGAAAGCCCATTCGTCCCTATCGATGGGTTAAAGTCTACTGAAGATCATGGGTATATGCTACATATGTAGAGCTTCTTTGTTGGTTGGTTTTTGCTGCATGTAATATTGAAGTATAGGCTGTATGTATATACTCACTAGCCTAATTCTGTAATTTCTCTTATAGTAATGACATATTGCATCCATATATATATATATATATATATATATATATATATATATATATATATATATATTTTTTTTTTTTTTCAGATGCTTAAAGTGATTTACAGTGATGCGGGGGGAACTCACCTTAACCACCACCAATGTGTAGCAGGGTGATGTACAGCAGCCATTTTGCATCAGAATGCTCACTATTCATCAGGTGAGGTTGAGAGGGACAGAACCATTTTTATCCACTTAAATCAGGGGATTTAGGCATTAGTATTTTAGCAAGGACATAGGGGAACCCCCTAGTCTTTGCAATGAGTATCACGGGGTCTTTAATGATCGCAGTGAGTCAGGACCTCGGTTTAACGTCTCATCCGAAAGATGGCGTCTCCTACAGCACAGTGTCCCCATCACTGCACTAGGGCATTGGGGTTTATTCAACCAGGGGGAAGATCACCTTCTACTTGCCTGCCAACACCATTTCCAGCAGCAGCTTATTTTTCCCAAGAGGGTTCCCCTCCAATTACTAACCAAGCCCACACCTGCTTAGCTTCAGCCATTTGGCAGGAGCAGGGTGCATGATGGGATGCTTAGCTTCAGCCATTTGGCAGGAGCAGGGTGCATGGTGATATGGCTGCTGTAATCTATTATTTACACAATTCGCCAGGCTGTTAAACCTGTAAAACTACTTACAGTTTTTGTTTTTTGGTTGTTGTTTTTTTCCAGAAATTCTGCACCAGATTTTTTTTTTATTTCTTTAAATAGAATTCAAAATACAATTGAAGAAACCAATGTTAATTTTAATTTCAACATGAATTTATGGTTTTGTAGAACACAGGTGTCACATTACATGACAGTAATTGTATATAGCGAAAATATGGCCTATTGGAGCGAGTTTTGATGAAAGCGCGTACATATCCGTTATTAAGTCATTATAAGTTGGCCTGCATCCGCATTATTCAGCCCATGTATCATTGGTGTGCCACTTAATCGCTGTCATAAATAATAATACCTCAATTTGCCATCAGACATGAATCAGCCAGCATCTCTTTCTTCACGCAAGTCAGGAGCCAGCACGCTGGCTTACTAATCATAAGCACTCCACCACGCTGCATATTTCACGGACAGTTATTTATATTTAGCTTTTTTTTGGCTTCATTCACAATACCTCAATGGATTATTTAAAAGCACATACTAATATTCAGTATAGGAGTCCAAATATTACATTCTCCATAGCTTTGAATGCAGATGCTATGAGAGCTATGAGATTAGAACCAGTGCTTTGGAGAGGTTGAGGTAGAGGTTAAGCTAGGAATGTGGGTAGTAACACTTTCCACGCCACTGTCTGTTCAGAACAGGAGATCTTTAACTTTTTCAGTATATATCTTAAATATACATGTAAAATGTTTTTATTTAACTGCTATTTATTTGGTTGACACCCCTACACAGGGGGGAAAAAGCGGTAAATTACTCTAAAAGGTGTAATTTAGAGTATGCTTCAAATGTAAACTAATTAAAAGCATAGTTAGTAGTTGAAAATATAAGACCTTGTTCGGCATTTAAATAATTACAATACAAATTCTGTTTTTGAATAATTACAATACAAAATAAATTGTTCTGTGTTTAATCAACCGGGTTTATATGAATGAAAATGCATCAAGCGTCCTGATCAGAGCAAATTTTGCTCAGTTGCCAACTGAGTACAGAGTTGATTTAACATTGAACATTATGCTATGGAAAAATAATAAAAATAGTGACCATGTAAACAATACACTGTATGAGCATAACAGCTGTAATAATCATAATTGGTATGATTATTATTATTATTATTATTATTATTATTATTATTATTATTATTATTATTATTATTATTATTATTAATAATAATAATAATAATAATAATAATAATAATAATAATATTCTTATTAACCCATATAACCAGATGTGTCAAAGGAGAATTGAGTTATTTTTAATGCCATAATGTCCACAGTAAACAGCAGAGGTGTGGAATGTGGGGGATTGCATGGCTGTACGGCTGATGATTAGGCGATCTCTAGTGACCGCTGTGATGTCACCTGACCGCTGTGATGTCACCCGAAAGGAAGGCAGCTTCTCAGCGCTGAGGGAGAGGACCCGCTGTGGGAAAAGTGCCTCGCTCGCAGAATCTGGGTTTGATTGGAGGGCCGCGTGTGGAATGTGGCGTGGCCTTGTCAGAGGGTGTGGCGGTATGGCGAGCTTTTTTTTTCTGCAGCGTGCACACACACACACACACACACACACACACACATGCCCCGCAGCTCTCTCTCTGTCTCTCTCCCTGTGAGAGCTTTCACACGCTCGAGCGAAAGGCACACTGCAGCAGCAGCACTGCCTGGCTGCCATGCGCTTACCGTCGCTAAACTAGCACACAGCTGAGTACAGGCGTCATGTAAATAATGACCAGGGCTGACACCGGGGTGGGGCTGAGAGGGGGGGGGGGGGGGGGGGTCAACGATCTGTATAATTATGTTTTTTTTTTTTTTTCTTTGGGCCCAGGAATAATACAATGATATAATTTCACCTGCCAGCCCAGCTACTGACTGATTATATTACTACTGTTACGAATACTACTACAACTATAATACTACTAACAATACTATTACTAATAGTAATACTACTAGCATGGACATCCAAGTATTTATGCTGTCCTACAGGCGAGCTCACCAGACCTTTTGCCTCCCATCTGCCTTCCCGCCCCTTACTTGTTTTCGCGTTTATCAGTAAGGCCACCTGAAGGCGCATTTAGGGCACAGTATCGACACACCCCACGGGACATGGCCTACTTTCCCATCAAGCCTTCTGAGTAGACAGGAAGTGCAGTAGCCGGTACTTACAGTGCACAGATCACTGATTTTCACTGTATCTGACACACTTTTCACACCAGATCTTGGACCTGTTTGTTCATAATCAAGTAAATAAATAAATAACAATATCGGTGAATCGGCCAGAATTTTAACCTTAGATGGTAACACAACATAACATTATTATAACATATGATGAAAACATGTCATTCAGCCCAACAATGCTCGCCGTTTTCCTGACCATCTTCCGGGTAGTAAATCATTACAAGATTTAGGAATTCAAGAACATTGATGTTATATCTTGCCATTGAGATGTATGGAGTTATTTTGTACTCAGAAGCATTGTACATTCTGTTTCTGAAGATGTGTTTCATAAAGATATTTTAATTTATTATTATAACTGTATGTGACAAGCTTAAACAAAATATTATATACTTATATATGATATGGTCATTCATTTGTATAATTTGAGGCATCTTTTTTAATTCAGGTACACAGTTGTCTGAACATCTCATGGAGTTTCACAGCTGGTACCATTAGTTAAAATATACACCTTGTGCTGTGTGCTCTGAGCTTGTGTAATTTTCCATTGCACCTCTTTCAGTTTCTGTTATGGAGCATGAATTACTTGAGTGTAACTAGGCACATTCTTAGCAACCAAATACCTAAGCCCAGCAGTCTTCTGAGAATACTATATTTGGTTGCTGAATCAAAGACAATCTTTGATTCAGTGGTTCTCAATCCGGGTCCTGGAGAGCCACAGGGTTAAATAAATACTCAAAGACTCAAGTTCTGCTTGCCTTGTCAGTGCAGAAGTCAAGATAACCAAAATTCTAAAATTATTTTAAGCATTTTAATTAAACAAGTTTTTTTTTTTTAAATGGTTTGAATACTTTAATACATTAATAATATAAATGGCACTCATGTACACTCTTAGGTTAGATTGAACACTTTGGATTTTGTAGAGAGTTTTGCTGTGATTTTGCTAGGGGGCAATAGCAAACAGATGGACGACACAAGGTGTGTGTAGAAGCAAAGTTTCACCCAGCACTTAAGTCACCACTTTCTCACGACTTATAATCAAAGCAGGATTAGTCATCGTCTATTTAAGAGGGTGGAGCACATGTTTCAGTGTTAACAGTCATTAACATTGTCACTGCTCCGGTGAATAATTACCATGAGACAATGAACAGATGGGAAGATGCTAGCTCATACGAGTGGTGACTGTATGTTTTAGCTCATACAAGTGGTGACTGTATGTTTCAGCTCATTCTATGGTGACTGTCTGTTTTATCTCATACGAGTGGTGACTTTTATTTTATACGAGTGGCGACTGTCTGTTTTCATGTCACTCACAGTTCAACTTTTATGTTTTACAATACAAAAGACAGCAGCCTGTCTTCCGTATTGTAAAATGACACTTGGTCTGTTGTCAGATGCAATAAATAAATTAATTAAAAACTAAATCTCCTAAAGTTGTGACTCATGAAGGAGTGGGAGTGGGAGTGGCCATTTGTCACAAAACATTATGGTGTCCTGAAATGGGGGTTCTATTAATAAAAAGTGCTGGAATTTCTACAAGGTGAAACCACAATGTATAAAAAACACCCTTTTAAAAAACGCTGAGAATCACATGAAAATTGTTTGAATTCAAATCTAAAATTGTGAAGTATAGAGCCAAATAAATAAATAAAAAGTCCTCATCCCAAACATTATGCAGTTCATACATAGAAGTCATTTCTCTTAATGGTTCTTGATTTTCACTTTTTTTCTTTTTTTTTCTTTTGCTAGCACACTCTCGTATGCAAGCCACATATCACTGCTGACATCATTCACATTCCTTCACACAGAATATTTAGGAGGTTGAGTGAGGTTGAGCTCTCAAGCACAGCTGGAGGAGGCCTGCTGGAATCCAAACCCACAACATTCAATCGGTCAATCCACTGGTTTTACCAACTGTAACCCACTGCTGCCCCTACCAGTACTGTAGTGGTATAGACTTTTTAATTTTGTTTCATGCAAGCATTTGCTAGAGCATCACAGTTCACCTCTTCAGATGTATAATAATAATGCTGTAAAATCGCATGGAAGGCAAGACCAGGAAATATAAGACCAGGGCTAATATTTTTTTCTATAAAATCTACATGGCACTTCACACACTGACTGTTAAACCTGCAATGACTGCTTTTGTGAGCTTTTTTGAGCCTTCAAGTGGCTGTGTGGTGACGCCCTATGTGATTACCACCAAAAAAAATAAAAAAACACTTATTACCGAGCATTTTATAAATGTACCTATACATAGCTATTATAACGGATTTGCACTTATCCGACTGTCGTCCAAGCCCGTCGGACTATTTCTGAAGTGTGGCAGCCAGCAGAGGTTGCACAAAACTAAGATGCCAATCCATATATTCAGTGCTAGGACCAGCTCCCCAGGTGCTATGAGCCTGCACAGTCATAGTAACACTCCTGATACAACAGCTGGCTGGATAATAAACACACAACTGAGGTGAAAACTCCACTAATATCAAAGAGAAGAGGTAGAGGAGGGATCTAATGCTGTTGTACTGTCGTGATGTACCTTTGACAATAGCACATATGTTGTCCCAACGACAAAGACAACAAGCCAACAAAGAGGAAGGGTGTCGATCCGCACACGATATAGATTTAGCACAAAGTGCATGCATGTTCTGTCTCAAAAATAACAAGAAACTGGCCAGGATAAAACACTGCACTAATGCTAGAATGCACAAATGCAAAGCTGTCTAATTGAAACCAAGGGGAACTTTACAGAATCTGTAGTCCATAAACGTCCTGATGTTTACAATGTACAGGTACAGGGGATCAGAAAAGAGTGAAAACAACAGCAGAAAAAAAGGTGTCTCTTTTCACATCTGTGCCTGTTAAAAATGATTTAAAGTTCCCCATCTGGTACATTCATAATTTGTGCAACAAGCCCTTTTGAATCCTTGACAGTAATGGGCTTTTGGAATGGCATAATTTACCTGAAAAATACTAGGTCCCCGGAAGCGCCTTGTTCTTGTATTTAGTGACTGTGATTCTCACTCGAAGCCTATGGCATACCGTAGTACACAGCCCAGAGCTCACAGCCCTATAGCCAGTTAACTTGGTCACCATATATGGGAGAGAGGAGTATCATCAGTTCACCGTCCTGTAATCACTATCAAATGCAAAATATCTCACTTTGCTTCTAGAGAGCGTGTTCGTTGTAAAGTAGGGGCCCTTCAGCGGCACATTGGGGGGGCAACATAGCTCAGGAGGTAAGAGCGGTTGTCTGGCAGTCGGGGGGTTGCCAGTTTGATCCCCCGCCCTGGGCGTGTCGAAGTGTCCCTGAGCAAGACACCAAACCCCTAATTTCTCTCGACGAGCTGATTGGTACCTTGCATGGCAGCCTTTCACCGTTGGTGTGTGAGTGTGTGTGTGTGTGAATGGGTGAATGAGAGGCATCAGTTGTAAAGTTCTTTGGATAAAAGCGCTATATAAATGCAGTCCGTTTACCATTAGCATTTACATTGGAAGCTGACGCACACGGTGTGTAGCTATGCCCAGGCACGTACGGCGCAAAATGAAACGCTGGAGCCTCGGGACCTTGGTCGCATTTTCGGGAAAGTTCCCCTCTTCACCTTTTTTCTGGGAAGGTCCTTTGAGCCGTCAGATCCCTGACCTTAAATTCCAACACCATTTGCCCCGGTCTATTCCCATCTGTTTTTCGCTTAATTATGATTCATAGTTATGATTCATGATCCTCTCTCTCTTTTTCTTGCTAAGCCAGAAAAAAATCTAACTGGGAATAAATTGCAAAACATAGCATATGACTAAGTAAGTAAGTAAATAAATGAATGAATAAATACATAAATAAATCTAAAACTATAGTGCTGCCTTATCCCCGTCGGCTGTTTGTCCTTATCTCATTATTTGACTATTTGAAGCGACATCGTGAGAATCGAGCACTGTTGTCATAATTAGCAGGGCTTGTCAATCAACCTTTCGTGTGCTTGCACACATTGTGCAACACGCCCATATTTTCTATTTCCTACTAATCCCATGAATTTCTAATGCTCATGCATGTATGAATGTACGCTGATGTGTATGTATTGACAAGTAAATGTCTTTTTGTGTGTGTGTGTGTGTGTGTGTGTGTGTAAGGCATTAGCCTCACAGTAACCAGTGGTTTTGAGGTTTAGAATACATACCAAATTCTTAAAGGCATAGTTCACTTTCTGTGTTTTTTTTTTTTTTATGTATTTATTTATTTATTTAGTTTTTGACGACACCCTCCCCCCTACCTCCACCCCCCCACCCCCCAAATGCCTAAACACCTGCCATTGTAAATCAAGCAGGTTGTCAGAAGCTTCTAAAAATTTTCAAAATGTCCTTCACAACACGCAAAAAACTGTCTGGGCCAATCAAAATCATATACTAAATAGCAAAAAATTACTGACAGTAATGAAACTCAGTAATGAAACAGTGGGAAATTATTCTGTGTGTTTTTTTTTTAAATCAATAAACAAAACCTTTTGGACACGGGGAGTGGGAGGAAAACTGGTTTCCGTCATTTCAGTTAAGTGGTTGTCATAGCAATTACAGTATTACTTGCTATTGTGCACTTCAATTATGGAAAACTAGACTGGAGAGAGAGAGTGAGTGAGAGAGAGAGAGACATAGACAGAGAGAGAGGGAGAGAGAGTAATGCAAGTGAAACCTGCTGTCTTCTAGGCTGGGCGTGTCTGATGATGTCATAATGCCCCACCCGAATCCTTCCTTTCATATTTATTTATTTATTTATTTATTGCGCTTTCTGTTTGTGGTGTATTATTTTCAGGTATGCATGAGCTGTGTTTCTAATTGTTGAAGGGGCAAAGCGTCTGTTTTTATTGTTATTAGTGTTTTATGGAACCTGCATACGGTGGATCTGTGTTGTTTGTAAAATAGTCTGTCAGTCGTAGCAACTCACAATGTTTATTTACGCTGTTTTTGTGAAGTGAGAGGTGATTGGTGGCTCGGTGTTTTGAACCACTGCCCATTGAGGTGATTTTGATTTATGGTTTTTTCAAAGAGATGTTGCAATAAATTGAGTGTGACAGTGATGCATTACTGATGACACAAGTGCAGTCACACCCTTGAGAAATGGGGAGAGCTGAAACACGGTGTGACAGGCAAAATGAAATAAAGAACATTCAAATTTCCCCCGCCATCTTATTCTACCCGTTTCCAAGGTGAACAGCATGGATACAGGCACAAATATTTCGGGGAACGCTATTGTTCGGAAGTATGACAGAAAGTACTGGAATGTGCAGGCGTTGCAGGAATAGGTACAAAACAGACACATTGTCACTTTGTCCCACCATTTCTCTCTCTCTCTCTCTCTCTTAAAAATGTGGATTCAAATAAAGAATGCTTTATTTGTATGACAACTGACCTTGTGCTGTTTAACAAGTAAATACATTGTGATATTAACACCTCACAACAGAAAAAAATTAATAAGACACGAGTAAACTTACATGCCCCCCCCCCCCCTTCATTCACACCCTCGTTCGCCCCACCTTAGTTTTGTCATGGAAAATTTATTTTTCTTTTAACTTTATTTTCAATGCAAGTCCCTTATTATCACAAAACTGCACCATACACACACACGTGTGCTCATAGAAATCTGTAATTTAGCAAGGTACCCCTTACAACATATACCCCAGACATCCTGCAGGAGCTCTACTTCACCAACAACTGCCTGACTGAGAAGTGTGTCCTCCTGCTGACCGGCCACACCCACCTGCATGCACTACACCTGGCGTACAACCACCTACAGACCTTCCCTGCCAGGTATGCGCCACTCAAAACAGCTGCCACTAATTACAGCTTTAAAAGAAAATCTCAGCCTAGTTCACTTGAAAGTTATATATATATGTATATATATATAAGGTTATATAAGAGATCTGAAGTACATGATCTATCTTTTTCTCCTTATCCCTCTCTGTCCTTTCCTTTGTTCTTTCTCTCTCTCTCTCTTTTTCTCCCTCGTTCTCTCTCAGTGAATGATTTGCAACTTAATCGTTTAGCAGACGCGATAGGCCATAGCATCTCACATGAGTGCATTGTGCTCAGTAAGCGCGTACTGCTCCACACAGTAAGCCAAGACCACGGGTGAGGGAGATACGGAAAAAGGTCCGTGTCTTGATGCAGCCCTTTCTCTGGTTCCCTTCTTCTGACGCACAGGTGGCGACACATAAATCAGTGTGTCTGGCAGGCATCTGAGTCTGGACGTCTGCCCATCACCTCAAGCACAGCTACGACAAGACGGGGCATCTCATTCTCCCTGGAAATGCCTTTTTACTGTCCCCCGCCAAATCTGTGAGGGGGTGACCTTCATGGCGGGTGACTTTGAACCGCCAAATGCCGTTTCTTTGTAAACCTTATCTTTTTTTCTTCTTCTTTTTTTTATTTTTAATTTGGCACCCAGTATGTCACCCAGCTTCTCTGATTCCCGCCCCAAACTGGCATCCAGTGCCTATGATTCCCGCCCAAAATTGGAATTGCTATTCAATTCACGTTCACGATCCGAACCCCACTGCCTTTTTTGGAACGAACCCAGTCTTGAAGATTCAACGGCAAGGAGATACACCCTTTTCTCACGTGGGTTGCAGCTTGCTGGTAGTCCCGGAACTTGTCGTCTTTTATCTGTTCTCCACAGTGCAACTTCCACCGAAGATGAGAAAGGAAACCCACACAGCGTATTTCCTTAGAGTTAAATCAACTCAATAAAATGTCTTATGTTGGTGTTAGCAATACACATTTTACACTCAGCATTTTTGCTGTGGATTTGTTTTTCAGGCTGTGCCTCTGTGCCCTTTTCCTGACCCCTAGGAACTGTGTTTCTTCACGCTTTAGTGATTCTTCAAGATTTTTCTACCCAAAATCTTTTTTTGTATTTTATTGTTTACTCTTTGTATGAATAAACAATGATTTGTATGCACATTGATAAAACTGGCCTAAACTAATCATTTGGACAAACAACCAACATTCTGTTATATACGTGTCACATTCGGTGTTCTGCTGACTGTGTCAATCCCAAACACTGGGCTAAAAAAAACACTGTCACACACACACACACACACACACACACACTTACACTTACGCTCTCTCAATCTCTCTCTCTCTCTCTCTTGCTCTCTCTGTCCCCCACTGTCTCTGCCTCTCTCTCTCTATCTCGCTCTCTGTCTCCTACTGTCTCTGCCTCTCTCTCCCCCCTCTCTCTCTCTCCCTCTCTCTCTCTCTCTCGCCCTTTCTCTTTCAGCTAAGTATTTATCGGATTTAGAGGAAGGAGGAAGGAACACCTCTTGCAGCTTTTTTTGGTGTTCTGCGGTTCCTGATCAGTAGACACACCCAGCATGAAGGAGAGCTGGTTTTCGCTCACGTTAATCTCTCCACCTCTCTTCTCTCACTCATTCTCTACCTCTAAATCTCTCTCTACCACTCTACTTCTTCCTTTTCCTCTCCTTTCCTCTCCTTCTACCTCTCCCTTAATGGGAAGAGGATCTCATTACTAGTCGACGCAGTTGTATGTTCAAATAATCAATACCTTTGCGATCACAGGACTGTGAATTTAAAGGTTTGTGTGCTGCAGTTGTTTCCTCTACACTGCAAAGTGACTCATTGGGCTACTTCGCATGTTTGAAACAAGCTCGGTGTCGGAAACGTGTCCGTACCAGCATATCATGTTTGTCTCTCGAACCCTGTTGGGACAGGAGTGTCTGGGAGGACCGGTTATCCCTAAACCCAGCCAGTGACAGATCTGTTTATGCAGGTAAGGACAGGGTGTGTCCAACCCCCGCCAAAATACATGCTTGTGCCTCGACACAGACAGACAACACGGCCCCCAATCCGGGCGTGGCACCAGCTGACTCAACTGCACTCCACCCCTGAGCTCATTCCTGCAGTGACACCGTTGCCAGCGGCAACTTGAGAGAGAGGATCAGATGCACCTGGCCCTTCACTTCCTGCGTCACGCCCAAGCGATTCGCCCCCGAGCCCGAGTCTCGGCTGGGAACGAGCGGAGCGCAGAAGCAGCCGGCCCGGCCCGAAAAAAACACCCCTCCACGGCGCCGGGGATTCGGAGGCCCCCACATTCGGAAACCTGTCCCGTAGCAACCCTTGCGTGGAGCCACAGGTCCTGATCTATAGGCTTGTGAAGTACATTTAAATCAGAAAAAATGGCCTTGAGCTCGGCTTATTTAATGCTCCGATGCTTAACAGCTGCACAGGGCACTTATTTTGATGGCGGATGGCTCGTCTACCGTACGTCACGTGCCTGAAATGTGCGAGGAAATTAATGTTCATACGAGCACATGGACCACATCTCTCCAAGTGGTATTCACACTTGGATTAGAAGCGGAGGTGGCCTTAAATCTGGCCTTGGTTACGTAATGTAGTTTGATTTGGTTTGAGAATAAAGTCTTGACTGTCCTCACACAGTGCACCAAGTTATGTAGCGATGTTGTAGTGACGTCTTATCAATCTTCCCATCTGAGTTACCTAAAGTGCCGTGAAAAAGTATTTGCCCCCCGTCCTGATTTCATTACATTACGTTACGGGCATTTAGCCCGCGCTTATCCAAACCAACTTACATAACTTTTTACACAGCATTTACATTGCGTCCATTTATACAGCTGGATATATACTGAAGCAACGCAGGTTAAGCACCTGGCTCAAGGGTACAAAGGCAGTGTTCAACCCATTATACTACACTGCTGCCTAATTTCTTCTATTATAACATGTACGTCACACTGAATGGTTTTCAGACCTTTAGACAAAATGTAATATGAGACAAAGGCAACCTGAATAAATACACAACACATTTTTTAAAATTATTTTATTTATTTAATGAAAAAAGTTATCAAACACCCATATCACCCATGTGAAAAAGTTAGTGTCCCCTTAAACTTAATAATGAGTCGTAGCACCTTTGGCAGCAATGACTGCAACCAAATGCCTCCTATGATTTGAAATCAGTCATTCTCATCGCTGCGGAGGAATTTTAGCCCACTCTTCTTCGCAGAACTGCTTTAATTCAGACAAAATTGTAGGTTTTTTCAAACATGAACTGCTTGTATCAGGTTCTACCGCAGCATATCTGTCTGGTTCAAGCCAGGACTTTGACTTGGCCACAATGGCTGAAAGAAAACAAAACTTTAATTTTGTTTTCTTTCAGCCGTTCAGATGTGGTCTTGCTTTTGTGTTTTTGTCTTGCTGACAGATGACCAAACATTCTCCTTAAGGATGCTTCATGGTTGCTTTAATAATGGCAAGTTGTCCAGTTTCCCAAGGTAGCAAGGCATCCTCACACCATCACACTACCACCACCATGCTGTATTTGCTTTACACCAGACATAATCAGACCTGTGTTGTTCACAAAGTTCTACTTTAGACTCGTCTGTCAATAGATCATTATTCAAAAAAGACCTGAAAATCATCCAAGTGCTTTTTTGCACGTGAGACGAGCACTGATGTTTCTCTTGGGTAGCAGTGGTTTCTGTCTTGCCACTCCCCATAAATCCATTTTTTTTTTCAAATAAAATAATTTTTTAAAAATGTTTTGTGCATACTCACTTTGCCTAATACTACATTTTGTCTAAAGACCTGAACCCATTCAGAGTGACAAATATTCAATAACAGAGGAAATCAGGAAGGGGCAAATACTTTTTCACAGCACTGTACCTCAGCGGTGGGTCAAGGGTTTCTTCTATTCGTGGGGCACCAGCTAATGAATTTCACATTAACAATAAATAATAATTTAAGAAGGATGAGGAGAAACACCTTTAATTTGAGTCAATTTAATCAGTAGCGGCCGCTTATTGGAATAAAGACATAACACAATTTGTAACACATCTAACATTTATTTACAAATAATTAACAAAAGACATAGATGGATTAACCATGGTGATGTCTTTTGTCTGGCTCGGAAAGGCTGCATTGGTGGGGAGTTTAGGCTGGATCTCACATTCCTCCCGGCTTCACCACCAAAAAGGCCTGTTGGTTTGGATTTTTTCGCTGAATCTAGTGTCTTGACAGTTTTCCCAGAATCCTCCATTGCAAGGAGTCCCAGCCTATTTGAGAGTGTCTCTACGGATAGCCTCATCACAAGGGCAGGCCAGGCTTGATCCAAGGGCCTTGGAGTCTGTCCTGACCAGGAACTAGGAAAGCAGCAAAGCATTCTGTCGAAGGGAAGCGAAAAAAGATACCAGGCGCTCGTTGTGTGTGTTGAAATCCTATCCGTTTGGTCAGCTGGTGCTGATTGGCTCACAGGGAGCGGAGAGTCCATCCCACGTTCTAAGCTATTGGTCGGTTCTGATGCCACACACAGTAGTTCATGTCTCTGTGCCTAGGTCTCCTTCTTCAAGGCACAGAGGCATACAGTTACACAGTGTCAGTGATGGGACCCGACCTGGAGAGGCCATGACACATCAATGATCACGAAGCGATCCCTCCTGCTCTGCGGATGGTGGCACCATCATCTGCAGAAAATAAATGCTTTAACGTTGGATGCAGATGCCTTGAAATGACAGAAACAGCTCAAATGGAACCTACGCTGTTGGAAGCACTGTTTCAGTTACTTTTATTTATTTATTTATTTATTTACTTTTTGAAGTTGATCACGCAGCCAATTTAACATTGATTTTTGCCTCCTGGTGACATTACTATTAACTTTGTAAAACATTTTATATTGATAAACACCATATACTACAGAGGCTGAATATGTACACTCATGTATATTCTCACGATAAATAGGTTAGCATTTGACACTTTAGTGTTTAGTGTGGAAAGAAAGAAAATGAAATAAAAATACATGTACAGAATTTACATGTAACACAAAGATAACATGTTACAGAACAACTGAATCCATAATGAAAATTTGCAAAAATGGGCAATCTCTTCGCGTCTAGAATCATTTTTATTTTTAACATAAGATTAAGATAAGAGATTTACACAGACAAAGCGTTTATAGGAACAATGTGCCTTTTAAAAATTTTGCAATATATTTAACCCATATTCCTTGCCTCTTACATTTCATGTTTCGTATACTTTTACTTTCTTATCATTCTTTCACTTTTATTTATTGTTTTATGTTCTGTGAAGCAATCTTTGACATATCCTGAGTGCTATGCAAATGAAGTTGTACTGTTTTATTATTATTATTATTATTATTATTATTATTATTATTATTATTATTATTATTATTATAATAAAGAATGCGTGATAAAAAAAAGGAAAACCTTTGTATTTAATAGCTGTATTTTAATATATAATAGCCGGTGTACATTCTCTAAAATAAGACACTGTGAAGGGCTTTCATTATTTTCACCTTTTAAGTTACATTTAAAAAAAATATCTATAAACGATTCTGATTATGGAATTTCTCACTCTGACATTTTACAGTTGAGGCCAAAACTTTACATACACCACATTTTAACTTTCTAGCTGTAGTCTTGAGATGTTGCTTCAGTATTTCTAGATAATCCTCCTTCCTCATGATGCCATCTGTTTTCTGAAGTGCACCAGTCCCTTTTGGAGGAGAAAGGGTGAGGCTTTTAATCCGAAAAACACTATCCCAACTGTGAAGCATGGGAGTGGCAGCATCATGCTGTGGAGGTGTTTAGCTGGAAAAGGGACTGGTGCACTTCAGAAAATAGATGGAAAGTTATAACTTGGTCGCAACTGAGTCTTCTAGACCAGTGTGCCTTCAAACTCAATTTTTCACAACTCCACACATGTCATGTTACTGTGCAGTTCCTGTGTTAAGTCAGTCAGATTTTCAGTGGGTCAAAGGTTTATAAACACTTTGTTAATATTTGATGGCATTGCATTTTAATTGCTTAACTGAAATCAAACACTTGTTTTAACATTCCATCTATTTTCTGAAGTGCACCAGTCCCTTTTCCAGCAATACACATCCACAGCATGATGTTGCCACTCCCATGCTTCACAGTTGGCATGGTGTTCTTCGGATTACTGAAGAACACCACCCTTTTTCCTCCAAAAGGAAAATAGATGGTATCACGAGCCAGAAGGATGATCTAGAAATACTGAAGAAACCCCTGAAGACATCAGCTGGAAAGTTAAAACTTGGTCGCAACTGATTCTTCCAGTTGGACAATGGCATACCTCCAAAATTGTAACAAAATTGCTTGAAGACAAAAAAGTGAAAGTATTGGAGTGGCCATCACAAAGCATGGCCCAAATGCCATAGAAAATTTGTGGATTGAACTAAAAAAGAAAGTCCAAGCAAGGAGGCCCACAAACCTGACTGAGTTACACCAGGTCTGTCAGGAGGAATGGGCAACAATTTCAGCAAAGTATTGTGAGAAGCTTGTGGAAGGCTACCCCAAGCGTTTGATTTAAGTTAAGCAATTAAAATACAATGCCACCAAATACTGACAAAGTGCTTGTAAACTTTTGACCAACTGAAAATCTGATATAGTACATAAAAGCTGAAATAAATCTGTCTCTTAGCGATAATTTTAAAATGACCTCTTATGGAAATAAAGTAGATACCCTGATTGACTTAACACAGGAACTGTACTGTAACATGAAATGTGTGGAATTGTGAAAAATTGAGTTCAAATTTCTTTAGCCTAGGTGTATGTAAAATTTTGGCCTCAAATGTATGTTGTTTTGTTTGTTTGTTTGTTTGTTTAACCAGTTTACCAGAACACACGCAGACGCCTGCGCGCTCCACCGCCTCCTGTCACCATGGAAATGGGGTGTGTCCCAGTTTCAGTGGTAAACAGTAGCATAATGTGAAGAATACATTTAATTGATTAAGTTTTCGGAGGTTTTTGTTTACGTTGATCTAGTCAAATATTATCATGTCGGTATTTTAACTTATTGGGGAACTAAATTATTATGTAGACCATGTAAAATTAAAGCCTGCTTAATCGGTTCAATGAAAAAAAGCCGGTATTTGGAAAAAAAAAGTGTACGATATAAGTCATTTTTATATACTTCTTTTATATTACCAGTCGTACGTTGTAGCATAGATGCATATGGTCTGATACCTTACGTTATACAGAGTGAAATAAAACATTTTAAAGCAGGCCCATGTTATTTCAAAATGAGGCTACCTTTCAGAGGTGTCATTCCACACTTCCTCAGTCACGCCGATACTACTGTAGACCCTCCTACTGTAGGTATGGGTGTTGACGCGGTGAACACCACCATAAGTACCTCCTGTGGCTACACCTTTCACAATACAAAAAGTTCGCCTGTAACATTCAAGGACACTGCTATTGTTTTAATTGCCGGATAAGACATCAAGGAGTCACCGAATAGACCGGGTCGGATTTTGAACCAGATACCAAAGTTTGCTGTGGCTAGCAAATGGCTCGGATTGCCCTGCCAAGCATCGGGTTTCTTTTGCTTCTCTTTCTAGCAGTAAGTAAAGGGATATATATTTATGGGTTTTTTTATTGTCTTTGCTGTTGTACTCATTCGCATTCTCTTTGTTTGCCATTAATATCATTTTTGGACAAAATGTATTTTTGTATGGAACGTTGTGGAGAGGGCAACTGCCAACTGTCAACTGTCATTTAGATCGCCGTGTGATCTCACGGTGCTCAGGCGTAGGTAATTCAATTGTCGAGACTCGCTGGGAAAATGGAACCTATAAAGCGGAAATTGTCATCTGGGGAAGCGTTAAACGTGTCTTCGGTGGCTGGGCTACTCCTTTTTATTGCCACAAGAAATGGCACTTTATGGAAATGACATGTTTATGAATAAAAATAAAGTGAAGACCCGAATAGCCCTATCTAGTTGGTGCTAAAAGAGCAGTGAAACAGACAACAGACCTTAAAATTTTGCAGTAAACAGTGAACTTAAATGAACTGCGCCAGGTTTCACATAGTTCATTAGGAATTTCATGGAGCAAACAACGGAGACAGGTGTCTAACATGTTTCGGTGGGACATTCACAAAACACTGGAACGACATAAACGTACTAATTCTTTTAACATATGCAAAAGTGTTGATGTGTGATCTAGCGATGACAGTTTTAAAAATGCTGGGTGTAAAATCGACATTACTCGCATATAGCAAATAGCCTACGGTCGTTTTATTTGTGAACATATTAAATATAGTTTCATTGTGTCAATTTAATATTCACAGCCTTTGCTTTTCTTACAATGCTGAACGATGAACCGGTTTCATTCAACTATCAGCGCAAAAAAAAAACGCTCCTCATTGTTCTGTTTTTGGATAGCTCTCACTGGTTGGTCGGTCGAATGAGTCACTTGGGTGAGGTCATTTGACGTGTTGAGGCAAGCAGCATCACCCCCTTTTTTTCAAAACGAGGGTGCTAGTTCTCTGAGAAGGCTTTAGGCCAATTGGAGAAAAAATAATTAGACATTTCAAATGACGTTCTAATACAATGCAGTGCTACAGTAAAATACCTTATTTTCATCCAAATATATTTTCTCTTGGAATTTTCTAATGGACAATGAAAGCTGGAATGAAAGAGAACAGCATAGACATGTTCAGCTGAAGTGTTTTTTGCAAGCTAAAATCTTAGGCCTATTTCCCCCTTTTAAATTTCAACCGTTTAATCACCAGTAGTGATTAGAATGTTCTTAACTGAACATTCTAATGCTGATGTAGCAGTCTCTACTGGTTACTGAAAGCCATGGAGGTCTAGAACACTGACTTTGAACTTTGCAAAAAAAATATTCCCAAAAAAAAAACCTACTATTCAAAAGGTTAAGACTGTCAACCAGTATCGATACCTGGAATAGCGAACATGCCAAAATGCCGATGTTTTTCCATCTCAGTTAAAGGAAAATGTCAATCCGCCAACCCTGCTCACAACACTGTTTTCTTCTTTGAGTAGTTCTGCCTCTCTGCGTATTGTAGTACCATCCAGCCTACAGTCATATTCAAATGACCGTACGATGAAAAGGTGAAAAGGAGCAGAATGGTGCCTAGGGGAACAAAAACACTTTCTTTGTAATACAGGAGCTTAATGTCATGTTTTATAATTTATTTATACATTACTTTATTTCTTTTTCTGTTTTTTTTTTTGGGGGGGGGGGGGGGCGCTTCTTGTATGTGTGTGTTAACACAGTGGTTCTTTTCACATTCGCTGTTAGAAAATACCACCTACGAGAGTAACCGGCATGTTGACACAAGTAGGCCCAGTTTTAGTTGTTTCTTGTTCGAGAGCTTTTGGGACCTTGGCAACTTGTGTTTACTCTGTTGTTGCAAGTACCTGTAATTACACTTAGGCATTCAGCAGATACTCTTATCAAGATAAATTCACACTGAATACATTTTTGTATATACAACCAGAAACCAGTGAAGTTCCAGAACCATTATGTCAGTGGCACTGTTCTCCTTTCGGCTTTGCTTCCTTGAACCGATTGCCATGGATGCCAGGGTCACTGGGCCAGGGCCCAAATTGATCTGCTTAAACATATTTATTTATTAAACTGGTTTTTCTAACCTTTCCTAGAACCACTGTACCAACTACTGTACCACAGGGCTTTTGGCTGACCCTGGAAGCATTAACATTGATATTAAAGTATTGTCTGTTGTCCCTGACATAAAAGAAAATAATACGGTCATTGAATTGTCAATATTCCTACGCATGT
Organism: Anguilla pacifica; assembly: GCA_039654925.1. NCBI lineage: Eukaryota > Metazoa > Chordata > Actinopteri > Anguilliformes > Anguillidae > Anguilla > Anguilla pacifica. The sequence continues at coordinate 67,359,576 of CM077287.1, forward strand.
CAAATCCCAGGGCACCAGGGACCGATGACATGTTTTTTGCAGTTATAAGTGGGTGCAAATTAAACAGGATCCTCTTTGAATATTCTCAGATAATTTGAGGAAGAGATTTTAATAGAAATTGCACTCGGTAGTTTCCATTCTTTCTTTTTTTTACTCACAAGAATTGGAGAAATTAGTTTTTACTTCACAGGCACTGTAAGCTCAGCCATTGTGCAATTTGAGTAGAATGGATTTTTATTTCATCTTGTTTTCCCTCTTTTGTGTGTGTGTGTGTGTGTGTGTGTGTTTGTAAAAGAGCGGGTCTTGTGTGTAAAACACAAAGCCTTGGGTGTGGAAGGCTGTTAGAACTGTGGTATTCAAGTTGTCTGCCTCACCTATAACTTCCTATCACCAGAGAGCCCTTAACACTGAACTGACTCCAATCATGCTAAAAAAAGGATCGCGTTGAAATAACAAAGTACTTGTTATTATATTATTTAATTTCTCATGCGAGGGCAGTAGGCATATTTTTAATTTGCACCGAAATAGTAATTTCAGTGCACAGCAGGACAATAAGACACAACGAAGATGTCACCTAGGAAGGACGACACCAACATGGGAGAACGACAGCAGCACTGCGCACTTTTATGTGTGTGTGCTGCTCACTGGCGTGCAAAGTCTCTGTCCTGAACACCTCAATCTTTTCAGCGTATGGTGTCCTCAAGTCAAGAGTGGTAGGATATGCCATGTGATGTCTGCCCAAGGATGCAGAATTTGAAAAAAAATAAACGTAAGGGAGCTGCTAGGTGGCTCATCCGGTTAGGGCAGTTCTGTTGGATGGGTCCTATAGTTTGGTATTGAATTCCGACCGTGCCGGTGTTGACTGTGGCCTGTGTTCACACAGAATAGTGCTTTGGCTGGGAGTGTACACCTAGTGAGAAGTCAAACTCACCTGAAACCAAACCACAGGTGAACATTCCACAAAGTCAATAAGGAGTTTTGTTTTCGCCACAAACTCTTTTAAAAATAATTTATTCAGTTAATTGGTATGGCAAATTAATTTGTAAGAGTGCAGTCTCACCATCCTTGTTCAGTCCATTTGAATCGAACCCTGGAGCGTCTAGTTCCTTGGTGCGGTTCGTTTGAGGTGACGTGAACACCGTATCGGAACCCTGGTGCAGGCTGAACAACCATTCTCTGGCCCGGTTCTTTTCTGGTGAGAACACCATTCAAACCACTCACAGGAAGCCTAACATTTTTCCTGGTTAAAAACAACAACTTCACTTCCCGTTTCAGTGGCTGGTGAAACTTGCACTGCTTAGCCAGCTGCCGTGGGTGGATGGGACAGACCGGGACTCAAGTCGAAGTGACGTTCGTCATGATAGGATCTCATCAGAGCCAGTCTCCTTCTGTGATACTGTCTGTTTCTCGACAGACTGCATTATTAAATTATTTAATATGCGTATTCTTGACAGACACTCTCATGCACAGTTCTTTACTGCTTGCTGATATGGGCTCCAAATCAACACCATCATGAATATAACCTGATGGAGCTCCATGATGATATTGTGCTGGCTCAAATTGCAAGGGTTTTGTTGTATTTTTTTTGGACCGTTTTATTTTTTCGCCTCTGGGGAAAAGCAAACCAGACCAATTGATTAAATAATAAGAGCTGCTCTTAAATAAGAGATGAAATAGAAGAATTGCACTGAGATTGAATTTTCTTGTGCACCTCAGAAGTATTCATTACTGGAAAAAAAAAAACGGAAGGTGGCTTCTTGTTTTCAGTTAGACACCTGGATGCATCCCCAATCGAAAGAAAAACTCATAAGCATGGGCTTGTTTGGGGAATAACAAAAGCAATGAATCATATTTACTAAGCAACACAGCAGCACACCTTGACAGAAGCCTGATTCAAAATCATCTCGGCAGCTTCAGCTGCATAATGCCAGTTGAGATTTCACGAGAATTGTTTTCTTTGTTTTAATACTGTTTGGAGGTTCCAGTGAAACGCTGACCTGAAACACACTTAAAATTTCACACGCAGTGTTGCCCATTGCTTTTGTGGGTGGAAAAAGAAAACAACTCAGATTCCAGTTATTTTTATATAAGGTTGAATACAGTAAGGTTAAAGTATTTTCTGGGTGTTCTATGAATGTCAGAAGAGGACTAAACTAAAATACCATCTAAATCGAGGGTGTTCGATTCTATCCAAAAAGGGGCGAGTGTGGCTGCAGGTTTTTGTTTTATCCCAGCACTTAGACACCTGATTCTTCGTCTCGCGGTCTTTACTGAAGACCATGATTTGTTAATTATTTGAATGAGGTGTTGTAGTGCTGGGCTGATCCTAAAACCTGCACCCACACCGGCCCTTTACGGATACAGCCACTCGCCCCCCCCCCCTTTCAAAATTATTTAAACACACTACCAATCCAAGACAGGTTGCAAAAGTGCACTGTGATACATGGAATTGAGAGGTTAGTAAAAATCTACAATATGGAATGGGAAAATGGTTGCTCCGACTTGGCTGTGATGACCGTGGAAGGAATGAATCATTGCATTTATATGGCACTTTTCCCAACACTCAAAGTGCTTTACAGCGACGAGTGGGAGCTCACCTCACCTCACCCACCACCACCAACGTGTAGCACCCACCTCGGGTGATGCACGGCAGCCATTTTGCGCCAGAACGCTCACCACACATTAGCCAAGGTGGAGAAGGAACAGAAGGGAAGGAGTCTCGGATGAAGCGGGTTTTTTAAGAAGTGTGTTGACTGTGGCGTGGGAAACTGCAGGTGGCCTCCTCTGTGCTTCGGCCCGCACACTTTGCCAGTTTGGGTGTGGCTGCTGTTGGTTGAATGGGTTGAATATGGCATCGTTTTCTGTGGTTTCATGGATGATGATTTCAAGGGGTTTTTTTTCTTTTTTTTTTTTTTTTACCACCTATCTGTCAGAACTTGCATCTCTCTCAAGGAAGCCCTAAGCTCATGACTACTAGTTTTTTTTTTTTTTTTTTCATTTTCAGTTTAATTATATACAGTCGGACCCGATCTGGCACATCACACACTGCCAAAACTGCGTTCTGGGTCAAGTGTGAGCACGCCTTTCGAATGTCTATTGCTCAACGGGCCCTCTCCAGCAACGTACTAATGAAATGCAGAAGGTGAAACGTAGTTCTCATTTGCAGAAGCGTATCCACAGTATAAGTGCATGCAATGCTCGGCATACATTGCAGATGGTTTAGGAAATCCATTAACAAACCTTCTGTCTCAGGTGGCATTTTACACAACCGTCTTCTCACACGAGGCGTCTCGTGTGCAGTGGGACATTTTTCCACAGGGATGTCGGAGAATACACTGAAGATAAACACGCCTATTTTTAACATTACATTACATTACATTACCGGCATTTAGCAGACGCTCTTATCCAGAGCGACTTACACAACTTTTACATAGCATTTTTTTACATTGTATCCATTTATACAGCTGGATATATACTGAAGCAATGCAGGTTAAGTACCTTGCTCAAGGGTACAACGGCAGTGTCCTTACCCGGGAATCGAACCTGCAACCTTTCGGTTACAAACCCAGTTCCTTACCCACTGTGCTACACTCCGTCCTGTTAAAGTATCACACTGAATTATTAAACATGCTTTAATAATTCAGTAAACCCAGCAGGGTTTAGCTTACAGGATATGTATTTAGATCTGGTGCATTATGTTCTAGCTGAAGAGTATAACATTATATGTAGGGGTAATTAGCAGTATGAGCACTACGGTTATGAAGGTAGAATATGTACACATTAGGACACATTTAATTTTTAACAGTCTGAAAATTAATTTCTATTTTGTTTGCATTTTCTACATTGACAGAGGGTTTCATAACGATATAGGTTTTTATTCCCAATATTATTTAAAAAATAAAATGCTTTTCTTGCCCCTAACTTACTGTGCTTCCAAAAACAAACACAATTTAATAAATAAATATTTCAGCATTTTGAATAGGTCATGTGGTGCATTTCTCAAACTGTTTTATGTGTACGAGCCCACACCTAAGACAAACTGATTTCCTTCAGAGGTGTGCTGGGGCTGCAGGCTGAATCGTCCAGTTAAGGCTCTGTTCCAGTGTTTGGATGGGCCCAATGGTCTGGTATCTGTTAAGGCTCTGTTCCATTGTTTGGATGGGCCCCATGGTCTGGTTTCTGTTAAGGCTCTGTTCCAGTGTGTGGATGGGCTCCATAGTTTGGTATCTGTTAAGGCTCTGTTCCAGTGTGTGGACAGGCCCCATGGTCTGGTATCTGTTAAGGCTCTGTTCCAGTGTGTGGACGGGCTCCATGGTTTGGTATCTGTTAAGGCTCTGTTCCAGTGTGTGGATGGGTCCCACAGTCTGGTATCAGTTAAGGCTCTGTTCCAGTGTGTGGACGGGCCCCATGGTCTGGTATATGTTAAGGCTCTGTTCCAGTGTGTGGACGGGCCCCATGGTCTGGTATCTGTTAAGGCTCTGTTCCAGTGTGTGGATGGGCCCCATGGTCTGGTATCTGTTGAGGCTCTGTTCCAGTGTGTGGATGGGCCCCATGGTCTGGTATCTGTTAAGGCTCTGTTCCAGTGTGTGGATGGGCTCCATGGTCTGGTATCTGTTAAGGCTCTGTTCCAGTGTGTGGATGGGCTCCATGGTCTGGTATCTGTTAAGGCTCTGTTCCAGTGTGTGGATGGGCTCCATGGTCTGGTATCTGTTAAGGCTCTGTTCCAGTGTGTGGATGGGCCTGTTATCTGGATATCTGTTAAGGCTGGAGTGTTCCCTGGAAAACTGGCAAAACTGTCCAAAAATATTTTTTTAGGAATGGTTATTCAGTTTCTTTTCATTTCCCCCTTTCTTTTTTAATAGGTTTTTAAACTAGAAGCCGAAGGAGCAAAATCATCAAGCCAGAGGAGATGGAAAAGGGAATGGGTTATCCCTCCACAGAAGCTGGAAGAGAACGTCGATTACACGAAGAAAGAGTACATCGCCAAGGTAAGATTCGTTTTTTTTTCCTTCGCCACATTGTCAAACTGTCCGTTGAGCAAAGTGGAAGACATATAGAAGTCGTGTGAGCTGATCTTTCAGTGACACGTTTGAGAAAGAGAGGTGGTTCTCTTTGCCTTTTCTTTAAACCCGACAGTCTGCTCTTTCACCTCATGCTTATTGTTTCATTTCGATTTCGATGTGCTGGAGCCACCCCCCGCTACCTTGACCGGGAATAAGCGGGTATAGATAATGGATGGACCCTGATCAGGAATAAGCGGGTATAGATAATGGATGGACCCTGCCCAGGAATAAGCGGGTATAGATAATGGATGGACTCCGCCCAGGAATAAGCGGGTATAGATAATGGATGGACCCTGCCCAGGAATAAGCGGGTATAGATAATGGATGGACTCTGCTCAGGATAAACGAGTATAGATAATGGATGGACCCTGGTCAGGAATAAGCGGGTATAGGTAACGGATGAATGGATGAATGGATGGATGGATGGATGGATGGATGTGCTGGAGTACAGAGCCAAAACAACAAAAATTGTGTCACTGTCCAAATAAGTACAGATTACACTGTATATCGTAACTGACGTGTACACGTGCACATACTTATCTGTTAAAACAATTTTTTTTGTTAGATTCGATCTGACCTAGAAACTGTGGACAGAGGACTGATTTACTCCTTGAGGGGAATAGGTGCTTCAGAAGACCCCGTAAACCGGTTTATCGTTGATCCCCGCACCGGCTTTGTCAGAGTGAGAGACATTCTGGACAGAGAGGAAATTGCCATGTACAATGTGAGTATATTTATTTGCGACTGGCCTCGTGAAATATTCTACAGTTCCCAGTAGCTAACAGAGATCAGCACTTTGAAGCACTTTGAGCTGCATTTTATGTATGAAAGGCGCTATATAAATAAAGTATTATTATTATTATTATTATTATTATTATTATCAGAGGAATAATAAAAAAAATCTTTCTTTGCTTCTTTGAATTGCTTTGTTGCACAACCTTTCTTTCTTTCCTCTTTTCTTTTTAGCTATCTGGAGTCGCAAAATATCCCAACGGACAAGAGGCAGAGAAAGACATTGAGCTCCGCGTTAAAGTTTTGGATCAGAACGACTGCTTCCCCGTATTCAGTTCAATGATTTCCGGGTCCATCGACGAATTGAGTCTTCGAGGTATGTTTTATTTTATTTTTATTAGCTTATTTATTACTTTTTTTTAAAATTGGAAAATTGGATAGGAGTATGAATGCTTAATGATGCTTTAGAAAATGAATACCTAATGTAAGCATTTATAGTTTAATTTCATAAACCATGTGCAAAATCATGCATACATACAATTATGAATGTTGTACAAATATGTAGTACACACACACGTGTATAGATATATATATATATATATATATATATATATATATATATATGAAATAATTCACATTCTACGCTTGTATTTAAAGGAATTTTTGTACATTTTGGAGTCACCATGTGGAAACTACTGCGCTTTTTATAAAAAGACCCCATTTCAGGGCATAATAATGTTTGGGACACATGTGTTTCTGATTTAGGTCAGGTGTGTTCAATTGCTTCCTTAGTGCAGGTATAAGAGATCTCAGTATCTAGTTTTGATTCTAGCCTTTTGATTGCCTTTGGGAGTTTCATTGCCGTTGGCATTTGTCAATATGACAGCCAGAGCTGTGCCAATGAAAGTAAAGGAAGCCATCATGAGGCTGGGAAATAAGAAAAAAAAAACAGTCAGAGACATATGCCAAACCAAAGTCAGCTGTTCGGAAAATCAATAAGAGGAAACAAAGCAGTGGTGAGCTCAGAAATCACAAAGATTTTATAGTATGCTTTATTTCTTCTCTTAAATTCCAGAAACAGTCATCATGAATGTAGTTGCCACAGACAATGATGAACCTGGCAATAAAAATTCACAAGTAGCGTACAGCATTATAAATCAGGATCCGGCGGGAGAAGAGATGTTTCGCATCAGCAAAGACGGACGTCTTTACGTCTGGTCCCCCAACCTGGATCGAGAAGTGAGTGTCAGCATATCTGAGCAGAGGTGGAAAGTCCAGGGGTCAGAAAGTAAAAGTTCTGCCATGCATTTCTTCCACCCATTAACTCAGCCAGCTGATTCTACTAACTAGTCCTACCGGTTGGCTGAAGAACTGCGCTAATTAGCGAATCCAGGTGGTTGGAACAAAATACTGGGGAGGACTTTTACTTTCTGAACCTCTGTAGTATCCCTTTGAGTATAAGCATCAATTGCGTCCGATAGTTTATCGGCAAAAATAATTAGCGCATATCCTGGTTGCTTTTGCCTTACATTTTGGAAATGTATTTTATCGGGTACTATTTGTGTGTGTACATATGTGCGAGTATTATAATAATAATAATAATAATAATAATAATAATAATAATAATAAATTGGATTGATGTTTATATATCATTATTTACATCCTCAGAAACTGCACAGACAAATGCATTTTAAGCAAATACGTAACTTTTTAATATGAGAAATGATTCATTCTTACTAACGTTTTTGAAATTAAGTTTTTATATTTTCGTTTTTTTACAGAAGATAGACCACTACGTGTTGATCATAAAGGGAGCGGATCTTTACGGTGCACCGGGCGGAAACACCGCCACGGGAACCGTCACCATCAGACTCAACGATGTGAATGACAACGCTCCGCGGCTGGAGAAAGACCACGTAATTAAAAAACGCTCATCCATGGCTTCCACTGTTTGTTGTTTCCATGTTGACTCATCCTGTGAAGTCACTGTTCTTACATTACATTGCATTGCAGGCGTTTAGCGGACGCTCCTACCAAGAGTGACTTACACAGCTTTTTCACACAGCATTTACTGTACACTGCATCCACTTATACAGCTGGATGTATATTGAAGTAATGCTGGTTAAGTACCTTGCTCAGGGGTACAACAGCAGTGTCTTACCTTTAGTTTACAAAACGAGCTCCTTACCCATTATACTACACTGCTGCCCCTTCCTTACTTAGTGTGTGAATGAATTTTTTTTTTTTTAATCCTTTATTTAACCAGGGAAGGTCCATTGAGAACATGTTTCTCTTTGAGAACAGTTGCAAGTTGGGGACTCAGAGAGAGAGAAAATAGGGGCAATGCCCCTGGAGCAGTTGGTTGGGCCTTTCTCAAGGGCCCAACTGCAGAGTACTTTCTTTTCCAAATTTCCAAAAAAAACTGCATTAAATGGTAAATGGACTGCATTTATATGGCACTTTTATCCAATGTGCTTTGCAATTGATGCCTCTCATTCACCCGTTCACACACACACACACACACGTCAATGGTGAAGGGCTGCCATGCAAGGTACAAATCAGCTCGTTGGGAGCAATTAGGGGTTAGGCGGGGGATCGAACCAGAAACCCTCCGACTGCCAGACAACCACTCTTACCTCCTGAGCTATGTCGCCCAATTAAAATGTATGTACGATGTGCCTAATGAACCCCCACTGTCTTTGGTTCAGTATGAAGGGGCGATCGACGAAAACACCAAGGATGTGGAAGTCATGAGGTTCAAGGCCCTCGACGATGACATCGTGAACACGGACAACTGGCTGGCGGAGTTCGAGATCGTTTCGGGAAACGAGGCCGGCTACTTCGAAATCGAGACCGACCCCAAGACAAACGAGGGCGTTTTGAAGCTGGTCAAGGTACGAACATTTTTGTATACCGTGATTGTCCCGACTGTTTTATTTATGTTGTACACCTGCCCGGGGACTGCAGATGAAAATGAGCTCTTAGCTATATCTGGTACAATGCATCAAATTTCTATTGCTGAAATTTATGTTAAAAATTGTACATTGACCCTGTCAAATAAATTGAATAAAGTAAAGTAAGTATTTCTGTCTGCGACGGCAAGCCGGGCAAAGACACACATCGAATTCACCTTTTTTTTTTTTTTTTTTTTTAAAATAAGACCTTATCTTAAACAGATTTTCTGTTTCCTCCCGCACAGCCAGTGGACTACGAAGACCTACACGAGCTAGATCTGCAGGTGGCACTCGCTAACAAGGCACCGTTCCATCCTTCGGTGACGGCCGGTGCTGGTGCGGGGGCGACTATAGCGTTGGGGGGGGGAGGAGGAGGAGGAGGAGCGGGTGGCGGTGGCGGTGGCGGTGGCGGTGGGGGGGGCGGTGGCTCGTCGTGGAGCGGAGCCGGAGGAAGCGGCTCCTCGTCCGGCTTCGGGGGTAAAACCTACCCCGTCAAGATCAACGTGAAAAACCAGCGGGAGGGCCCCAGGTTCAACCCCAAGATCAAGGCCGTGGCCATCTCCGAGGACAGCAAGTCGGTCAACCTCAAGGACGTGATCGTCCGATACCCAGCCATGGACGAGGACACGGGGAAGGACGCCACAAATGTCAGGTTAGCTCCCAACGACCACAAGTTCCCGCCATTCAGGGCTGCCCAGCCGCGTTCCTGGAGATCTGCTGTCCCGTTCGTTTTCCATTTCAGCCATAATTTAGCCCACCTGGTTGCACAAATGAGATCTCTAGCTGTTAACGTGTTAATGTGTTTTTCATGTTTAGAGAGATTATTTGCCCTCTTGTGTCAGAAATACCTCTGCATGCCACGAAGAATAAAATTCCCATGTTCACATCGTGCTATATTCCAAACAATTACACAAAAAGCGGTACCTAAATCTTTTAACCGGTCAAATAAAAGACTGAGGTGAATCAATAGGCTTCTAATTAGGTTGTTGAAATACTTTCATCATTTTCTTCGTTGAGCATATTAACACAATGGAGGTTTGGCTTGTTACCATTTTGTTTGGTCTTTGAATTCTTCATTATCTAATGGAATGATTGGTTTTATTTTCCACGAGTCCACCGATTATTTTCAATTACAAAAAAAAAAACGTGTCCGTCGATGGCAATGGTTCCTACTGCTCAAGTGGCCTTTTGTCTCGACCTCAGATACGTCAAGGGCTCCGATCCGGACAACTGGCTGGTGATCGATGAGGAGACCGCTGAAGTCCGACTCAACAAGCTGCCAGATCGGGAGTCCAAGTACCTGGTTAATGGAACTTACTACGCAAAAATACTTTGCATTTCGCAGGGCAAGTTTTCTAAGTTTTATTTTTTCCACACGCTTCATAGACACCCGTGCACAGTGCGCAACTTGTTAGCTTACCTTTTTCTTTTTAAAACACTTGATCCAGACAGAAGGGTATTTACTAAGGGGATTCAGCTTTAGCGTGAACTGTGTTGCTCGGAAAACCTCTCGTTGGAAGCTCAGTTCCTTCCCCACAAGGCCACAATGCTGCCACAAGTAAATTAATCAAAGATAACGGGACCAAGCTGTGAAAGGGTGGAAGCTGGTTTTAGTAGACAACATACAAACCTTACTGTAAGGTTCTACAAATAAAAAAATCAGGTTATTCTTGATGTGGGTGTGAAGTCATTATGTTGATTGTATAGGACGTTACTCATAAGTCATATGAATATATGCAGGTGTTTCTTGCAATCCATTTGGAAAGATTTCTAGTAATGCAACAATTCTTATCGCCATTTTATCACCTTGGTGGACTTTCCAGAGATTTGAACATTTCTGTGTGAAAAATAAAACAACATGTAATTATTCAGAATGGTGTAATTGTTCACGTTCATTTACAAGTGTCTGGTGGAGTGAGCATGCACAAATTTTTTTACGTACACAACTCAAGTGTTGTCTTTTAACATGAATGAGAGTTTAAAAGTTGAAAGGAAAAAAGTATCAAAAAACAAAGAAAAGTGGTGACACTTTCAGTTTTGTGTTTCCTTGCGTTTCCAAAAAAAAAAAAGAGATTTTAATGTTTGTTCTTGTGCTTAATAGACATGCCCTCCAAGACAGCGACCGGCACCATCGCAATTCAGGTAGAGGACTACAACGACCACTGCCCCACGCTCACCAGCACCTCCCAGTCTCTGTGCCTCGAAGACAAAGTGGTCTTCGTCACCGCCGTCGACGAGGATGACTCCCCCCATGGGGCTCCCTTTGTGTTCACACTCGATCCCAAGGGGACCAAGGGAGACTGGGTGGTGGAGCATCTTAACGGTGAGGAGCCCAACTGTAGCGGCACGGCACGGCCCCCGATCTGGCCCCCGTCCCGCCGCTGTCCGCCATCTCAGCTTGCCGTCTGTTCCCTCCCCAAAATTTACTCTGTTTCCTGTAGGCAGTCCCCATTGTAAAGTCATGTGCGACAGTCCGTTTGGCACAGTGCAGAACTAAAGAGTGATTGATTGTTCGATTGGTAGATAACCATGTGCATTACTGTTATGCTGGGGGATGGGAAGCTTAAATTTCAAAGTTTAATCCTAATAATTTTGAAACAGGTTTCAAATTTAATTCTAGGCCAAAAAAGAAAACTGTTCCCTGCTAAATTTTTTGTTTCGTTAAAACTAATTGAGTAAATGTTTTTTTTTTTCCTTTTTAACATTTTTTGGCTGGACTGCAACAGCGGGGGCCAGCCTTACAAACACGAATGTCTGTGACTGACTGAGTGAGTGAGTGAGTGATGAAGTTACACCATTGGTCGGCCGGATCGCGTGTGTTAGGTCCAGCCGTATACTAGGTTTTGACCTGGTCTTGTTTTTTTTAAATTCCCGTGCTAGACACCTCAGTGATCCTGAGAGCTCACGAGGCCCTGTGGCCAGGGCCCTACGAGGTCACCATGGAGGTCGCGGACCAGCAGGGCCACGTCTGCCCCGACAAGCAGGTCCTGACGGTGGACGTGTGCACCTGCAACGAGAAGGAGGTCTGCGCCGACAGGAAGGGGGGCACAGGCGCTTTATTTGGGGGCCCCGCCATTGGCCTGCTCATCCTCGGCCTGCTGATGCTTCTGTGTGAGTGCGCCACCGCCGCCGGGGAAACGCGGTCGGACCGCGGTTCCGATCGGGTCCGTTTACGACCGTCGTCCGATTAGACAGACAGGGTCACTGGGAAACCGCCTTTCGACCAGAATCAATTATCGCAACCCCATACAAGGTCGGTTGAGACAGCTCAATAAGGGTCCGTTTAAATGGCTAAATTAGGGTCAATTTAGACAACTCAATTAGAGTCAATTAAGACAACTCAATTAGAGTCAATTAAGGCAACTCAATTAGAGTCAATTAAGAAAAAATTGTACAGGTTTGATTAAACCAAGATGGTTAAGAATTTTCATGCAAGAGATCTAATTGGAAAAATTTGAATCTGGAAAGCCATCACAAAGTATCCAAACCCACTTCTTGCTCATTTTTAAAAAAAACTAATTTATTATGCATGATGTTGGTGTGACCAGAGTTGATCCAAAAATGATTATACCTTTTAATTTCAATTATGTAAATTCAATTAAATTAATTATATTTGTCCTTAGAAGAGAGAGAGAGAAAGAGAGAGGTGTAACCAATGTAATGAGCGCAGATTATAAGAAATAAGAAATACTTGTTTCATACGGGCACAGAGCTCATACGACTAGAATGTGAAACAACTACGGCGTAAAGCACGAGAAACACAATCGCAAGGTGCTGATTGGTCGGTGGCTAGGCAGGGGGGATTGCGATTGGTCGTGGCTGAGTGTGGTCTCTCTTTGACCCCGCAGTGATACCGCTCCTGCTGCTCTTCTGCAACTGTGGAGGCGCCGGGGCCGGCGGCATAGCCGGTGGCTTTTCCGACATGCCTTTCGACACCAAGGAGCACCTGATCTCCTACCACACGGAGGGCAAAGGGGAGGACAAGGTGAGCTGCCTGAGCTGGGACTTCCCTCTCGCCGGCTACGCTTCCATTGTGATGTCACAGCGGATCTCGTTTTCGCTCTCGCCGGTTACGCTTCCATTGTGATGTCACAGTGGATTTCGTTTCAGGCACTAGAAATGGTCAATGTCGAGAAAACATTAGAATATGTTTCCTTCTCTTTTTTTAGCAGAAGTCAATTTGAACAGGTCCCAATTTATCTGGCTTAATTTGTTATCTTCTGAATTGTTGCATTATTTGATGCGCCACAACCAAGGGGCGGGGAAAACAGTTTTTATTTTATTTTGCAAATAAAATGTAGATGGTGTGCATGTAGAGCAGTCATACTGCACTAAAAGAGAAATGCTGTCGTACTGCATTTCTTTCTTCTTGCGGGGGAAACTTGAGGGAAACACGATGAGGGAAAAAAAAAAACATTCCAGCACTTTCGTTTTGGTGTCTGATACCTGTTCGCATTGTTTGTGGTTCTGTTACCCACAATGCTGCCCTATGCCTCCAGTAACTCCACAGTTCAGCACGTGTGTATATGTTCTTCTTCACGCGTGGCAGATGGTACTTACTGCATGCTGATCAGGCTGTACACAGTAAGGATTTTTGTCCTCTAGAGGGAGCCATTATCCCATTCTTTACATTTGGATCACCTGCCGTGAAACAACTCTTATTTTCCCTTTAGGGGCTACTTAGTTTCGAAAAAAGTATGTGAATCTGGTGATGCTGTGGTTTTCAGCCCTGGTCCTGCGTATGCTGGGTTCTGTTCCAGATCATATCTCTGGTTTAATTACAGTGATTAAAAGTGATTTAAGGTGTTGGTTGGTTTGGCGCATTACCATTTTCTTTGTCCTTGAACTCCTCATTTGCCATATGTGGTTTAGTCACCGGCTCAGAGTACACATTCAGCATTTATAACTTCATTGATTTCAGCTGTTTTGTTTTTTTTACCATGGCATATAACAGAAAGTCAAAGCATTAGTCTAGAAATTGGGGTACACAGGGGTACTCCAGGAGCCGGGGTTGAAAACCACTCGGGTGACATGACGAGGCACAGCTCCCTCTAGTGGACACTACTTCAACTGCTCCAATGAATTTTTAAAACCTGTGGAGCAACAATAAATACATCATTCCATAATAATTGCACACAGGAGTGATATTTTTTATTCTCCTTCTTACCACTGATAATATATACAATACCAACTGAGAACCCCACAGGTATGCACACACAAAGATATACACAAAAAACCAGCCACTCCTAGAGAAAAATTAAAACATTTATTAGGTCTGAGTAATCAACTGCCAGAAACCTATCCAAGCAACCTGGCCTATGTAGGGAGAGACAGAGAGAGAGAGAGAGAGCCAATCGGTATATATCCAGTGCAGTTTCAAGACCTCACAAACAATGTGGAATAATTAATAATAAATAACATTGTTTGTATAATTAGCCAAATAATTTGCATGCATGTCTGAATAATGGGTATAAATCACTCAGCTGTGTGTCCTGGAGTCAGGATAAGAAGCCAAGACACTAAACTAAGAGTTGAGCTGTAGGGGAAGCACCAGTGGAAGACCAGGGCCCTTCTCTCAACATTCACAGAAAGAGATACTCTCAGCCCAACTGAAACGCGATGACATTCTCCGCCATTTTGTTGCCACGGCAGCAAACAATTGCCTGTACGAACCCAGGGCTCGGAAAACGTGCTGGTGACTTAACGGTAGTGAGGCTCATGGTCACAGTGTTGGATGGCCTTGGACGGCACAAGGGTCTCTCTTCATACAGTTTCGCTCCTGTGGAGCCTCTTAACGTAATGTACAGTAACTTAAATAAAGCTGTCCAGTTGATTAATGGCGATTAACTGACCGAGCGACTCGACTCTGTTCCCACGCAGGACGTCCCGGTGCTGAGCGCCCCGGTGGACTACGGCGGGGGGTTCGTACAGGCCGTGGACGCGGGAAAGTTCGCCGCGGGTGCCGGCGCCGCCATGGGCATGACGGCGGCGGCGGCGGCCGGGGGCGCCTTCCTGGCCTCCGGCTCGGCGATGGGCGGCGGCCACATGGAGGTGGACTACATGGCCCAGAATGAAATGATGGCCCGGGAGTACATGGGCGGGGCCAACTACGAGCGAGAGGAAGGGAACATGTACGACGGGATCGCCCTCTCCGAGGAGTACCTGGAACAGTACTACTCACAGGCAAGCGGATTTCGGTCGCTTCGGTCGCTAGCAGGTTTTACCGGCACCGCCGCGTCAGGCGGCAAGCGTGTCGTCCGTGCCGCGTGTGCTGACGCTGACGCCGGGGTGTTTCTCTGTCTACAGAAAGCCAGCTGTGTGGCGGAAGGCCACCCGCTGCAGGACAGCCTGCTGATGTACGACTACGAGGGCAGCGGCTCGGTCGCCGGGTCCGTGGGCTGCTGCAGCCTCCTGGAGGCGGACAACGACCTGGGGTTCCTCAACGACCTGGGCCCCAAGTTCAAGACCTTGGCCTCCATCTGCCGGGGCCGGGAGCTGGTGTCCGAGGCGGCCGCCGCGGTGGCCGTGGCCCCGCCCGCCCCCGCCCCCGCCGCCGCCGCCGCCGCCGTCGAGCAGCACGCCTCCTCTTCTTTGGCCGTCTTCAGCGAGCACTCGGCGAGCGCGGCCAACGTGGCGGCCGCGGCCAGCTCGGCCGCCGCGGCGGGCAGCGGCGAGAGGAGCGTGGTGGTGGAGAGCAGCTATGCGGAGGCGCGGCCGGCGGTGAACGTCCAGGAGAGCGTGATGATCCCCAACCAGGCCTACCTGGTCCAGCAGCCCATGTACTACACGGCCGCGCCCGTCCTGCAGCCCGTGCAGTACGTGATGGAGCCCCAGGTGCAGGGCATGTACGTGGTGAGCGACGCCCCCGTGGCCGAAACCATGATGGTGCAGGAGCACAGGGTGATCGGGGGTGCCGCCATGCACGGCGGGGTGATCGGGGGTTCCGCGATGCACAGCGGGGTGATCGGGGGTTCTGCCATGCACGGTGGGGTGATCGGGGTGCAGCAGGGCACCCTGAACAGGGGCGAGAACGTCGTGCTGGTGGAGAGGCAGGTGGGCGCGGGGCAGGTGGTGCGAGAGGGGGGGATGGGGATGGTCGGGCACAACCAAGGGGTGGTGCTGGTGGAGGGTCAGATGGGCGGAGGGCAGGTGCTGCAGGGGGGTCAGTCGTGGATCCAGCAGGGTACCCTACAGAGGGGCCCCATCTACGGGTCCCAGAACATCCTGCTGGTGGAGAGAGAGGGCGCGGCGGGCCAGGGCGTGCAGAACGGGATAGTCACGCAAAGGAAGGAAGTCGTCAGGGAGCAGGGGACTTCGCGGAACCCCACCTCTCTGGCGAACCAAGTCCAGTTCTCCAGCACGACAGGCTCGCAGAAGGTAGTGGTACAAGAGAAAAGGGTCGTCTCCAGTTGAAACTGAGAGCGCGCAGAACCACCAAGCCGGTTCCTCTGTCGCTCCGTCCTGGTAATTATTCACGGCTGCATTAGAAAATAAGCAAATCTGGCACTTACGCTGCAATCAAAAGGAATCCGGTCTCCTGGGGATTCCCTGGAACAGGCATGATGCCACTGGGTGTACTTTCACAGGGTTGAGGGTTCAAAACTCATTTCTTCAAAATGGTCTCTGCAAGACTTTACAGATATGTTGTAACACTGCTGTATATCGTAAATGTTGGGATTTAGAAAAAGACGTATTTCACAAAAGTGCACATATATATATAGAAACAGTAAGAGAGATAGAGCAATAACAGAAAGTACCTATACTTTCTTTATTTGCTCATTTGTAATATTGTAATGTATTTTATTTCAATATATATTTTAGTACATTTTCTTTTTGTAAGGAAGATAGTGTAATGTAGACAGCTCATGAAACTCTGTATTCTGAACAGGCAGAGCACATGAAAGCAATCTGCCTTGTATACAAGCTTTCAAAGTCATTGTTCTCTTAACCTGTTTTTTGCGTACTGATATCTCACACAAGAGGAAAGGACCATTTAAAAATTACATTTTTACAATTGCTATTTTCTCATGCTTCTCAGAGTCTGCTCCTGAGAAATAACCCTTCGCCTGCCTCACTAAGATAACAATATTAGCCCTCGCAATGTTCTTGAGCTACTCTCACTTCCGTGCTTTTTTATTTTTCTGCAATTGACGAACCGCATGATCCAAGGAACAAACCCCACGAGAAATCTACGAGCTCAGCAATGAAGCGATCTCAAAATAAGACCCATTTTTTCTCATGTGATAAATAAAGATAAATAAAGGCTATTTGTGAGCGGCAGATTTTGTTTTCCTCCAGGTTATTTTCCCATGTTTTGATATTCGCCGCTGTTAGTCGATTGGCTAGTTTTCCTGGTTGCTTTGGTTTTTTCACGGCTGGGCACGCAGCTACCGTGGAATTCTGGACTAGAGACTGCCTGTCTCGCGCCGAGCGATGCGATTGGCTATCGAGGGTTTCAAGGCGACCGCTAACGGCACAGTGAGTCGATTGTTTCGAACGAGGAGGAGCTGATAAACCCCAGAACCCAGAAAACCAGACCGCCCAGCTCACTGGAACACGCGCTGCATTGCCACAACATGCCAGCCATTAGTCATAAAGGTAATTATGACTAACGATGACAAATAAGCAAAAAGTTGGTAAAGATCACATGGATGACAAACGGCGCTTAATGCGTGTGCAATAAATTCGGAGAAACGACTGTAAATCATAAGCCTTTTAATCATACTGCATATTTACATTGGTAGTTCTCAGCATAAAAAAAACCCGCTTTCCAAATTTCTCTTTCCATGTCACTATGGTTGTTAAAATTAGAATATGCAAAATAATTGTACAGACAGGTCCAAGTGTGCAGGATTTTAATGTTGAACTCAAATATACTTGCCTATGATGGTATTTGTCAGGCTTTTGGTTATTTTTGTGTGTTTGGGGGGGAGGGGGGGGGTGGGCTGTTAAAGTATTGTATATATGTTCTTTTGGGTTCAGTATAGGGGTTTTCATTATTTTTATACATTTTTCTATTTAATACTTTAGAGAAATTAATTGCTGCATTTTTGTAAAATGATGATTGATTTTGTAGTTTGTTTTTATGGGAATTATTATTATTTCATTTATCTCCAGGACTGTGTTAAAGTTGATTTGTTCCTTTTCCAGTTTGAAATAGTACTGTGCTGATTCTGTCTCGAGCTTTCACCATTGTAAGACCTGCCTGTGCATCGCAGTCCTTGCATTTTGGCTGAGTGATTAATTTACAATGTGCTGCATGTGTCTTTTGCAAAAAGGAAATAGGCAAATTTGCAAACCTTTTTATGTTTCACACGCTACACTGAAAACTTTTTGCCTGTAAGCTCCAAGAACAATAAAGATGCTCTTTTTTTCACAGCTGAGGTGTGCGTTGTGTTTGAATCTGTGTTTGACTTGTAAGCAAATACAATCATATTTCTGACAGAACGGAACTATACACGGTATATCACAGGTTAAAAAAGGCGAAGATGAAAAGCCAAGATTACGCTGCCAAGTGTGCAATTCTCTAGACCTGCTCTGTATTTTTTAAATCAGATTTGATTTCGGATTCTGTCCAACTTTCCCTCCGGTCTAATATTCTAATTAACTAAGGGTCTGCATCTTATTGGCAGTAATCAACTTCATCAGAATTCAGTGGCAGGTCACGGCCTAAACCTGTTCGATGCTGAAATTAGTCAGTGAAATAAATCCAAAAACGAAATTCCAGAATATGGTGTGAAACCGTTGGACACGTACGGCCTGTTGAATGGCCTATCAGGAGCGGCGGTACACAGCCAATCAGGGAGGCCTTCTGATCACCCGGGCCTGAGACACGGTGACTCTTCCTTCCGGAAAATTCACTGTAATTCACCTGTAACTCACCCATCGTATAAAATAAAATAAGATAATCCTTTATTAATCCCACAGCGGGGAAATTTGCAGTGTTACAGCAGCAAAGGGGATAGCGCAATGGCAAGGAGCATCAGTAAAAATATAATAGGTATGATATAAATAAGTAAACAGACATACAATAAAATAAGTAAACAGACAGCAAGACATAATAAATAAGTAGACAAACAATGCACAGTTTAGTATACATTATACAGTGATATTGCACATGAGTGGATTGTCAGTTTTTGGTGTGTGATACGATAACCTTTTCCGTGCTAGTGCACAACATGAAAGGCTTTGGGTGGGAGTAGAGTTTGTATATATCTCATAAAAAACACATTTTCAACGTACAAAAATGCCAAGTTACTCACACATACAAGACATACACCATCTGTAACTCACTCATTCAGACTGCCAAAATCCAGGCCTGCCATTAAAAGTATTGATATCAAAATGACCCCAAGTTACGGTACTACAAACAATATAGGCTATCTTGCCTCACCGAAATTAAATAAGATGTACTCCAAAGCAATGCTACTCAATATTTCCTCAATTCTTTCAAGTCACTTGGCATACCTGCCATCCGAGTAAATAAATATACAGTGTGGGTGTGACTCACAAACATAAACCGCCTCAACCAACTCCAGGTTCTGCGGTTGCATCTAATCAAGGTCTTCGTCCGTGCCGTTGTTGTTGTGTCTCATTTTGCAATCGGAGGTGTGCTAACATACAGCTGAGAAGGAAGCTGATTATTCGGAGGCTAACGATGGCTCGGGTTGCCCGTCTAGGGAACTGCTTACTTCTGCTGTTCGTGATAATGGTGAGTGAGGAAGACTCTTCTGTGCTGCTGCAATAGTTATGATGTAAAAAAAAAAAAATCTCTGTAAACTTTAAATATATATATATATATATATATATATATATATATTGATTTTGCAGTTAAATAACAGTTGTTTCAGGTTTGGCACAAGACAAGCCTCTCTTGTTTGTGTAAATTTTTTTTTTTTTCATAGTAATTATTGGAGTGGGGGGGGTGGGGGGTTATGCGGTTGTTGATTCATGCGCAGCGTTGTGTGTATGCGTCATCTTGACAGCCCAAAATCTATATGCAGCCTGCTGCTGCAAAAATAAGTTTTAATATAACCTGCTTTTAGTGCAGTGTTTATATGGGTGTGACCCCTCCCAACCCCCACCAGGCCATTTAAGGTCATTTTGTGATATTTCACAAAAATAATACACTATTAAATACTATTCAAAAGCACTTACAGAAACTTCTATTTATAACCAGGACAGACAGACGTAGATCTAGATCTTTATTCATAACCAGGCAGAGGTCAGCTGAGTGCAAAGCTCTCCCAAACAATAAATCTGAATATCACACAAATAAAGTAAACAAGATGAAAATGTACAAATAAAAATAACAAATACATTATGAACAGCAAGTACAATTTTCCCAAAGAACAAGCCTGAAGCCGTGCCACACTTATCAGTCTGAGGGTAGCTTGTGGCTAATTCCATTTAAAAGGCACACAGAAGGTAAATGCTGTCCGTCCTAATTTTGCGTTCACAGGCGGATTCCAGAGAGCGACTACGCTGTCCAATAAATCTAAACTGAAAAACGGAACGGATATAAGATGGCAGCTTATCTGACACTCCTTTGTAAACGAGCATAAGGCAGTGGTGTTCTCTCCGACCCCCTCGACAATGTACAGCGATGTGCTCTAAAGCTACAGCCAGTAATAAAACTAAACTAAAACTAATAAAAAAAAGTGCACTATGACACACTGGGTTGAGTGGCTTGAGGGTGCTCACCGATGCATGCATTTAAATTACTTCTGCATAATCCAAGACTGATAAAAATTCTGCTGGTACAATTTCTAATATAGAGGCTCTTGTTAAACAGGTTTTGTTCCTGTAGAAACTTTTGCACCAGTTATTCAACACGTGTTTTGAAAGATATCTCTTCATTTAACCAGATGCCTCAATACTTATAGCACTGGGCTGTCTGTGTTTTTTTTTTTTTGTTTTTTTTTTTGTCTTGGATGGGTTAAGCAAAAGTTTATATGTAATGATATAATTGACCACTTTGTACACTGCTGTCAGAGCACTGTTTCCAGTTCTAAAGCCAGACTGACATTAAGAAAACAAATATGAGTGAACTTGGCCATTAACCAATTTCTCAAAAATTTTGGTTACGCAAGAAATCTTGGGGATTGGGTGGTAGTTATTTGGGTCACTAATTTCTCCACTTTTCAGAAGGAGAGTCATGTGTTAATTTCCAGACTTTAGGAGTACTTTTCTCAACAATATCCAGGTTGGAAATGTGAGCCAACAGGAAAGCCACAATGGGAAGAGTCGAAAAAAGCAATCTCGGGTCAAGACAATCAGCACCAGTAGCTTTACTTGGATCAATAGACGTTAACTCTTAAAAGAATCACATGGAATCTTGTTATAATCATTCAAGTGCCTGTCTGCAGGATAAATCATTATCTTTTAGAGTTTAATGATTCTTCTGAGTTTTAGGATTAAGGGCGTGGGACATCCAACCTGCATGTACAGGCTAAACCCTCTGCATAAATTTACAGTGACTGCTATTCATAACTTTGGCACCATAAATATTTTATTTTATTCATGTTTCCATTTCAATATACACTGTTTTATTCTTCGATGTTTTAAACCCATATAACTGATTATGATTGCTGTGCTTTTCCCTGTTTTTGCCTTTTGTTTTTATTTTTCCTGTTAAGCACTTTGAGCTGCAATCTGTATGGAATGTGCTATACTAATAAAGTTATTATTATTATTATTATTAAATTAGTGGCTGGTGAGAGTCTGTAAATGGCAGTATGAATGCAGCCGTTGTATGAGTGAATAAACATGCCACCAGTCATAAAATCTAATAGAATATATTTGCCTCCAATACAGTGTATTTCCCCTATTAGAGTTAACTTGACACTGGAATAATTTTTGTCTATTGATTCCACTGCTGTTTGGATATGTGAGCAGTGTGCTGAATTTCTGCAGTATGAAATCAAGTTCATTCTCCCCATTATGAGTGTGTTAGTGAAGAACTACAAAAATACAAACATATAGCACATTCAGGGACGTTTACACAACAATAACAGTCATAAAATTGGCTGCAGCCAATGCCATTCAAACTGGATAGGCAATTCTAGAACCAATGGTCCATCACCCTGCAAGACTCTGGCATGGCTTTGATTCGATATCAAATTGTGGGGTCGGCCATCCTGGCAGTACAACGGTGCCTTAACAGGCTGCGCCACCAGGTAGCCCCTCGAGACAGACGCGCTCTGTTTTTGCACTTTAAAGGTTGTGCAGGAAGACGCGAACGGCGGGAGACATGGGAGAGCGAGGACAAAGAGAGAGTGGGTCATTCCTCCACCACACCTGGAAGAAAACAAGGATTACACGAGGAAGACGTTCATTGCCAAGGTGATAATTTTTCATTTGAAAAAAACGTCATTCAAATACGAAAAGCTGCATTTAAAAATATGCGTAACAACAACAAAATGTTTATGTTGGGTTTTTTTTGGTTTTTTTTTTTTAAGGTAAGATCTGACAAAGAGGAGCCAACTGAGAAGTTGATCTACAACTTACGTGGGCCTGGTGCTGACCAGCCGCCAATGAAGTTGTTCGTCCTTAACCAAACAAGCGGCTTTGTCAGAATTACTGGAATTTTGGACAGAGAAGCCATTGCAAACTACACAGTAAGTTTAAGTTTTAGATTTGGATTTTTAAAGAATGCACAAAATTCATTGTCTCTACACCATTTTATAGAACGTTGGTTTATTTATCCTTTCATTCTCTTTGCAGCTATTTGCCTCTGCACAATTTAAAAGGAACGGGACACCTGCAGAAGACGACCTCAAGATAAAAATTGTCGTTACTGACGTAAATGACAACGCGCCTGTATTTCTCAAATCAGGCTTGCCTGATGGTTCTGTCCATGAGTCAAGTCCAATAGGTGTGTGATGTGCTACAATTTGTATTTTTATTACTTTTGTTTGTTCTTTTGTACGCTTCCAGGCATGGTAAACTTAGTTGTATTTGTATCCAGCAATACGGCAGAGGTCTGAAAACTCTCAAAACATGTGCTAAAAACAACCCATAATGTGCTCAACACGCATCCATGTCTAGTGAAGGACAACACGTTTTGTGCTACTTTCAACAGTGTGTGCTACCTAGTCTCCCTTTCTATCACATCACATAAATGAAATATTTGTAACACAGAAGTAGTAACTCTGGCACAAATTTGTTAAAAGCAACACAAAAGTAGTCATACGAAAATAGTGTTTAATATTGATAAATTCCTCAGGTTAATGCATCCCATTAATAAAATGAAATGTTTAGAAAATGCATGCAAGCAATGAGGTAAGATAATACTGTTTCATATTTTGTTGATTTTTGATATAGACCTAGATAACCAGAGGAAAAATTGATTGCCAAAGGCTACCCGTTGTATCTCATTAAGCTTACTAATCTTTTTTTTTTTTTGTTCTATCCGACCTACACCCTTGACATTGTAATCTATTTGTCTGTCATTCTGTCACAGGCAAAACATGATTGCAGTCCGCACCATTAACTAACCATTGAATTCCAAGTTCGTAACCTGTGAAAAAAACAAATAAAAATTTGAATGCATGAAATGTATCTGTGCCTGTTTGCTCTCCTAAACTCCCAGGTACTTTAGCGGCACAAGTACATGCCACAGATGCTGACCAGGCCGACACCCCTCACACAGATCTTCGATATGAAATTATTAAACAACAACCAAAATCCAAGATGATGTTCTACATCGAGCCAAAAACAGGGAAAATTAAGGTCAAAGAGCCCACCCTTGACCGAGAGGTATGCTTGGTTACGTTTCTAAAGCCTTGCCATTCTGGAAATAGCCAGGAGCGGGAGTTATATCATTTCAGGTGTGGAAATGAAATTCAGTTATTTAACTGCAAAATTCCTGTTGTGTTGGGTGGGGATTTTTCTATTCATGAAATGAATTTAAATTCCTTTCTGGGGGGGCGACATAGCTCAGGAGGTAAGAGCGGTTGTCTGGCAGTCGGAGGGTTGCCGGTTCGATCCACGCACTGGGCGTGTCAAAGTGTCCCTGAGCAAGACACCTAACCCCTAACTGCTCTGGTGGATGAGAGGAATCAATTGTAAAGCGCTTTGGATAAAAGCGCTATATAAATGCAGTCCACTTACCATTTACCATTTCTGGAATCGAGAGAATTGAAATGGATTTGACCCCGATCCGGAAACAGCCTCTATGATTAGCATTAGGCCTAGACACAATAGTCATTCCCATGCCAGATATTTTTTTATTAAGCTGATGGATCTGACTGTATCTAAATGTAGATATCTGGAAATTATAATCATTTGTGTCAGGCACAACCCTGGAGGACCGTGCGTCCACTTACAGTATTTATTTTGATCATAGTTTTTCTGTTTCAACCAACCAATCAATCAATCATGTAAATGTATTCCCAGCTGTACATGTCCCAAAATAGACAACCATAATAAATTCAGCAAAAATACCATAATGAGCAGAGCTGGTAAATATGTCAAACTATTGGCCTATAGCCTAATTAGGGCCTACATAAGCATTCGCACATAGTTACTTGTGTAAGAGCGAAAACCATGAAATTTTAACCTGAAACCAATGGACTGAACAATTTTTTGTATTTAATGTTATGAACTTTTTATTTTACAGACACAAGAGGCCTACAACTTGACCGTAAAAGCCACGGACATGGGTGGCTTAGCAACGGGCCTGACGGGAACTGGGACGGTTACCATTATGATCCTGGACATCAATGACAACCGTCCGGTCTTGGATAATACCTCGGTAGGAAAGGGGGGGATTGTATCATGCCCAAAATTTCTCCCAGCATTTGCTTGCTCCCATTGATGTTTTTGCCTGTTGTGTTCAGTACGCAGGCGAAATCGAGGAAAATGCAGGCAACATTGAAGTGATGCGATTGAAAGCATCAGACCGTGACCAAGTGGGCACAGACAACTGGCGTGCGAAATACGAAATAGTCTCAGGAAATGAAGATGGGTACTTCAGCATTGAGACTGACCCCAAGACCAACGAGGGCGTTTTAAAGCTAAACAAGGTACTCCGTTGAAAATTAAAAATTTAGAAACACAAAGTTTTTGCCAAAGGCACTGACATTCTTTAGCTCATTTACACTGCTATTGATTTTTATTTTTATTTTTTTCTTGAAGCCAGTGGATTATGAAAACATAAAAGAGATATACATGGAAGTAGCCGTCGATAACGAAGCACCTTATCAATTTACTTACGGAAAAATCGAAGGAGCTGGCTATGGAGAAGGAGAAGGAGCAGGAGGAGGTGAAGGAGAAGGTGCTGGCGAAGGAGGAGGAGCAGGAGGAGTCAGTGGAAGTGCTGGTCGTAAAAAATACCCAGTTGTACTCAAGGTAAAAAACCTACCGGACGGTCCCAAGTTTGTACCAGCGGTAAAGCCAGTTACAGTCTCCGAGGACAAGGAGAAGATCACGGTTCCAATGGTGCTTACCACCTATCAAGCTGTCGACGAAGACAGTGGAAAGATTGCCAAGAATGTCAGGTTAGTTGTACCTAGCTATTATTATTTTCAGTATTATCATTATTATTATTGTTATTTGTTTTGTTTCACTGTCTGGCGGCCCCCGTCGCCAGTGTCGACGGCAAGCTCTCCTTCCCCCATTACAATAGCATTCTCAACAGGCACTCCATCAAAGACTTAAACCTCGCAATGTAGGATACAACATGTTGTATCAAAACAAACTTTTTTTAACACATCTGTTTTGAGAGTGCGGAGTAGTGCAGATGCTTTTCCGTGCTGTCCCAGATTGCTTTTAGGGGTTTCAGCATCGTTGATCAGGGTATGAGGGCATCTGTCCTCCTGAGAAGCCACATGACAAAACCATTGACTCAGTGATGAACTGTCAGTTAAGAAAATTACTTTTTGAACCATGTTTGTGTTCAGAGTAACTACACCAATACTGCAACCAACCAGGCTGTCCTCTTCCTTGTTACACTAGGTACGCAAAGGGCTCAGATCCAGCCAGCTGGTTAGCAGTGGATAGTGACACAGGAGAAATTACACTCACAAGGGTACCCGATCGGGAGTCTAAGTATGTGGTCGACGGCATATACTATGCAAAAATACTCTGTATTACAGAAGGTGAGTAAAACAATACAAGTGCAATCAATGAAATCAGATGCATTGCAAGTTTTGGCAAAAAAAAAATCCAACCATATTATTTCAGTACAGTATTTCAGTTGTTTTGTTATTAATGTCATTTTAACTTCCAGCATTACATTTTCGTGAGGGATCCACAACAGCCTAAATAAAATATGTTCCCATATACAAAAAGGTGACCTTTATTTTTTTAAAGGCCACCTTTTTCAAGATTTACCTGAACCTTGAGACTCCTATGGCGAAACCTTTTTTTCTTTTTCTTGATAAAGTTGCTTTATTTTTCCAACAGACTTACCCGCCAAAACTGCCACCGGGACAGTTGCGGTTCACATAGAGGACGTGAACGAGCACTGTCCCGAGCTGACCAGCAGCCGCCAGAGCGTGTGCACGCGGGACAAGGCCGTCTACGTCACCGCCCACGACAGGGACAGCCTGTCCAGCGGCCCTCCCTTCACCTTCCAGTTGCTAAGCGACGGCACGTCAGGCGCATGGGACATGAGAACCCACAATGGTACGGCAAGGTTCTGCCAGGCAGGCATATCATCGCAGATGAGTTAAAAACGACGAAAACAACGCATAATATAACTTTTTTTCTTTTTTTTTTACACACCTCCGTGTCTAACCTGGGGTTACTGACTGTATTACCTGATGTTATTGGCTGTTTTCCTTAGGGTTACTGGCTGCTTTACTTAACAACATTGTATTTTACCTTAGCAATATTGTATTGTTTTGGAAGGTGTGTAGGATGGGAGGAGAGGGGGTTGATTGGGGTGTCTGGTAGGCTATTCTGTCCCTTGATTTGTTTTTCAGTGTTTCATACTAATTCAACCATTCTAACCTATAACCTTACAATTCTCTAACCCCAGTTCTCTAACCATCGTGCTACACTGCCAGCCAACTGGTTTGTAACACAGGGGTTGCAGGTTCGATTCCCAGGAGGGGCACTGCTGGTGAACTCTTGAGCGTGGAACTTGAGCTGCTTCAGCAAAAAGCCCAGCTGTATAAATGGATGGGTTAAACACATAAACTGTGTAATTCTGGATTAGGGCAAATTAATGAATAAATGAATGAATGGTTGAATGAATGAATGAATGAATGAATCCTCGCCTCCCTTCGCTCCTGTAGACAACACGGTCGTTCTGACGGCCCGGGACTCCCTGCAGCCCCGCCCGTACGCGGTGGCCTTTCAAATAAAGGACAGGGAAGGCCACGCCTGCCCCGAGCCCGTGGTTCTGGACCTCGTCGCCTGCGACTGTTTCGGCAACGGAACCTGCCGCCCCGAGGAGGCGCCGCGGCACGCTGCTGCACTGGCCCAAAAAAACGGGCGTGGCACGTTTGGGGGTCCCGTGCTGGGCATCCTCGCGGGCGTGCTCTTACTGCTTCTGTGTGAGTACGCTTATTTATTTATTTATTTATTTATTTATTTATTTATTTATCTGTTTATTTATTTGAAAAGGGACAATGTACATTAATCAACATTTAAGCAAATGTAAACGTACCCGAGTTAGCCAAAAGGCTAGTTTTCATTGGCAGTCCCTTTGCCTGATGTTGTTAGGCATCCTAGAATAATAAAAGATAATACAGTATGTGCAATAGTTAAAAACATACTACATTGTGATAAAAAGCATATACAATACAGTTAAACAACATGAGCGGACAAAATCCAATAGCAGATAATACAGGTACAGTATGAGTACAGCTTCAATGATGTCTGAGATTATTACGACGCTCAGGTTTGTTAGACGTCATCGTAAAATTCCAGCACCGAGTAGATGTATGTGTTTGTTTATTTATTCGTTCTTCAAAGGGATAATTATTCACTCCATCACAAACCCTTGATTACCCCTGTACCAGTCATTTTAAAACCGTCAGGTTGTCAGAAACATCTGTAATTATATCCTTCAACACACAAAAACATCTGGGCCAAATAAAAACACTAAAACAGAAATAAATATCAAAACACTCACACACACACGCACGCACTCTCTCACTCACTCTCTGTCTTTCTCTCTTGCTCACTCACTCACTCTCTCCCTCTCCCTCTCCCTCTCTCTCTCTCTGTCTCCCCCCCTCCCTCTCTCTCTCTCTGCCCCCCCCCCTCTCTCTGTGCTACAGTGGTGCCCCTGCTGCTCCTTTCTTGCAGCTCTGAGAGTGGGCTGCTGGTGGAGGAGTTTGCGAACTCGCCCTTCGAGGCTAAAGAGCAGCTGATTATAGGTCACACAGAAGGCTTGGGCGAAGACAAGGTACGCAGACACGCAGTCCATGAATGATTCATTCATCCATGTTTTTGTTTGCCTTTTTTCACATGCGTACATTTGGGGAATGGCCATTCAAACCCTAGTCAACGAGCAAGGTGATTAATTCCGGTATCTTCTTGACTTGAGCAATAATTATTTTAAGCAAACAGTTCTTCACAGCCTGAAAATCTCATTGGTAATTGCCACATGGGCACGTCAAGCCTTACATTTTATCCAGTTATACAGCCAGGAGCTCAGAAACCAGAGCAAAAGCCTCTGGTTTCAGAAACCAGAGCAAAAAAAACATCTCTGATTCTCCAGGGCCAGTGTTTCCTGCTCTTCCAATATGCTGCTCTTCACATTGTTTTTCACTCCATTTTTATTATTTCTTTGTCGTTGTCATTACATTTAAATGCATCAATGAAATGTGTGTATTCTTTGTGTGTGTGTGTCTCTTAACAGGACGTCTCTCTGATGGCTGTCCCTATACTGTCACAAGCAGCACCGGTGTTCGGTGCGGCAAATGTGTCCACATTTCCCGCAACAGGAGCGGGGAACGTGAGCGCGGACGCTTTAGTGAGAGCCGCGAACGCGAAGGCCGTCTCCGCAGCGAGAACAGGGTACCTGACCACAGGATCCTCGGTGAGAACGGGGTACCTGACCACAGGATCCTCGGGGAGATCGGGGAACCTCACCGCAGACTCCACGATGAGAGGCGCCCTATACGAAGTTCGGCGCAGAACGTTCAAAACGGAACTGTTTTCAGAGTGCGGAGTTGACGAGGAAGACGCCCTTCCACGCGCGTATCTGGAGGAGTACTACTCGAAGGTGAGCGATGCGTTTGAAACTGCGCGTTTGCCGCTGGGTGTGCACTTTACATGTCGCTCTTTGATACGTTTGCCGCTTACCCAGAGCGACGCCATGTGTTTTAACGAGCGAATAGTTTTAACAAGCAAATACAGTAGTATTTTTGTGTCTCATGGATAGGATAATTTTGACATTTTAATTTGGCTGAACTGACCAGTTGACAGTTGTATACAGTATATTCTTAGAATACGTTACACTATTATAATATTAAGTGAATACACTGGTGTGGACTGATATATTGTCTTCCTGTGTCTACATGGCAGAAGGCTAGCCGTGGAGCTGAACGTGAGGACAGCCTGCGGGCTTATGAGTACGAAGGGCAGAGCTCATCTGCAGGGTCCGTGAGCAGCTGCAGCGAGCTGGAAGTGGACCGCAGTCTGGATTTCCTGGACGGCCTGGACTCCAAGTTCAGGACCCTGGCGCAGATCTGCAGACGTCAGGACGCCGCGTCCGAGGTCACGACCGCCAGCGTCGCCGCCACCGCGACGATCAGAACGCCGCCGCCCAGTCCGGCGGAGGGAGTCAGCGTGGAGAAAGTCAACCTGGCCATGGTCGACCTGGCGAAGGTCAACATGGAGAAGGTCAACATGGAGAAGGTCAACGTGGAGAAGGTCAACGTGGAGAAGGTCAAAGTGGAGAAGGTCAACGTGGAGAAGGTCAACGTGGAGAAGGTCAACGTGGAGAAGGTCAACGTGGCGGCGTCCTCGGCCTCCCCAAGGAGGCTGGTCCACGAGGAGGTGGTGCTGCAGGACCAGGCCTTCGTGATCCCGCAGCCCGTGTACTTGGCGGCCGCTCCTGTCGTGCAGACTCAGTACGTGGTTCGCCCGCAGGTCCAGCAGACGGTGCTGGTCCCCGACGCCCTGCAGGGCCTGTACGTGGTGAGCGACGGTCCGGCGGCGGAGAAGGTGGTCGTGCAGGAGAGCAGGGTGGTGGCGGGTCCGGGCGTGCCCGGGGGCGCGCCGGTCGGGGTGCCGCCAGGGGGCTTCGCGATGGGCGAGGGCCTGGTGCTGGTGAGAAACGCGGGCTCGAGCCACGAGGTGCACCGGGCCGGTACTGGCCCAGGCTTGGTCCAAATGGGCGGCCCGCTGTCCGGAGCAAAGAACGTCGTGCTCCTGGAGGACCGGGTTCTGCACGGGAGCCAGCTGGGTCTGAGCGAGCTGAACGGGTCGGAGAATATGGCGTTCGTGCAGAGGGGTGAGCGGCACGGCGTAGACCCCGGTGAGAACGTGGTGCTGGTGGACAGCCAGGTGGGCGCAGGGCAGGTGCAGCAGGGGGGTCGGTTGTGGATCCAACCAGGTACCCTACCGAGGGGCACCGTCTACGGGTCCCAGAACATCCTGCTGGTGGAGAGAGAAGGAGCTGCAGGCCAGGTTCTGGGGAGTCCAGTCAGCCCTCAGCAGATATTACTGGCAGGTCCAGCTGGGTTATCTCCAGGGTCCGTGCAGGTGACTAGCCCAGAGAACGTGTTTGATTTTGAGAGGCGGGTGAGAAGTGGACAGGGTACAATGGAGTTAGGGTCAGATGCCCCAGCGAAGAGAGAATCTGCTGTGTGAAGTGGTGCGTTTCGAGTGCGGGACAGGGCGTGTAGAAGGGAAACATTTTAAGGAAATCTGAGTGCGCAGAGAAATGGGTATGTCAGAGGGAGAGGGGAAGATATGAAGGAAAAACCTGCATTCCATTTAAGTCGTCTGACTTCTAAAACGTAGGTCACTCATCTGGTTCAGCGTTTGAATCTTCGATGGCAGTGCTTTGTGAACTGAGCTGAATAAAAGAATTTTTTTTGACGATTTAAACAATGTATTTCAGACATTGCACAAGGCATTCTAGAAGATTTCCGGAATTAGAAAATGAAAGAGCACAGGGAAAGCTAAGAAGCCGTCCGCACTCGTATCCGATACAGCCGACAGATGTATGCTTTCGTCTGTTACCACTTGATTTTTCACGCGTTGCACATCCGTCCGTGCATTAAGAGTGAGATCACATTTCTCCCAGTAGGTGCATTCAGTCTATCCAGATCTGCAACCGGCTCTGATTTTTGGGTTTTATTTATTTTCCAGAACTTTGCATTTATGACTGGTGGATGTATATGGAAGCTGTTGTTGAATTAAGTTTTTTTTTTTTTTTTTTGTCCAATGCATTGCCATTTCATTTTCAACTGCAGTCGCATTCTCTGCTGATCTTACCTTCCAAGTAGCTTCTGGATTTTGTTGGTCAACTTTGGGAAGAAAGTATATTGATACACGGTAGATTTATTTGTACATTTCCAAATACGGTGTTCGGGTTCAGATATCTCACTTACACTATGGTACACTGTAATGAAACTGTAACAAATTAAATTTGAAAATAGATTCATGAAGGTGGGGGGGGGAACAATTCATTCAAAAACTTTCCATACATGCTACATCTGCATTTCTTCGAGCAGCTGTTACACACGGGACATTCGGAAAAAGAGCCTCTGTTTCAGAAAGCAAACAGAGAGCATGTAAAGAACATGGTTTCCTTTGAGGTAAAAACTGTACCTTCTAAATAACGATGAATGAAACTACGGGAACCATCTGAATGCATATGGGAGCTTTGTGTTCTAGGGCAGGGATCATCAACTCTGGCCCTCAAATCCAAATCCAGCCCTGGTTTTCTTTTCTCCCGGGTAATTAGTGCTTCTGATTGGCCAGACTGTCTTCACACCTGACTCCCAGGCAAAGGGAGGGTGGAGAACCAGCAGTTCTCGGCCCTCGAGGACCATGAGTTGCTGATCCCTGTGCTAGGGTGAAGCGATGAGCTTCTATCTTCCTATGTCACGTGCCTTTTGTCCCATGTCTGACACACTATTGCATGTAAATGTAGTTGACAGATCAAAGGGCAGTCATATCAACCACTGTATTGTGTTGTGTTTACGTTGCGTTAACATTTTTCTTAAAGGGAACATCCACTGTAAAACATGACAAAAACATATCAACATTTAGATAATGTTCAATTCATACTGGTTCCTGTTTCAAATTTAATTTCTTATATTTTTTTATTCCTGTTTTAAAAAAACTTTTTTCTGCTCCGACTCAGGAGTATATACTTTCTATGGTGGCGCTGCAATTTGTTATAATACTGTAATGGCTGCAAGTGAAGGCACTGTCTCCCCGACTCAAATCTTCATCATATGGGGTAAATATCTATGGTAAATATCTATGGTTAGCTGGCTGCCAATAGAGTTAAACAGAAACTCCAGAGGTCTCTATGACTGACTGTGCGATAGATATTTAAAAAATCAAAGGTTGTTTTAATCAAATAAAAAATATATATACAGTCATATTGTTTCGGG
Organism: Anguilla pacifica; assembly: GCA_039654925.1. Classification (NCBI taxonomy): domain Eukaryota; kingdom Metazoa; phylum Chordata; class Actinopteri; order Anguilliformes; family Anguillidae; genus Anguilla; species Anguilla pacifica. The sequence continues at coordinate 67,391,862 of CM077287.1, forward strand.
ATGTTTTTTTATCAATGTGTGACTGGGTTTTACGAAGTGTAATTTAGTCATCTGGCATAAAGATGCTGACTCAGTGTGATGACACCTATAAAGCAAATTAACATTCAAACCCCTGAAGTTTGTGAACCAGTTCAGTTAGTCATTTAATGATCATTCATTCTGATGCAGGATTTCAGATACAAGACAGAAAAAACCACAAGGGAGAAACTGACACACGTAACAGTCAGCAGTGCATTAACAGTCACCAGATAGCGTTGCGCATGGAGATCTCAGGCTTGCGCTTGGCTGCTCGGCCATGGAAGCTCCTGACGAGCAGTTCTTGTGCCGACGTTGTTTCCAGAGGTAGTTTGGAACCCCTTGGTGAGTGCAAGCGAGGGCAGATGATTTTTTACATGCAACAGGCTTCAGCGCTCGGCAGTCCAGTTCTGTGAGCTTGTGCAGCCTACCGTTTCACTGCTGAGCGGTTGTCGCCCCTATAAGTTTACACTTCACAATAATGGCACTTACAGTTGACAAACTGACTTGCTGGAAAGGTGGCATCCTATGACAGTGCCACGCTGAAAGTCACTGAGCTCTTCAGTACGACCCATTCTACTGCCTATGTTTGTCAACGGGGATTGCATGGGTGTATGCTTGATTTTATGCACCTGCTAGCAATGGGTGTAGCTGAAATAGCTGAAACCACTAATTAGAAGGGGCGTCCACCTACTTTTCGAAATAGAACTCAAGCGGTGAAGTGGTAAACAGGTGAAGTGTTCAGATAAATGGAGAATTTCAAGTCTAAACCTGTCTAGAGCAGGAATGTTAGTAAGTTAGGAATGAGTTCTGGCCAGCCACTGCATCAATAAATCTGTCTAAGCACCATGGCTTGACATTAAAAAAGGCAGGAAATGTTTTTTTTCTATTTTTGTTTTTATTTACGGATGCATTGCCTTTGGGTGTGTGGGGTCTCACCACTGGAAAATCTTAATCACCTTGTGAGTTTCAAGTGCACTGCAAATGATGAATGGGTGCGAGGCATCTTGAACCCCAAGGAATTGGCCGAGTAACCCCGCCCCTCCATGACCTTTGACCCCAGAGTTCAAGGATCACTCAGTGCAAGAGGCACGCAGCGGCACAGGACTCTTCCTCGGTCGCCGCTGCACCCAAGGGCTGGACGAGGTGGAAAGACGGCATCGCCCTGGAAAACATCGTCCGTTTCTTCGCCCTGGAAAACATCGTCCGTTTCTTCGCCCTGGAAAACATCGTCCGTTTCATCGCCCTGGAAAACATTGTCCGTTTCATCGCCCTGGAAAACATCGTCCGTTTCTTCGCCCTGGAAAACATCGTCCGTTTCTCCCATCCGGATTTGACGGCTGAAATTTATTTTATTTATTCATTTCATTTCCCACCTGCTGTTTAAATACATTCGCTCTTCCGAAGCACCCGTTTGCGAGCCGGAGGCCGTCCTCTACGCTCCAAACCACACCGCGCTCTCTCTTCAGGAGAGCCAGCCCCAGCTAGAGCAACGGCAACGTCTACGGATGACTGTGACCCGAATGATTCCTTCGGTTCGATTGGTGCCCTGAACAGTAGGTTACTGCTGATTGGCTGGGAGGGAGTTCGACACAAGGAATAAAACCCGATGGGAAAATAGGGCGATGAACGAGACACGGCTGAATGAAGTTAAACTGTGTCCCTGACCCTGGTAATATAATTATAATTATTTAAATTAGAATAATTATAATCACCAAGCACAGGCTGGAGTTAGTGATGGCTTTGCTGTCAGGCTTTTTCAGAAACCAAAAATAAATGTCAAAACCGGGGAGGAAATGAGATATTGTACAGCAGTCGGGCCTTTTACACAAATCTGTAATACTTACATACGGCCTGGTAATACTTACGCACGGCCTGGTAATACTTACACACGGTCTGGTAATACTTACACACGGCCTGGTAATACTTACGCACGGCCTGATGATACTTACGCACGGCCTGGTAATACTTACACACGGCCTGGTAATACTTACGCACGGCCTGATGATACTTACGCACGGCCTGGTAATACTTACACACGGCCTGGTAGTACTTACACACGGCCTGGTAATACTTACACACAGCCTGGTAATACTTACGCACGGCCTGGTAATACTTACACACGGCCTGGTAATACTTACACACGGCCTGGTAGTACTTACGCACGGCCTGGTAATACTTACGCACGGCCTGGTAATACTTACACACGGTCTGGTAATACTTACGCACGGCCTGGTAATACTTACGCACGGCCTGGTAATACTTACACACGGCCTGGTAGTACTTACACACGGCCTGGTAATACTTACACACGGCCTGGTAATACTTACACACGGCCTGGTAATACTTACACACGGCCTGGTAATACTTACACACAGCCTGGTAATACTTACACAGGCCCGGAGCATGACGGACTGGACAGTAGCCGGGTCACCAGGAGTTGGGGGCAGGATGACACTGCTGCTGGCCCCACGTGACCCAGCGTGTCTCACAGGCTCATTTAAGCTTTTTTTTTTTTTTTTTTTTTTTTGCATTTTAAACGCATCCACGCATTTGCATTTTTGTTGCGAATTGAAGCTGAAGACGATTCCACGTGACACCCGCACACAGTTGTTCACCGGGCCGTAATTTTACATAATCAAATAACCTTCAATGTAGATCATCTCACGTAGTCGCACGCTGTCAGAACCGGACTCATTTTCCCACCATCCTTTCAGGATTTAAAGGTATTGTTTCAACAGGGTTTTTTTTTTTTTACTATTTAAAAATACCATAATCTTGTTTTGTCATGATAATATAACTGTAGAGTGGCATTCAGGTCTGGCCTCTGCCGTCATGGATTTTAAACATCGCTATTCTCCTTTTCATTTTACCAAAATATAGACAGACAGGTGCATCGAAGAGATCTCGGTACAATGCTCGGGGCCTTTGTCCCACCCAAAATTTGGAAACCACCCTCCCCCTAATGCTGGCTATTTGTTTTCTCAGGCTGTCATAGGTGTGGCAGTGCAGCGACTGTCAAGCAAGTAATTGACTTTTTGAGACATATTTTTGAAAAGGCAGAGAGGGAAAGAAAGGAGAAGGGAAAAGGGGGGTGAGGTGCTGGGGGCGGGGGGTCTTCCTGCATGCCTTGCAGATGTGGGTGTGTTCCGTTAAAAAAAAAAAAAAAAAAAAAAAAAAAAAGGCACTCGAAGCACCTCCTATCGCAAGCGAGCTTAGGGCTCACCTACAAGGTTGTTGTTTTTTTTAACGTTATTTAATTCGCACGTTTTTGAGAGAGACAGAGAGAGAGGGAGAGAGAGAGCGCCGATCGGCGGGACTGAGGAAGGACACTGCCGCCGCCGGGGAGCTCGCCATGGCTCGGGTTTGGTTCGCCGCCGTTAGCCTCCTCTTGCTGCTGGCGTTGCTGGTGAGTACCTGTACCTGCGGAGTACCTGTACCTGCGCGGACCGCGTCGTCCGCGCGCCGCGTCCGCGCGGAGTTATTCACAGCGCCGTTAAGGGATAACGTGCCGGGCACACGAGACGCTGTTTTTTGCAGGACCTCTGCAGACACTGAGACTCAGTGAATAACGCGTGTGATGTATTTATTTATCTATTTATTTATTTATTTTAAGCCCGCTGGACGTTATGTAGCTAAGTATTTGTGGGTTTTCGGGAGTTTACAGTCTGATGCTCTGACTGAGGACCGTTGTGTTGTTTGTCACAAGTCAGTAGTGGCACAAGTCATACACTTCTCATGACTCATGAAATTTGAATTGCAAATCAGAGGTGAAGACAATGCATTGCAATTTGTTGACGGCCTGACTCCCTTTGACTCACACTTGCTTAAGCATAACACCTTTATTATTGTAGTTTCTGTAGGTATACTATGTACATTATAAAGCAGAATCCCACTCAAACATTCACACACACACACACAGAAATACATGCACACACATGCACGTGCACACACACCATTCTCTCACACGTACAACCACACAAACAAACCCACACACATACATACACTGACATACACATAAGCACGCATTTACACACACACACATACACACACACACGCACACTACACTGTGACTGTGTGAAAAGCATATCTATGCCTAAAATTGAGAACAAAACACACACATGTATCTATAAACAAAATGTTTCTAAATAAATTAATCTATAAAAATGATCCATGTGACCCTGAGCTTGGAGAAAATGTAATTTATACTTTAATCACTGTAGTTCCCATAGGTAGTTACATAATGAAGCAGAACACACACACACGCACGTGCACACGCACACGCTGGTACATGTAGCGAGCTCAGCAACTCAGTTTTTGGGGGTATTTCAAGCAGTTTCAATGTTTGCTTACTGACAGTCAATGTGTAGCCCGCTAGGGTGTGGCCCCATAAAAAAAATATTCTGACCCAGCAGTACAAAACGGAGCCCACGGCAAAGATTAATTGCAGCGTGTACTTTCACGCTCGTCTGCACGGAATCCGTCAAACAGCCGTTAAAATCGAGCTTCTCGATCTCGGAATCCTGGGCTCCCCTGTGTATGTCGTTTGTGTTCTGTTTTATTTTGTTTTTTTGTTTTTTTTGTTTGTTTGTTTTGCTACAGCCAATTTCTTGCTTAATTAAGGTTTGCCGAACACAAGTTTCATTATTTATTTATTTATTTTTTATTTTTTTTAACCTCTTAGCACAATTCAGGTTTTGGCTCGAAATCATTTGCATTGTCTTTGAATTCTTCACTGCCCAACAAACGTGGTTATTTTCAGTGGTCTGGTGTCCACACCAGTTAGCAGCTTAGTGGTTCACCTCCGTCTTTACTTTGATAAGTTTAAATAAATGCCACCTCATTGGGTAGCCATTTGCAGTACAGAACAATAAGCACAATGTGAATATCGAACACCTATTGATCTAGCCACGCACAGCTGTTTCTGAAATAATGGGATTTAGGAGGAGAAATAATCCCTGAAACAGTTAGATTTGCCCAATTTAGAAAAATGAACAGCGTGTTAAACTTCTGGGATTGCAGTTGTGTTTGGAACAACCAGCGTACACAGGGGTCCCCACAACAAAGTTTGAGAAGTATTACATCAAGCTTTCATCTACAGAGGCCATTTTTCCTGAACAAAACACTGCCACCAATCAAACTCCGCCATCATTTTAAATCTTTAAAACACATTTTGCACTCTTAAGGGTACAAAATAAACGTTTGATGTAGAGTTGACTTAATAATGTTTGATAAAATTGCTGTATGACTTACAGTATTATATACACACATACTCTATGTGTGTCTCTATTTTGTTACCTTCAGTTTCAATCTTTCATTTGTTTAGAAAATTAAGTTCCGGTCAGGGCTTTGCAAAATTGTACAGCATGGCATTTACGTTTTGAAAAACGTAAATGCCATCCTGTAATAAAGCCCTACCAGTTTAATTATTATATTTTGTCTTTATGGTTTAAGAATAGATTCATCAAAAACCCCAAAAGCCTAAGGATCAGAAAGGCAGAATCTTGTTTGGGAATTGTTTGGAGGTTGGGAACATTTTATACCTGTGTGGACTGGAAAAATAAAGTTCTTCAGGGAATCAGGAGTAGGGAAAATGCACTGTAGCTGGGTGGAGGGAGGGTGGGGGGGGAGCAATTTAGGGAACAAGGAAACTCCAAAACAAATCAGATTTTAGTGCTTAGTCCCAGTTACACTCTGTAGTCCCAGCTAAATTAAACTCTCCCATATCTTTGAGGTGCTAGCACCAATTCTTCGTGCCCGTGCAAGGGCTGCCCGCCACAGTTGGCACTGGTGTACGCTGGATTTGATTGCGGATCACGGTGCCCATCCATTGCAAAACTTCAGCTGTTAACCGTGATGATAGGGATGGGCGGAGGTGGTGCATGGCATAGCATGGCACAGAAGAGTGCCGACAGAGGGAGGCTGCAATGTTCGTGACCTGGAACACAGCCAGGGCCTCTCAGAATTCCCCTCATGAGAGAATTCCTGAGACCCCACAATTCGTTTTTTTTTTTTGGTTTTTTTTGGTCCTCTGTAGGGGACATGAGTCTCTGGTCCTAATCTCAAGCACCATATGTTCTACTATGTGCTGCGCTCTGAAACCTGCACCACAAGGGACAGTCAACTAAGGGAAAATAAAAAATATATATCTTTTTATTTTTTAATATTTATCACTGCTATTTTTTTTGTTTTGTTTTGTTTTTTTTCATCCGAGATGCTTGTAAAAAAAAATGTAAACACTGAAACATTTTACCAGGTCTCAGGAGGATATAGAAAAACAGGAAATTTAGTACCAGGCCTGAACCCCTTCAAAAAAAAAAAAAAAAACAGGAAGTGAGGTACCAAAACTTCCTGGTGATACAAAATCATAGGAGGACTGTGACGCGTTGACCACGGTGGGGCCAGAAAAAAGTGAGTCAGTTTTTATAACATGTAAAATTCCACTTGACACGGAAATTCTCGGATGTCATATGCAGTGTCTAGTTTGCAAGATAAATAAGCTTGGTACAACTGGTGTCACCTTTCCTTAATTTTACTCCAGGGCACCTTACCTTCGGGAGGCAGGGTTCTTATAATGTAATAAAGGAGGACAGAAATGTGCTTCTGGCCAAAAGACAGATAGAACCTGGATTTTTGTTTTGCTCATGGTAGCTATGTATTGATTTCTGTAATTAGGACTTTAATTTGGCTTTAAAATGGGACTGAAATGACATTTCAAGAGACATTTAAAGATTGCAAGAATGTGAATATTCGGGGGAAAAAATGGGCAAACGAGACCCAACGATTTCCAAGCTTGCCATTTAAATGCAGAAACGTATACTTAGGACCCATCTACTCTTATGGTGTCACACACAAAGAACACAAAAGAAGAAGAAGTGTAGAAAAGCATGAATGAACTGCATGAACTTTGAGGAAAACTAATTCTATAGCAACGGTTTTAAGGTGTAAGATGACAAATATGTGATTAGAATGTTCTGATCATTCGAATGCTGATGTTACAATCGCTTACTGGTAACTGACAGTAATGGAGTTCTCGGACACTGAATCATTTTTTAAAAATCCTATTCTTCAAAGGGTTAAACAAATATAGAAAACAAAGAGACATTACTGAGTTCTTTCATTGATGGGGGAGCTAGCTGGTAGGCGGTATCAAAGTATCAGTGAAAAAGTACTGCCTCGAATTTGCAATTGGGTTTATTGCCACAATGGTTGTCAATTTTAATGACACAGCTGAGAGCCTTCTTGTAGAATGTGTACTAATTACAGCACTAAATGAACATTTTTTCCCCCCTAATATTAAGGTTTTTGAAGCTGAGGTTGAAGCCAGAAGACGTACGCAACCTAGACGACGAAAAAGAGAATGGATTCTTCCGCCTACAAAGTTGCAAGAGAACGTGGACTACACGAAAAGAGAATTCATTGCTAAAGTAAGAGTGATTGAAACTCAGTGCATCATTGTACTGAACCGCACATTTTTAGAACAGGCTAATCCTTCTGTCTTCTACGGAAGAGGATTAGGGCCACGTGCAATTTTTTTTTGAGTTCTGACTCTAAAGTCAGAATTCTGAGATTAAAGTCAGAATTCTGAGATTAAAGTCAGAATTCTGAGAATAAAGTCAGGATTTTGACTTTAATCTCAGAATTCTGACTTTAAAGTCAGAATTCTGACTTTATTCTCAGAATTCTGACTTTAAAGTCAGAACTCAAAAAAAATTTCACGTGACCCTAATCCTCTTCCGTAGTCTTCACTGCGGTATTGTAAGGGGTTGGTTACAATAACAAAAATAGAGCTTTCTGGAACATCTTGTACCCCGGACGTGATTTTCAGCGTTGGCTCTGAGCCAGTCACCTTTATCCCATGGCTGCCTCTGGCATTTTTCCAAAGTGAGGATGTCTGGACTGAAATGAGTCAGAGATGTGAACACATTTTGATCAATTTACCATGAAAGACCCTGTAGGCTTTTTTTTTTTTTCAACTGGCATTTCTTTTGTTCTTTTAATTAGGCTTTTTGATTTATTTTTTTAATATGAATTTGAATATAGGATCGAAATATCCGTGCTTAATTTATTTAGCTCACTTCTGATGTAAAGAGAATAAAAGATCATTGCCATATCATTTTCTCATCAGAAGTTTAAATGTTGAAAGTGTGTGGAAGGTAGTCTTGATTCAATCAGCTTTTGTCCATAGAGCTTTAACCTGGAATTAAATGCCAGGGATCCTCTTATTTAACTTGGCAAACTGTAAATGAAGAAAAAAAAGCAACTCTTGCTTTTTTTTTTTTTTTTTTTACTGAATCCAGACAAGTAAGACATTGAAAATTGTTGTGTGTGTAATCTTGGAAGAAAGGATAGAAGAAATGTAGGCATTCCGATGTATTATTTTTTTCTTAATATCATCTTCATCATCATCATCATCGCTGGCCTGTGTCTGTTAAACCGCTTGTGTTCTGAGCTCTGGAAGGTGTCATCACTTCAGAAAGGATCTGTTTTTTGTTTTGTTTTTTAACCCTTCTGTGTTCTCGTCACATTTAAGGCCTCTTCTTCTGTCTGATGCATGTTGGTTTTGGCCGGGCGCTTCCGTGTAGGTGCAACCGTGTCTGAAATCTTCCACAGCACCGTCTCCGCGTCTTGACTAATGCGATTCGACAAGAAACGGCTTGCCGCGAAACAGCTGCCTTAGCGTGAAGCTGAAATATTTCTCTTTTTTTCGATTGCTTGCGGGCGGTAGTCCTCAAACGCTCCGCAAATGCAAACTTGATGCTAGATACAAGCGACTTCCGGACTGGTTGAACAGTGGCTGGTGTAATTTTTTTTTTAAATTATTGTAGCTTGTAAGGAGGCTACTTAAGACATGTAACCAACTGAAAATCAAAACATCTCTTTTAATAAAGTCTGTCGAACGTGTTTTGTAAAAAATAATAATAATCCAGATTTAAAGGAACGATGGTGGGGAGAGTTTATTCAAAGCAATTAGAGACAATTAGAGGCTGTTAAGTTGGTGGCCAGGGTACTGAAATGTTGGTAAGGAGGGAGATCTCTGAGAACCCCAAAAACTGCACAGGAGAGACACTGAAAATGAAATGGCAGTAGCCTAAATGATACAGTGATCTTATAACGATATATATTTACGCTGCCATTTTCTGTGTGTTTATATTATCCATTCATTCATTCATCCGCGGCTGAAACTGACGCCGTCTTAATATGTTCTGCAGATTCGATCTGACAAAGACGACCTAGACGCCGTGATATACTCTCTGACCGGGGCCGGAGCTGACAGAACGCCGATTAACTTGTTCATCGTCAACTCGACGTCTGGATTGGTGACAGTAACTGATATTTTGGATAGGGAAAAGTGTGCAATGTACAATGTAAGTGTAAATGAAAATGATCTCTCTTTTTTTAAGAATTTCATTAAAGTTAGGCTACACTTCTTAATTTTATATTGTCATCTTTACGCATTTGCCACGATGATTAAAATGTTCACTTCCCTTTTCAGTTGACCGGCATGGCCAGACACAAGAATGGCACGCTAGCAGAAACAGACATCGACCTGCGCATTCGAGTCATTGATCAAAATGACAACCCCCCTCAATTTCATAAGAAATTTACTGGAAGTGTGAATGAATCAAGTACTGAAGGCAAGTTTTTTAAAAACCTTTTAAAAAGATTTTTTATTTGCATTGTGTCTTAAAAGGTCAGTCTTAGACTGTAACAGTCTCTTTGGGTTGGTAAGTATTTATATGATAGCAGCTGGAGAAATGTAATTTTATGTTATGTTATTGTTATTTAAGGTACCTATGTCACGGAAGTATCTGCAACAGACGCTGATGAAGAAGGAACAATCAACGCAAAGATTGCATTCAACATCATTCATCAGGATCCAGAGGATGACGGAATGAAGTTCTACGTTGAGAAGAATTCTGGGAAGATTTTTGTCAAAGAACCCAATCTTGACCGAGAAGTATGTCAGTACATTATGATCTGACTTTAGTATATGATGCTGTCAACATATGATGCAGTCAAAATCATTTTTAAATCTCTTACAGCATATATATAGGCAAAAATGTTACTGATAACCAGTGCATGCAACCACAAATCATTTATAAGCACCATACACACACACACATGCACACATATGCTATGTATTGCTATACTTGAGGACTTTTGACTGATTTCCATTGACTACATTCATTCCCTAACCTCTAACCCTAACCACTACATTCCTAACCCTAACCCTAACCTTAACCTAATTCTAATTCTAACCCTAACCCTAAGTCTTAACCCTAAGACAGCCTCTTGAAATTGTGAGGACCAGCAAAATGTCCTCACTTCCCGTAATTTTCCTCATCTTTCTATCCTTGTGAGGACATTTGGTTCTCACCAGAGGTGGGTAACCTGGCTTCAAAGAGTAAAAAGACTGACCATGTATTTGCTCCACCACCATGCACTAAACCAGCTGACTCTAATTAGCATAACTCTTCAGCATGATAGGATACCTAATTATTGTAATCAGCTGGTTTAGTGCATGTTGGTGGAGCAAATACATGGTCAGTCTTTTTACTCTTTGAAGCCGGGTTACCCACCTCTGGTTCTCACAAAGATAGTAGTACATGTCCACACACGCACACACACACACATGCACGCACGCACGCACGGACACTTATGCAGGCACACACAAGCCTGGATTCAATCCACTTTTGCCCTTTAATTTGTAATTCAACTCAACTGTTAATGAGTTTTTCATGTTAATTTTAGTTGCTAAGCTCATCACACTGTAAAAGTCAGTAATAGGGAAAGTTCTGATCGAATTGAGGCCATAGTTTTTGGAAAAGATAATAACATACAAAACAGATTTTCAAAGCATATATATAATGTCTAGCAATTAACTGAAAAGCAACATTTCTGGCATGCATTGTGTTATTTTGGAGAGCAACTTGTCAACAGACAATTCTGTAAGTCGCTCAGGATAAGAGCGTCAGCTAAGTGCCTGTAACCCAAAATTCACAACTGTGTGCAACAGCACTGCAACATTAAGAAACGCAGCCTCCTGCATGCACACAGGTACCTCCACGCGTCATACTGTTTCATCTTTACAGGTCTTTGACTTCTACACTCTGCTAGTAACGGCAACAGATTTGGACGGTGCACCAGGTGGCAACGTTGCAACGGGAACAGTTGAGATTACGGTCTTAGACATCAACGACAACCCGCCGAGGCTAGAGAAAGAACAGGTAAGGTAATTTAACCTCTTCGCCGCCCCACTTTTTATCCGTACGTTTCAACGACACGGTGGGACGCGTTTGCACGTGTTTGTGTTGCGTCGATTTGATTCCGTTCCGTTTTCCTCAAATCCCCCCAGTATTCCGCCAACATAGACGAGAACGCCGCTGGCATGGAGGTGATGAGGATCAAAGCACTGGACGACGACGTAAAAAATACCGACAACTGGCTGGCAAAGTTTAAGATCAACAAGGGTAATGATGACGGCCATTTCACAATCGAGACAGACCCTGACACTAACGAAGGCGTCTTAAAGCTGGTGAAGGTAAATTGCCTCAAGTTAGCCTTCCTTTTTTTTTTTTTTTTTGAAGAGGTGGGGGGGGGGGATGTTTCTAATGTGTACAGTCTTTAATGCACCAAAGTTTTCACTACTTTTTGACTCCACCACTTTATGCTGTCTCCCCCGCAGCCATTAGATCATGAGCAGATGCAAGAGCTTGACCTGGACGTGTCTGTGGAAAACGTGGCACCGCTCGTCGCCGGGGCAGCACCCAACATTGGCCTTGACCTTGACCTTGACCTTGACCTTGACGCTGACGTCGATGCCGACCTCGACCTCGACTTGGATCTCGAAGGTGCGGGTGGCGCAGGAGCCGGGGCGGGCGGCGCAGGAGCCGGGGCGGGGGCGGGGGCGGGGCCCGCGGCCAAGGCGGGGGCAGGGGCGGGGGCCGGAGTCGGTGCCGGAGCAGGAGTCGGAGCAGGAGTGGGACCCGGCAAAGGCAAGGGAAAACCCAAAAAGCCCAAAAACAAACCAAAAGGTAAAAGCTACCCCATTAAAATCAAGGTCAACGACCTGCCGGACGGCCCGACCTTCAGCCCCTCAGAGATGCCGGTTCCCGTCTCCGAGGACCCGGAGGACATCGTGATCCCCAGCGTGATCGCCTCGTACCCGGCGCTCGACGGAGACACAGGAGCGCTCGCTGAAAACGTCAGGTTGGTGGGGAAAAAAAGGAAAATACAGCGGCTAACGGCTAATGGTGTCAAGCTAAGCTAACTATCCACCATGAGTCAAGGGCTGTAATAAAAACCTGTTCCAGGATTATAGGCACTATGGTACATAGCAACTGTGAGTGTACAGCAACGGTCAGTGAGTTCCGTTCTCTATTATGCGATAAGGTAACAAAAATAAAAAATAAAAAAAAATTCAACATTGCATTAAGACACATTAAGTTACACAAAGACTGTCTCTGTCTTTGATCCATTTCTCAAACTAGAACTACTCTTTCACTAAATAACGCAAACAAATGAACTGGCGATTATGAATGGTTGGGGTCATCATTTTGCTTAACACAAAATAACAAAATAAAAAGAAAATACATATATATATATATATATATATATATATATATATATATTAATATACATTAAGCATCTTATTATTAAACATAAGCATGCAATTATCCCGTGATGTTGCTTGGCAAAATATAATTTTCATGTGACACATAGACACTGAGATGTAACACTAAAACAAAAAAATTTGAATTTGAAAACACAGCTAGAAAAATTAATTCAATGGAGGCACCAGGTCAATTTGCTTGTTCTCATTAGACAAAACTGAGTACTGCATATTGCATACAGGTGCATATTTCTTTACCACTGCTGTACACAAGCACCCATTTAGAGTGGACATCAGCATTGTAACGGCAGTTGTATCTTTGTGCTAGTCTATTTTGCTGACTCTTAGATTGAGTCATTGAATCTAAAAAAATTTTGATAATAAAACTGATATTCTTTCATTTTTTACTTGCTTATTGGGTAGTTTTTATTTTATCGAAAAACATGTGTGGTGCATAAGTATGACGCAATATCTTTTAAAGCACTCATTCAAAATGAATCACAAGTAGTTTTGAGCTCTGGAGTTTTGGATGTCTAACTCTATTATCTATTATAATTTTGCCAAAATATGTGTTTGTGTCAATGTGTTGAGTTAGGACCTGCCCTGGTAGCGGGAATCATATTTTTACATACCAAACATGCAATCTTTCTTGGTCAGGTTCCAGTAGTAAATTGGTACATCGAGATTACAAACTATCAAATATAACAAGAATACATTTTTTTAAACTCACTTCTTCAACTACACAGCCATCATTGAGCACCACAATAACATAATATCTAAGAAACATAACCAGCAGTTCAGAGAAATCTGACTCTTGCAAACAGAAAACAACAAATTAAAGAATCTCAACTAAGATTCCTGTTAAAAACTAGGTGAATTGCATGTGATATGTTAAGCTGCAATTTCATTTTAACAATTATGTTTTTCCAGGTCACGTGCATTATTTGTATTTATACATTTATTTTGGAACATTTTGTTTGTGTGTGTGCATGTATGTGTGTGTGTGTTTGTGAGTACATAACCAACATGATCACACCTGTCATTTCTACTGTAGGTATGCAAAGGGATACGATCCTGACAACTGGTTATCGATTGATGAAAAGACTGCAGAAATAAAGCTAATCAAAAGGCCGGATCGGGAGTCTAAGCACCTGGTTGATGGAGTATACTATGCAAAAATTCTCTGTTTGACACAAGGCAAGTTTAAAAAACCCTAGTGGCATATAATAAATGTAAAGGGTTGAAAACAAATGTATCCAGTACGTTAGCATTTCATTAGAATTAACAATGGTATTTTTTATTAATTTTATAGATAAATGTTTGTATATTTTCAATCTTACACGCCAGTGATGAACCTCAAATTAACTTCATTTTGAACAATTTTTTACCATTACCTGTTTTTGTGAATGTGGTTAATAACAGCCATTTTCCTTTAAATGAGGTTGAATTTCGACATTACTTGCACTTCTTGTGCCTAAAACTATAAAGTAAATGTTTTTGTTAAAGTTAAAGCCCACTTTGGGGATTTGTGTGAGCCCTCGAACGTGCAGTACCTCCTCATAACCAGCAGGCGATTCACTTACGTCTGGTGTAAACTTTAGATTGAGAAACAACCGTATCCACGTCAAAGTGGGATTTTATAAATAATTACTTAGCGATGGTTTTCTGTGTCAGCCACTATTTTAAGGTACAGTTTCCTCCAAAGACAATTTTAATAATAAAGCTTCAGAACTGTTGGAGTCTTGGCCAAGCTACCTAACCTGAATTGCTTTGGTAAAAATATCCAGTTGTAATAAACGTGTCTTATGTAAAGCGTAAGCGGACGAGGTAGCGATGAATGCTAACTAATGAATGAATATAAAAATTTGCTCTCCAGATATACCCCCTAAAACTGCAACGGGAACCATTGCTCTGAACGTGCAGGACTCCAACGATCACTGTCCCCGACTCGTCAGCACGTACGAGTCCCTGTGCACGGAGCAGAAATCGGTGTACGCCACGGCGTTGGACGAGGACGCCCAAGACAACGCCGCCCCCTTCGAGTTCCTGATAGTGCCCGAGGAAACCACGGGAAAATGGGACGTCGAAAAAGTAAACGGTAAAGAAACGGCTCTTTCTTCGAATGCTTAGACACGGTCACGGTGGCAAGAAAAAAAAGGCTGCGCAGGATTTTTATTTTTTATTTTAATTTGTTTGTTTGTTTGTTCATGTATTCAGTCAATCATGCATTCACGACATAACCAACTGGCACACTGGCACTGGGCGACACAAGAACAATACCTTAGAAAGGGGGACTAACGTGAGGAGGTTTATATCACAAAAAGTTAAATCCTTACCCGACTTATTTCTGATTAATTATTTAATGATGGTCCTGCTCACAGCCTTGAAAAAATGCATGCCTAAGAACAATAGAAGTCAGTGCAACATGCAGAACACAAGTCAGGCTTACAGAGATAGCTAATGCTAAGTGCCTGTTGATCACACAACTGCATTTTCACCCTGCACTTTTGCGTGTATGTATGGTATGAAACTATTTTTCCTTGAATGAAAGTCTTTTTTTTTTTTTCTTTTTTTTTGTTCTTGAAGACACAACGGCACTGTTGACATCCCAGGAGATCTTATGGCCAGGCTCCTTTGAAATCACACTTGAGATTAAGGACAAACAAGGCGTGACCTGCCCCGACAAACAGGTTGTTCGGCTGCATGTGTGCACCTGTATGGAGGGGGGAATCTGTGGACCCCAAAAACTGTCAAAAGAGGTCACCCCTAAGCTTGCAGGGCTGGGTATAGGAATACTCGCCCTAGGCTTTGTGGCACTGCTCGGTGAGTAAGAACCAAACAATGCAGCCCTGGTAAAAATGAGCATTGCACTCTAAATGGCTACCACATGTCTTTGAGAGCAGGAGAGAAGAAACTGCTTTAAGCTTTAAGAACAGGAAGCCGCCTCTCTTGGTGTGAAATAAATGTGTAAATACAGTATACTCATGGGATGCAGCTGGCCAAATGATTAATGCATTCAGAACTGCAGAGAAAATAGATACTCCTTTTTAGTATTTTCTTCTTTTTTTACACTCTGTGTAAAAAAAAAAACAACTGTGTGCCACTTCAGACCAACGCAAAAAGCTGGTGATAAAACATTCGATCCAATTTCGATCCAACCCAATTTATCATTCATATGAATTAGAAGAATACGTTATTTCTAAGATGTTTAATTTATGTGAGGAAATGAACAGAGCAGACGTTCACCCCCCCCCCCCTTCCAACCCGACACCCCCCCCCCCATTCCGTCACTGTCCCAACAGCGGTGCCTATCCTGCTGGCGTTCTGCTCCTGTGGAAAAGCCGCGTCGGGACTAATCCCGGGCGGCTTTGCCGATCTGCCCATAGACGCGAAGGAATATCTGATTCCATACCACACGGAAGGAAAAGGGGAGGACAAGGTAAGGAAGCGGCGTGCCACGATGCATTCTGGGATACTCCGAATCGATGTGGATGTGCATTTTATGACATAGTGATCTCATGTGGGCACTTGCGCCTGAAGACCCTAAAACAGCCTCTTTTTCTGAAATGGGTTCGGTATTAACTCATGAATAAGTCTCATTTTTTATTTTAAATTGTGTGTTTAATTCGTTCCCCCCCCGACAGGAGGTCCCTCTTCTAAGCGCGCCTTTTCCGATAGCGAATCACGAGGCGCCGATAGTGGCGGAGAACGTTGCCAAAACGTCCGCCGCCAGAACGCAGCTGACCCTGGCGGACGGGCTGGACTTCAGGAACGCGGACGGGCTGCTGGACCTGGCGCAGGCGCTGGACGTGGACGCCTACGGGAGCCTGCAGAGACGCGCCAACAGCTTCCAGCAGAGAGAGGCGGAAGTCGGGGCGCAGAGGGAGGAGTACGAGAGGGCGCCCGCGTACGCCGCCTTCGACGAGTACGACGAAGGCCCCTACCCCGACATGTCCCTCCCCGAGGAGTTCCTGGACGACTACTACTCGCAGGTGAGCGGACGAAAATGTCGCCATTGCCGCTTTTAGAAGCTCCCTGGGGGCCTGGCTTCCCTAAAATGGCCGCCTCAAAAGCGGTGCTGGGGCAAAAGGCTGAAATGGAATCAACGAGAGCTTTCACTGTGCCATTGCAGAACCGAGTGGACTCCACATAACTGTGTCTGATACCCCCAAATATCCAGTATGTTTCTGGCGTCAAGCTTCTTGGTGTAGTCAAAAAGACATTGTTCATTGAATGGAATCCCATTTTTTCCCCTGTAATTCCCCCCTGTGAACTTTGAGGATCCCCACAGCCAGGGAGACTGAATACAATCACGCACATGCAAATCCAAATAAAGTACATCACATTAGATATTGAATAAACCTTCAAAAACAATCTACGGTATTTAAAATTGCGATTACTTTTAATAGCTATTTGTTATTCAGAAGGAACACAAATGAAAAATGAATGAAAATTACACACTTTTAAGTGCTGCTTCAGCAAACAGTAACTGTTTAATTCAGGAATGTTTAATTCAGATAAAACACACTAGGTCAATTGCTTTGTCCTTACCTAGAGTTTAAACCTCTATATTTAAACCCCTAGACTGCAGAACTGCAGAACTGCATAACTGGAGCAGCAATGCAAAGCTATGGAATGAGGATTAGCTGTTCCAATTGAAATGCATTTCTGTGGTGTAGGTGTTTAAACCTGAGATTTAAACTCCAGCTAAGCACACTGCAGTTGACCCATTGGGTAATTTTATGCGGTGTTATTTACATAAAATACTGATACTGATATAATGCATAATACTGATAATGCATTGTGATTCTTTATCGTTATTGTAGAAAGCAAACTGTGCCACCGAAGGCTTTCACCAGAGGGAGAGCTTGCTGGTCTATAAGGAGGAGGGAAATGGGTCTCCTGCTGGGTCAGTGGGCTGCTGTAGTTTCCTGGACATGGACGATGACCTGGAGTTCCTCAACGACCTGGACCCAAAATTCAAAACCCTGGCTACCATCTGCAGACCTCCAGTTATCGAATCCGAAGTCGCATTCGATTTTCCAGAGCCCAGAGTCGAGCGCAGAGAGACGGTCCACGCCAGTTTCTCAAGCGAGGGAGTGTTGCCTCAGAGAACCCACAGCTTGTCAAGCTCAACCCCATCCAGCCCCGTTCAACGTTCCGCCAGAAGTCATTTCTCTACCCTGCCCCAAATGAAAACCTATGAGAATGTAATCGTACCAAGTCCAACGTACCTCATTCAGCAGCCTGTTTATTATACGGCCGCACCCGTCCTGCAGCCCGTGCAGTACGTGATGGAGCCCCAGGTGCAGGGCATGTACGTGATGAGCAACGCTCCAGTGGCCGAGAACATGGTGTTGCAGGAGCACAGGGTGATCGGGGGTCCCGCCATGCACGGCGGGGTGATCGGGGTGCAGCAGGGCACCTTGAACAGGGGCGAGAACATTGTGTTGGTGGAGAGGCAGGTGGGTGCAGGGCAGGTGGTGCGAGAGGGGGTAGCCGGGCACAACCAAGGGGTCATGCTGGTGGAGGGTCAGGTGGGTGCAGGGCAGGTGCTGCAGGGGGGTCAGTCGTGGATCCAACAAGGTACCCTACAGAGGGGCACCATCTCTGGGTCCCAGAATATCCTGCTAGTGGAAAGAGGAGGAGCTGGAGGCCAGGTTCTGGGGAATCCAGTCAGCCCTCAGCAGATATTAGTGGGAGGTCCAGCTGGGTTATCTCCAGGGTCTGTGCAGATGACTAGCCCAGAGAATGCGTTCAATTTTGAGAGGCAGGTGAGAAGTGCCCAAGTGGAGCCAGATCCTGTTGTACAAAGTGGTGTGTTCAGAGTGCAGGAGGGTACCTTAAAAAGCCACGAGAATGTAATGCTGTTTGATCCATCTGAACAACAGTTACCTCTTGCCCAGAGACAGGGGGGCAGTGAACAGGGGATGCACGAGGGTATTTCTAGGACAGCTGAAGAAAAGAGAAGATTATTTTCATTACAGAATAGGGATCTAAGGCAGCCTGCACTAATTAGAAACCAACTATTGGAGGATGATAGTGAACAAGTGGATGAATTGTCCAAGGAAAAGCCTATTACTTCAAACCAGGTGTTTGGGGATGATGAGCTGGAGTTAACGCTGGAAAGTTTAGTGTTGCATAAAGTTACTCCAGAAGAATTTCTTGGATCTTTGGAAGAGGAGAGGGTGGCAGAAGTTTTTGAGGAGGATGAAACATCATTGTATAAAGCCCAGGAAGAAGACACATCTGAATTGACTCAAGGTAAGTTAGAGGAAATAAAAGTTTATCAATCTGTAAATGAGGAAATTTTGGAAATGGAAGCTAGTTCTGTCCAAGCCCAAGAGGAAGACATAGCTGAGGTTACTGGGGAGACTTTGGAGGAAGGAACATCTGGGTCTCAGGATGAGGAGATAGCAGAGAAGGTGGTTGAGTCTCAACCAGCTGAGGAAGAAGAAACATCTGGATTAACTGAAGGAAAGTTAGAAGAATCTCTGAATGAGGAAATTATGGAAACCAAAAGGAGTTCTGCTGAGGTTCAGGAGGAGGATGTATCAGAGGTAGTTGTGGAAATAGTACAAGATGACTCACCTGGGTCTGCAGATAAGGATGATATATCAGAGGCAGTTGAGGGAACTTTAGAAGAATCATCTGCATCTCCAGTTGAGGAGATAGCAAAGGGATCAATTGAATTCCACCAAGTTGAGGAGGAAAACATACCTGGATTATCAGAAAAAAGGTTAGAAGAAATTGATGAGGAAGTTGTGGAAATGGAAGCTAGTTCTATCCAGGCTCAGGAGGAGGACACATCAGTGGCAACTGATGGGGAATTAGAACAATTGAATGGGTCTCAAAATGAGAGGATAGCAAAGGAAGTGGTTCAGACACATCTATCTGAAGAAGATGAATCTGATTTAAATGAAGGAAAGATTGAGGAGGAAAAAAATGTTGAATCTCTGAATGAGGAAAGTATGGAAAGTGATATAAGTTCTGACCAGGTTGAGGAGGATGATACATCAGGAGTAGCTGAGGAAACATTAGAAAAAGAAACATCTGGATCTCCAGATGATGAGATGGTGGAGACGGTAGTTCAGACACACACAGCTGAAGAAGAAAGTACTTCTGACTTAACTCAAGGAAAGTTAGTGGAGAATGAAGTTTCTGAATCTCTGAATGAGGATGTTGTGGAAATGGAAGTTAGTTCTGTCCAGGTTGAGGAAGAAGGTATGTCCGAGGTAGTTGAGGAAATGGTAGAAGAAGACTTATCTAGATCTCCAGATGAGGAGGTAGCAGAGAATGTGGTTGAGTCTAGTCATGTTGAGGAAGAAGACACATCTGAATTAACTATAAATTCAGAGGAGAAAGAAGTCTCTGAATCTCTGAATGAGGATGTTGTGGAAATGGGAGCTAATTCAGTTCAGGTTCAGGAGGAGGAAACTGCAGGGGTAGATGAAGAAATGTTAGAGGTAGGAGAATTGTCTGTATCCCTGAATAAGGATGGAGTGGAGGTGGAGACAGTCATGGGGGAATGCACACAGGAGGAGGGAGAATTAGCTGGATCAAAAAACAATGATCTCACAGAGACTGAGCTTATTCCTGACCAAGAAGAAGAGGCTGAGCTGAGGTCTGAATCACAAAACGCTGAGAGAGTAGATGCTCCAGACACAGAGATAATAGAGGAGAATAGTTCAGAGCTGAGCAAAGTGACATTAGAGGAGGGTGAGGTATCTGAGTCTCAGAACAAAGAGGAGATACTTGAGGAAACCAGAGATGATTCAGAAGAGACCCAGGTGGAAGAGTCACCTCAGTTAAGTCTGATAGATGAAGAAATGTCTGCCTCAAGCAATGATGCAGTGTTGCAGACAGAGCAACTCAGTAGTCAACTGGACATAGAAACTGAGCCAAGCCAAGCCACTGCTGAGCAAATACTCAAGGAAGACATTTCAGGGTCTGAATCACAGAATATTGATGCAGTCAAGACTGAAGTTGAGTTGGATGAAACACTTGAAGGGAGTGAACCAGCCCAGGGAGCAGAATTTACTACCCATGGAGAGTCAGATGAAGGTTCAGTCAGTGCTGGGAAAATATTAGAAGGGTCTCCAGAGCCTGATTCCCAGAATGTTAAAAATGTGGAAAGTGATGTTGGTTCTTTCCAGGCAGTAGAGGAGGATCCATCAGAGCAAACCCAGGAGATTTCGAAAGCTGGTGAAACACTAGGACCACAGGTCAAAGAGGCGGAGGAGAGTCAAGCACCTGGTGATCAACCATTGGGAGATTTGGGAAAAGCTTCTGGAGGCAAATCCAAACGTCAGAAGAGTCTCAAAAGTCCCAAAGCGAAGTGCGCACAGCAATGAGCATTTTAAAGGCACAATCTCAGAGCAAAGAAAAAGAGTGGAGTCAGTTCCTATCACAGAGGTACCCATGGGCTAATCTGGCCGCATTTACAGGAAAACAAACAGGCTGGATCACAGAGCTTCCTGTGAAGGGATTACTTCTGGTCAATTCATTGTTACAGAAGTGAGGCTTGGGCGGCACTTGGGGCAAAGCAGGCAGACAACTGGTTGGGGTAGGAGGAGTTCACTTTGTGGAGGTGGAGGGGGCGGGGGGTGGCGGAGGGGCAAGCTTAACACAAGGGATTTTACTGTAGGGCAAAATGTCTGACTTGTGACTGACAAGAAATTATGCTAATGGTGGGAAAGGGGGTTGGTATGAAAGACGATTCCTGTCACACATGCAGCTAATGCCTCTGCCACAAAAAAAAGCATCTCTGGGTTTCAGAACATCTTGCAAGTGGAAGAGGGATTCCGGGGGACTGGGGGGATCACAGACACCATTTCAGGGGGAAAAACACTGACATCCAAATCACTCATTGCTGTCACATTCTCCTTTGTCTTTTTCTCTTTATTACTCCTGCAATGCCATTTTTATCATTTGAATTTAGCTCAAACCTTTAAGGCTTAACATAGAAAGTATTATTTTGTCTTTATTATTTTGCTGTGATGTGCTACTGTTAGTCTGTTTAAGGGAACAGTTTCAGAATGATTAAAGGATTGCTCGGTTTCCGATAAAGATGAAACGGGTTGTCTAAGTTGTGACGAATCATGCTACAGCCACAGGCATGTTAAAACCTGGAATTTGAATTTGAATCAATAACTTCAGTTTTTAATCTCTCGGAGGTGTACAAGAAATACATTTAGAATTCCAAATTAAAGACGTTTCATTTTAACATGCTCTTCAGTATAATGGCACAAGAACAAAACAAAAAGTTATTAGCTGTTTAAAGTTTTTCACAACTTCATGTTATGATGTCTCATTTTTCTGAACAGGTTCAAGGCAAAAATGTACATTTTTATATTCTCAAAGGACAGGGAAAGTAAATTGAATTTGCATTGAATTGCAAAGAAAATTAATTGCATTGTAAATTTATGTGAATACGCATATTACGTGATTGCATTTAAATGAGAAAGGTGATGAAATATAGTCTTTGAAATCATTTTTATGCAGTTCTTTCAAAGACTATTTGGTGGTATAATTATTTGCTTAAAACAACATTTAAACTGTATTCTTCAAACATTTCAAACCTGCTTTTTTTACTATGAAAACATGTAACATGTCATATATTTTCATGGGTTATCAGTAAATAAAGTTTTCATCTACTTTTGATTTTGTCTTCTATGAAAATAGTCAACTCAATTCTTATAGTATTTAATTTAAGAGGCAGTTATACAAACAGAATGAAACAAAATATATTGGTGTCCAAAACTGAGAACACTTTTTTGAGCACCTCTTGTGTACCACATTACACTTTAGTGTTTGGAAGTGTTTGAAAAAACGGCGAACCCACCCGAAGCCATTTTTAACCGCACAAAAAAATTTTTTTTTTCTTTTTTCTTTTTTTTTTAGTAGCACAATTGGGTGGGAATCCACCCAATCTGGCAACACTGCTCCCAACCACTTTGGCTGCGGCATTATCATATTTGCATATTTATTATGATTCTGCTGTATTCCAAAATGCTCCCACAGTCCTCAACCTGAGAATCTATTATATTCTCATGCCTCGAGGTTTGAGCGATATATTCCCAGACTCCACCAACAACAAGAATCTACATGCCTAAAGTCTCATCCTCATGCATTTGAGACCATGAAAGCGCTTGTAACTAACGGATTATTGACAACTGCATTGTTTATTTACTGAACATTATTCATTCATGCACTGTACCTCCTTTATTTATAATAATTGGTCTGTGATGATACGAAGACACACATACACAAATTCAGTTAGACCTCTCCCTGCACCTGTGGGGATTTTTAGTCATTTTCTTTTTATTATTATTAATAAAGGGAACTTAATAGTCTCTCTCTCTCTCTCTCTCTCCCCCATCTCTCTGTCTCTCACACACACACATACACACACACTCACACACCACAATACACACAGTAATAGTTAAAGAAGTGGATACAGAATAACATGAGATATTTAGTAGAAATAATAGAACTTGTTCTCAGCAGGTGTTATATGCCTCACAGTATGAATGTGGATTTTTTTTCCCCACCGGTAGACTGCCATGTATATCTGAATCTCATGCCGAGTTCCCCTCAAGGTGTAAAGGCGACATTTTGACACAATGGAATACCTACTAAATTTTTCAATGTGTTACAATCACTGAAACTAATTTACCTTGCTGAGTTTGTGAAGGAAAACGATAATGCTTACTTGCGAGTCAACATTAAGGACAAATGTTTATTGAATACAGGCTTAAAAACGGCTTATTCAAAATTATTCAGTCAGTCAGTGGTTCACGTATTATCGTCACTCTCTAGCGGCCCCTGCTGGTTAATCAGGCAGCTGTGGACTGCGTATCAAGACCGCATATGAAAGGTCTTTCCCCTCTGTGTTCACTCTGTGATGCGGTCACAAAGAGGCAGACATCCCACATTAGGGTGGAAAACTTATTTCCGAATGGATCTTTCAGCATGACAATCCCAAACACCTCAGCATCAGCCAAGAAAAGGTTAACTGATCACACATTTACAGTTTTCACAATTGCCAGCTCAGTCTCCAGACTTGGACCAGATGGAATGAAATTGTGGTTTGAACTGAAAAGGGTAATTGATAAGCGTAGCCTGAAGAATCTTGTAAGTTTTTGTAGGGAGAAGTGGTGAAAGACCATGTTTTTTTTCTTTTTCTTTCTTTTTTTTGGGGGGGGGGGGGGGGGTTGAGGGGTATTACCAAAATCTTCCTCTATGAGTAACTGTATTAACATAAAAAAATATTATTTTCTGATTTTTTTTTTTTAGCAGGCTATAGTGCCTATTACTTTTAGATTTTTTTTTTTTTTGTATTGGTTATTTTACGGTCTTCCTTTCTTGTATTTTTTAAAATTGGTGTAAAGTCGAGTACGCTGTTAAAAATGATTCATCGTTTCCCTCATTTTAAAACGGGCGTTGCAGAAAGAAGTCCACAAAGAGTTCGGCAGCAGCTAATTCCTGTTTCTGCGAGTCTTACAAAGCAGTTTCGTCGGGGTCACTGATTCTCCTGTTATTTACCGAGTCAATAATCGGAGTCAGCAGGTCCACGGTCACCTGATTGGGCACAGCCGGCGGCCCAGGGTATAAAATGCCCAGACCTGGGTTCAGGGGCTGAGAAAAAAGGAAACGTCGGCCAGGGTCCTGCGTTACCAGGACGACGGAATGGGACACCGGGGAGTTTTGGTTATTCTGGCCACGGCAGTCTTCCTCTGCCATGCCGTGCCAGGGGTGAGTGTCTGCGCCCGTCCCGGGGTTCGAGAGGTCAGGCCGCCCCCTCCGGTTTCGGGTTGCTGAGTAAGACCCTGCTGATCGACCTCGTGAAAAATGAATCATCCACTTAGACTGAATGTGGTTTTTTTTAACAGTGGGTGTGGCAAGCTTTGATGTTCCTTTTAAAAAATACATATATTATTTATATTAACCCACATTAGATTTACATTTGACAGCTCATGATTCATACCTTGCTCAATGAGTCATGTACTTTTTTTTTACGTGGCCTCACAATTTAGAATTGTGTTTCATAATTTCATCATTAGCTTGGCAAGATGGTATTTAATTTTTTTCCTTACAGAAGCTGTGCTCCTCTTGAAGGCCTTGCTTCAGTTATCGTGATGAGCAGATATTTTATTTTATGTATTTATCTTTACTTATGTACTTATTTTACTTTTTTGGGGGGGGGGGGGGTTCTATGATTGTACCTTTTTTTCGGTCTTAGGTTAAAATTTATTAAAGAGGTTGATTCACATGCTTAAAATTGTGCACAATAAGTGTACTTCTCAGCCTGCTGATAGATACCAACATATGCATATGCTACTTGGGCAGAGACACTGAAGTGCCAATCGCAATCTTCACTGCCATTACCATCAGATGCATTTGTTAATGTCAGTATTCCACATCCATGACAAAAACCCTTGTATATATATTCAAACAGGCTATATACTTACACATTTTATTCTAAATACATATTTGCACAATTAATTGGATTTAAAGATTTGTTAATTATTAGCTGAGTAAATATACTTCTTTAGGGTAAAAATAGAAGTATATCAGTTTGAAATTGTATTCGTACGTATTCGTTTCACATATGAAATTCGCACAGTATTAGTTAAAACTGATTTCACATGGATTGATGGGAACTTTATATACTACTGACGTTAACAGCATCT
Organism: Anguilla pacifica; assembly: GCA_039654925.1. Taxonomy (NCBI): domain Eukaryota; kingdom Metazoa; phylum Chordata; class Actinopteri; order Anguilliformes; family Anguillidae; genus Anguilla; species Anguilla pacifica. The sequence goes on from CM077287.1 coordinate 67,417,188, forward strand.
CTGCTGGTTTTCACCACATTAGACCAATACACAGGCCGATTCGTTTTTGTACGTCACAGGATGAGAAACATGGGGGATCTGACACTAAATGCCCCTTAACCGTCAAAGTCCTGGACGCTGTGCGAGGGACGCCGGCTCCCGCAATCACGTTGAGGGTCTACAGGAAGGCCACAGACGGTTCGTGGGCGGAGGTTACTCGCGGGTAAGTAGCTAGAATGTTTCTCAATGTCCATCGCCATTTTGTCGACCTTGACCGTTTCCCCTAATATTTGAAAATCAACCCATCCCGGACATTTTAGCCTGATACGTAAAATAATTATCATCTGGGACTGTCTTACAAACGAAATAGTCTAAGTAGTACAAATGGAAACGCCGTTCCACAAATCACCCGAGCACAATCATAAGTTTGGCACGTAACCACGTTCTCTCGCCCAGGGCCACCGATGCGGCCGGCGAAGCTCACGGTCTGATTGATGAACAGAATTTCACGCCGGGAGTTTACAGGGTGGAGTTTGATACAAAGTCATATTGGAAGGCGGAACGGCAGACGCCCTTCCACGAGCTGGCGGATGTAAGTAAAGTATTGACTTTGCTTTTGCATGCTAAAAAAAAAAAAAAATACATTGTCCATCCACCACCACCACTAGGCCTAGTTAGCAAAGACCACAGCTGCCTTGCTGTGATGGTTCCCTTGTTTGTTAACCAACAGGGGAACAAACAATCGCTTGAAGCGTTTCGGTTTGAAGGCAGGAAATCTGTGGCGTTTTCTTGGCTTCTTTCAGTTTAAATTCGGCACGAGTTAATGATCGGCGGTGACTTAGTGCTTACCTGATCAAAGTTTGTTCGAAAATGCGCTGGCGCCGTTGGTCGTGACGTTGTGTTTGTTTGTTTGCAGGTGGTGTTCCAGGCCCACGCGGACGGACATCGTCACTACACACTGGCCTTGCTCCTCAGTCCCTTCTCCTACACAACAACCGCAGTCGTTACGAACGCTCACGAGTAACCGCGACACAAATATTTTTATTTCCCCCATCTAGGAAGTAAATGGTTAACAATACCGCATTTAATCAGGTGCCCTGTGCTGGGGCAAAATGAATAATGAAGATAAAATGATAATGACCTGCTTAGATGGGAGAGGTGAGGGCAAAACACTTCCAGCAAGGCCAACGTAGGCCAACATATCATAGACTTGCTACAAGTAAATAAATGCGAATTCATTTTCGTAAAAGACTGAAATAGAAACTATGTATGACACTAAAAGAGGCGACATGGATATGTATGCAGTTCTACCATTTTAAAGCACCACTTTAACCTTCATCTTGTCCTCGGGGTCTAAAATGACTCTTTTCAGATTTAACAGCAGTGAAACGCCCCTAAATTAAATATTTTCAGCATGAAATTTGATTAGTTTTCCCGGAGTGACCCGACCATGAAAAAAGTAAAACAATGTCAGTTTTATATTTTTATAAAATCAGTACATCAGAGTACAAATATTGTCTTGAACTTTTTTTTTTAACCCTGCAGTAATTCAGAAATCATAACCATAATGACGCACCACACATCTATTACATATTTTTAAAAATATTGTTTTAGTAAAAACAAGTGGGGACTTAAAGCAGTCTCTGCACTGTGATGGAGGAAAAAAGTTATTCACCGATTCATTGATGAACAACAGGTTGTTTCTACAGGAAAAATATTTAGGGTTAAAAATTTTATTCAAGAGGCCTTATCGCAGGGGGTCTATCACAAGGATGGGTTATTTTTAACAGTGCAGACGCAGGCTGCATGCATAATATGAAGACAATACAAGGGTTAAAATCCTGTGAAGGTGCAACTAGAGGAATTATGGTTATGACAGACTGATCACTTTTTCTGATTTTTTTTTTTTTTTTTACTGTTGTATGAGTGCATTTGTGTGACATTACTTCATAAGCACTAAATAAATTTTACGACCGTCTATGCAACTTCAGTTTGATCTGAACCTACCATATCATTGAGTAAATGCAAATAGTTGTCTTCATATGAGGACATCTTTTAGAGAATGGAGAATGTTGGAGGAAAAAACGAAACCTATAGAAAGCACATCATGAATATGGCAATGGAAGTATTTATTCACATTTGTTTAAAAACAAGGTTGCAAAGTCCAACATTTTAGCTATAAACTCTTGTCATTACACAGCAGGAGGTGAATGGATTTTTAAAAAAAAGAAATGTAGAGTGGTAATTGCATACACCTTGTAATTTGGAACACACTGTTCAAAATTCCATTCCATTAAGACTTTCACTGGGAATGTTAGCCCCCAATAACAAAAACAAACTTTTCTTTTTTTTTTTTTTTTAAATTTATTTTTGTCTTCAATCATATCTTCCGTCGAGGTCACAGTTCATGAATCAAAATCAAACCTTAAAAACATCCACACTCAAAATGACAACACCCCAATCCTTACTTCACAACCAAAAAATGTAAAAAAAAAAATAAAATAAATAAAAATTTAAAAGACCATTTCTGAAACATCTGAAAGAAACAAAACAATAAAGGCACAGTTAAGAATACTGCAATAATTCACATTACAACATTGTAATGGTGAATACATAAAAAATAAAATAAAATTAAAAAAATAAATCATTTGGGATATTTCAGAAACAGACACAGCAAATGGACACGCCAGGCGGTCCCTTGCGAGCAGAGGACAAATGTAAACCGTTTTCAGTGTGATTCCATTGGCAGCCATTACTGCAGCGTGTCAAACGTTATGCTGAAAAAAAACATGGTCGATGTGAGCTTCTCAAAACAGTGCTCAGATTCTAAAAGCAGCCTTTTATTCAGCTCCTTAGGTGGACAGAAAATAGCTTAGAAACCAAAAAAAAAAAAAAAACATTCATCCAACAAATATTGCAGGTAGCGGGACTGAAGACTGAAATGTGCTAAACTCCGATTCAATGCACTTGTGCCCTCATAATTAGTCAAATTGATATTTTCCACATGTATATATGTATTTATTGATGTACGAGTGTATGTACACAAAGTATTTTTTTTTTCTTTGAACAAGTATAACATACGTGATGTACATTTTACAGTAGACTTGTTTCTTCATTTCCTTCAAGTCTGGATTTTAAACTTAGTTTGTTGGTTCCAGAAATTCAGAAAACATAATGGTTACATGGACTTTGGCACAGCTACCTTGCTAAGATTCTTTCAGTTTTATGGGCATATATATACAACCAGGCTTGCGTAACAAAATGCGGGGGGGGGGGGGGGGGGGGGGGGGCAAATCAAATAAAGACTTTCAACCCACAGTTCAGCTGAAACATCAGTCTACACTGGGGGCGGGCTTTTTTTTTTTTTTTTTTTCCAGCTGCCCAGGACAGTCCTAAATAATGGTCATCCATACCTTTCCCTTGCAGTCAGTGATTGGGTCAAGGTTCTGATTCTACAGCACTCAAGACTGAAGTGCAGCCAGCACCACAGTTGTATCTACTAAACGGTTTGAACATGAACACTGGCAAGTGTACAAGCAAAACCTCAATGCTGAAAAAAAAAAAAAAAATACATTTTTTTTTTTTTTTTACATCTCTCTCACTCTCACACACACACACACACACACAAAATAATAATATGAACACCACCGAAAAGATGACAATGGGTACAGTGATGTAACAACTTCCTTTTGTAAGCTTTTTTGGTGCTCATGACCCATATATTCATTTTCCAATGCCATTCAAGAACAAAACTGGTTGCTCTGTCATTCAGCCCCTTTTTCCTGACCTGCTGCTAGCTTAGGTTCCAACGCAATGATGCAAACCAGGTGGAAGCTCACAGTACAGCCTGTGGTATCAATGCCAAAAACATTCTGCCATTCAGCAGCAGCTGCTGCCCCCCCCCCCATAGCTGTACCCAGCAGGCCCACCTTTTAACTGCTAACCATAGTTTCTTTACACAGTGCACTTCAAAAAAAAATTATACATAAAAATCCTATGCAACTTTTTAAAAAGCCTGAATTTTTTATTTTTTTATTTTTATTTTTTTACAAAAAATTATTTTATTTCCCTAGTAACAAAATAAATTAAGGCATGCAGAAAGTACTGTCAACCGAAAAATATTTTCCTTCAAATGTTCGGTGCATGTTCGGTTTATGAATTAAGACTTCCTGTACAGAAAGCCCATAATTTTATCAGCCATACATGAAAGGGCGGGTGGAGGTGGCTGGGGGGGGCAAAGGTACAGCTGCCAAAACAAGATTTCATAGAACACACTTCATAATAATTCCAATATGCTAAACAAATTTTAAATGGCAGTATTTACATGTTGCATTCATGCAAATGGTCTCACCAGTACGGTACAATATACAGCCGAAGGACTGGAAAACGCCTATTCTCATACATACAGTACCAACAGGAGTGCTCGTGAAACTTAACTTACACAAAAACGTTTCTTTGTAAATTTACATCAGAACTATGCTGTACAAATCTTGAACTTTTCCTCTTTGCCCTTAGGAACAAAAAAAAAAGAAATAAAATAGATATGCGTAGAAATACGTTAGGACAAAAACGCGATAGAATTGGAGATAAGTGTGAAATGTTTTATGAACAAAATTCAAAATAAGTTACAAAATGCGGTCTAGAGCCTAAATGCATTTAAGGGTTTGCTGTGGACACCATAGTTCTTGAGGCCATCACTCCTTCCATTTGAAATATGTAGAATTTGTTGCCAGGACACACACACACACACACACACACACACACACACACCATAGATTTTTCCCTCCAGCAGAATCCTTCCTGAGGAAAACAGTAACTTGGCAGCACACCCTTACGTTCCAGTTAACAGTGCCCTACGTGAAGGCTTCCTTCAACAGGTCATAACGGACCAGGCGCAGAAGTTCACAAATCCCGCGCGTGGAAGACGACGGACGCGTTCAGTAGTCTTCCACAGGCGCCAGCTCCGGAGACAGGTCGACGGTGATGTTTTTATACAGGCCACTCAGAGTGACCTCAGGCGTGTACTTCAGGTTGTTCAAACCATCGAGGTGCTGCCTCTCTTTGGAGTACCTCAGCAACTTGTACCTGGGGAGGCAGAACGCTAACAATCATCAGGGTCACAAGCTGAAACCGAGAGATTCTGAAGACAAGCTGAGCAAAAAAAAAAAAAGAAACGACTAATAATAAATCATCATCATCATCATCATCAATCATAATTTCAAGATCGGAACTTTTTTTTTTTGCTCCTTTCTTCCAAGTACAAGTATGGGGTTATAAAAAAGCCAATATGATCTGTGACAGTCCAAACAGTAGATACGACCGTATAGGTATTACATAAAGGGCAACATTGCTTGTAATCTGAGAAGGAAGACTATCAGCAAAGAGGAGGCCATTGAACGGAGGTTCACAGTTCTGTGTGAGCACTCTCCTCACTGCTAGAGAACTGGGTCAACAATATCACTTTCCCAGATTACGTAAAACCAGGCGTTGGACAAGTAAACCCCCCCCCCCCCCCCACTGAGAAAAACCCGGAGTCTAGACATCTAGAGGGGTGAAAATCTTGGTTCAGAGTTCAGTTTCGACAAACAGGTTTGCCTCAAATATGGCTCAGCTTTTACGCAGGTATAGCCTGGCTACGCTACGTCCAAGTCGGGTGGAAGACTTTTAGTTCGTAAGTTGAATAACACTTGTCACCATCTTTACTTACCTACTCACAGAGCCAAAGTTTGTGTAAAACAGAAAAATAAAAACATGAAAAGCTTTTTTTTTTTTTTTAAAAATGAATCTCATGTCACAGATACATCTGGCAAGTACACATTGAGTTTGGGCAAGGTTGACCAGGCAAGTGTGGAAAAAACGTAACGTTTAACACTGTAGGAACTTTGGGGGGGGGGGGGGGGGCTCCAGGACTGGAGCTTGACAGAGATCGAGGTTCGACGAGTTCCTCAGATTGCCCTGCAGAGCATGGCAGAGTAAAGCCGTGCAATTAGAACTTCAACCGAAATCAAAAGCAGCTTTCCTGCTTCCTTTCCCAGTTTTCAGTAGCCCCAGGATTTAAACACTTTCATAGCAATACTTTTTTTGTTTTTGCAAAATAAACCTTTCTATAACAAACCATAGGAAATTTGGGGAAAAAAACAGAACAAATAATAAAATAAAAATAAATACATAAAAATAAATAAAATCTACACCATAATATTTTGAAGAGGGGTCACTGGAGATCAATTTAAAAAAAACAAACACACAGCTTTAACACAAAACCAAGAGCGAATGAGCGTTTCCCTTTTAAACTGTGTTTGTTCCCACCCCCCCGTCCCGTCCCACCCCGTCCCGCCCCCTGTGTTGTGTACTGCAACGGTTCTGTAAGAAAAGCACAGCCCAACCTCCCTTGCAGTGGTCGAAAACAGGACGACAAGCACTGACCTGCCCAAAAACTGCACTTCCCCCCGATGGTGGTGCGGGATGGACTTGTACCTTCCCACGTCCCCCTCCGGCCGGCTCACGTTGAAACCAGCGTAGTGCACTCTGGGAAACAACAAGCACAACAAGTCATTCAGGGGCATTCTCAGGGTGTCAGTGTTAAAAACCCATTCATTTTACATTATAGACTTTATAATGGGGGGGGGTGGGGAATAAAAATAAAGCTCCAATATAAATGAAAGAATATTGGCAGAAAATCTGTGTGCAGACAGAAAAGATGGACAGCACATAACAGTGATCATCTTCTTTGTGAACCTGTCCGCACACCGAATGGATCAGGGGACCAGGGGATCAGGCTGGCAGTGATATTACGGAGTGCCTGAGCCTGGTCTCATCGGTTCGGAAAGTTTGGGCAGGGCCCCACTGGGGCGGCTCCCCGCCCCGTCAGCATGGAGCACCCTGCAGCTAGCCAGACGCAATGCTGCCCATCCTCTCACTGCGCCTTCCGCATGCTAGGCTAATATGGCTTTAGGTCAACTCTCCCTCACACACACACACACACACACACTCTCTCTCTCTCTCTCTCTCTCTCCCCCTCTCTCTCACTCACACACACACACACACACACACACACTCGCTGGCTTTCTCACACACACTCTCGCTCACACACTCTCACTCTCACACACACACACACCCTCTCCCTCTCCCTCTCCGTCTCTCTCCAGTCCTCGTCAGGCCCGGTCTCTCTCACGGCGGGTTCGAACGCGACGCGCCCGGCTCGTCGCCGCCGCGGCCTTTCCGTGCGGCTTGGGGAGAGCGGCCCGACAGGAAGAGCGACTCCAGCGACTCTGGGGGTCCAGGGACACTCCGGCTGCGGCCGGAGCTACGCATTTGCCAGTGTAATTCAGAGGAGGCCCAAAGCGAAGGCTCGCGCAGCCTCATGGCGATTGGCTGCCCGGCACACTTGTTTTACATCGGGGGCGGAAGTGCTTTAGCGCTCTTAAAAGCGATGTTTTGCAACACACGACATTTAATTTGTTGACTGCAGAGAACAGGCTTTGATTGAGTTTTTTTTTTTTTTTTTTAAGCGTAAATAATGCTTAAATAAATTTTTTTTATTTTTTTATTATTTCTTTTAACCGACGAACACAGTTGGCCTAATTTCTGCTAAGGAACCACGGTAACAGCCAGTAACGTGATCACACTACAGCACAGGTCTATTAAGTCCAGTCCAGAGGACAGGGTGAACAGTCCTGGGGTCATTAGTGTCCGATCGGTCACTGACCTGTTCCAGAGGTCGTCATCCTCCCCTCCCCAGCCCCAGAATGCATTGGGAAATCCATTGATCTTCCGGAACTGCTCCACGGTGAGACCGCTCACGCCCCCGAAGAACTCGCTGTAGGGAAGACTAACGAGAAAACAGCAGAGTCACCAAACACACCCCACCGTTAGCCGTGAGCACACCGACTACAACCCCCAGAGCACAGCGTCTACAACCCCAGAGCACACCGTCTACAACCCCAGAGCACACCGTCTACAACCCCCAGAGCACACCGTCTACAACCCCAGAGCACACCGTCTACAACCCCCAGAACACACCGACTACAACCCCCAGAACACACCGACTACAACCCCCAGAGCACACCGACTACAACCCCCAGAGCACACCGACTACAACCCCACAGCACACCATTTACCCCAGAACACACCATCTACAACCCCACAGCACACCATTTACCCCAGAGAACACCATCTACAACAGTGATGTTCAACAGGTCATCAACAGTGATGTTCAACCGCCCATAAAGTTCAGCCGGGCTGGGAGTCGAGCGGTCGCCTCACAGCAAGAAGGCACAGAATGCAAATTGGGGCCGAGGGCCGCATGTTCTCTCTCTCGCTGTTCTGCGCGGGTTCTGCACGGGTTCTGCGCGGGTTCTGCGCGGGTTCTGCGCGGGTTCTGCGCGGGTTCTCTCCGGGTACTCCGCCTTCCTCCCGCAGTCCAGCGACATGCAGGCTAGGCTAACTGGAGAGTCTAAACTGTCCTTGGTGTACGAGTGTGCGAGTGACAGGTGTGTGGTGCTCTGTGATGGATTGGCGACCTGTCCAGGGTGTACTCCTGCCGACACCCAATGCATGCTGGGATAGGCTCCAGCCCCCGTGACCCTGACCAGGAGTAAGCCGCATGGACATATTCAGCTATTGTAACGTTATCCAAGCAGCCATTTTTGGAGAGAGAGAGAGAGAGAGAGAGAGAGAGAGAGAGAGAGAGAGAGAGAGAGAGAGAGAGAGAGAGAGAGAGAGAGAGAGTGTGGTGTGTGTGTGCGCGCACGAGCGTTTTATATCAGCAAATCCAGGCGACCGGCGAGAGACTCACATGTACATGTATTTGTCGAGCTTGGCGGCGAAGTGCCGAGGCATCTGGCCACAGCCGTAGTAGTTGCGGTCGTTCTCGGGGATGTGGTCCACGTCGTGGAAGACCAGGCAGTCCCAGTCCAGGTCTTTCATGGCCTCCTTGAAGCCCACGTTGAACAGCATGGCCCGGTTAAAGGGTTGGGTGCCGGTCTAGGGAGGAAGTGACATCAGCACATTTACAAAACGAGACAAAACAGCGGTTCGTCCGTCTACACGTGTGTGCACGTCCAGCAAGATTAAGATCACTAGACTGGCTATTCAAATGCATTCATGTTACAGACACCACAGCGTGAGTCAACAGGCATGAACCGCAGCACTTGACACAGAGTAACCCTACACTCCGGAAAAATGTAGGCGCCTGCAGTGCTTGACAAAAGAAGACCAGCAGGTGGCAGCACTGCCACACAAAACATGTCTGGTGTCGAGACAAAAAATAAAGAAACATAATAACGTAAAAAATATATATAAACAAGGGCACATGCACACACACTATTTCTTTTTCATTTTTTCATTTTATTTTTTAGAGGCCAATGCAAATTGGTTTTTAAAAATCAAACAGAAAGGAAACCCTCACTAAGCAGCACGTTTAAAGGAAGAAAGAGAGGTACCTGCTCGATGACGTAGAAAGCAAACTGCAGGCGCTGCCTCTGCAGCATGGGGGTGAGGTGCTGGAACAGGATGGGCAGGTGCTCATGACGGTTTCGAAAGGGAATGAGAACAGCCACCTGATGGAAAATTAAAAATAAAATAAAAACATTCGCACAATTTCAGACACAAACCGATTCTGCCGCGAAAACCGATCACAGGCGTGTCACATGACCTGGGCCAGACAGGAAGCAGAGAAAAAGGTACAACGGCCACACAGGAAATCCAAACGGACGAGCCTCGTCATCGGCGCGTCATACCGTTAAACAATCACCACAATCACAGGGCAGCGTTTACACACAATTTTTAACTGCCGATGTCGAGCGAGCAGGTCTCCCAACGTTAAACTCTGAAACAGTTTAAAAATGCACGTTGTGCAAAAATTCCTTATATAAAGAAACTGAACGATTCGATCCTTTCAAGCCAAACTCCAAACATTCATGCAAACAAAAACATTTTTTTTTTTAATTTTTTTTTTTTTTTTTTAATTCTTGCGCTGGGTAAGTCCGCCAACCTTCCAACGGGGCCTGCAGTCTCGAGGTTTCCAGTGTCCCCCAGACTGGACGTTCAGGTGCTGGGAAAATCTAAGCTGGATCTCCTCTATGGGGATTTCAGTCATGTTCACATCGATGTGACCCTCTGTGAGGCGAAACAGGGGGAAAAATGTCAACATAAGAGCTCAAAGCTACAGTAGTCGTAAATTGCAGTCCTAGAGCAATCAGGATATTAAATAAGAGTTTCAAAATGATGTTTCGTTTTAAAAATAAAAAAAAATGTATCATATATTACTTCCTATGGCTTACAGTGCTTCCAAATTTAACACAAGCTTCTAAAATCTCTGCTCAGCTTGTCTAATAATTGTCTAAAAACTCAATCCACAAATATGGAAGCATGTGAAAACAGCGTCTTATGATCATAAGCTTACAAATTTGTATAAAAAGTTTCATTACACAAATAGGCTATAACAGGGCAGCCCAACCCCTGGTTCCTAGAGATCTACCATCATGTAGGTTTCCATTCCAACCCTAGTATCAAAGCACACCTCATTCAACAGCCAGAGAGCTAATTGAGCTGCTAATTAGCTAAAATCAGGTGTGCCAAGCTAGAGCTGAAATGAAAACCTACAGGACGGTAGATCCCCAGGAACAGGGTTTGGCAGGCCCGAGTTACACGAGGTAGGAAAGGTTACGTGCGTACATAATGCAGGGCCACTTCCTGCGAGGACGCGATCTAAACACACAAGGCTCCACAGGGCGCACATTTGAATCTATTCAAAGCCCGGAGCGCCCAATACGGAAATTTGGCGAGGGGCGGAGTCGCGGTCGCTCCTGGTCGCGGAACAATGTGGGAAGTGTTTCCAGGGAAACGAGCCCGGAAGAGGGAACAGGTCGGGCTGGAAACTCTAATTTGGTGCCCGTAAATGGGCGTGAAACACAGCCGTGTGTCGTTAAGACAGGCAGCAGTGGTGATGCAGCGGTACGGCGTTCCTGTGCAACAGGCCGATTTGTAGCGGGGGGGGGGGGGGGGGGGCAGGTTTCTATCTCGACATGGGATTAAGAGATTAGTAGAGCTACAATTTTTTTTTATAACGAGAGGATTTTAGACCATAAGAGTTCAGGAAAGTTAAAACAACAACATCACCGATTCCACTGCAAAACAGCAACAGTGCACATTAAATTAAATTGTTCGGCATGACAACATTCGTGCCCAGTCTCAGAGGTTCTCAGTCCAATAATTTTCTGTGTACTTTTGGAAAAAAATAAGTATTTAAAAAAATTAGCTTTTTATCCATTTCATATATATACATAATTTTTATTTTATTTTATCTGATCCAATGTGATCAATATGAATTTCAATGTAAACGGATCAAGCCTTTCTTTTAAGCCTCTTTAATCAAGCTGCAGAGGGGACTCATTTGATCCTCTCCAATTAGCTTGTATTCATGATTCATGCTGCACAACATGAAGGCCTTTCCCAACACAGTGATGTGCCCAAACAACACAAAACAGCCTAAATGTCTTTTTCCATTTAAGCCAGTTTTTGGCTGGACCGCAACAGCGGGGCCAGCCCTATAAACGCGAATGTCTGTGAGTGACTGAGTGACGAAGTTACACCATTGGCCGGTCGAGTTATGAAGTTAGTCATTGGTCGGCCGGTCCAGCCATATACTAGGACTTACTCATAGAAGGTAGTTTCTCGGGGCACGGGAGATCGCGTGCAATGGTGAAATTTTCGGGGAGATATGCGGTGGGGTGAACGATGAATTCGCTGGAGTTACTGCCGTCAGGGTAATCTGCAACAAAGACACGGACGACAAACATTTCAAAAATAAACAAACAAATAAAGCTTAAATGGTTATTAATGTGCACCCTCATGCACTAAAATAGTGTATGCTCCTAAACTGATAATCATCCTAAGAGTAAATATAAATACATTGGCTCAATAACTGCATGGATTACCATTGAATACACTGAACAAAGAAGAAAAATAAACCACAAAGTCACATCTGCTAATAATTATTTAAGACTCATGAAAATAATAAATACCTCTGACGTTAGCGGATTTGTGAAACAGGGTTTGCAACAGTCAGCTCATACTGGCCAGCAGTGTGTCCTCCCAAGATGCAGTGCACTGCTTCACTTTCTTACATTTATTTCAGAGACTACATACACTTCAGTTCTAATCAAATTAGACAATGAGCATTGACCGCTTACTGAAATATTGTTTTACTGAAGTTATGGTGCCTTAAATTTTGGTGAAAAGTTCATCTCTTCCAGTTGTGGACAGGGTGGGGGGGGGGGGGGGTTCTCAAGCATGTATCCCCCCAATTAATGAGGGAGCTGCTTGTGACCCCATATTTGTGAACACAAATCAGGGCTGTTCCATAAATCATTAAGCAAGGGGGCCAACAAAGCTATAAACAGACCATAATATTTCTTTCACATTTCAGGCTCTTCTTCTCTGCACTGTGTATGGACATGACAAATGAAGCCTTCAAATTTTGCGCGCAAAAAATAAAAAATTTAAAAACGTAAAAAAAATCATCCCTGTGCTTTATTTAGAGTTAGCCATTAAAATACAGTCAGCACTGCCGCGGGATGGCAATGGATAACCACGGGCCCACAGCATACCCACCGGTGCCGTTCAGCGTGCTGTTCTTATTGGTGTACGATCTGATCATGTGACCGATCGTCCTGACGTTGTCCCTGAGCATCATGCCCTGGGCTTGGACCATGAAGTAGTAGGTGTTGGCTGAGAAAGAAGCAGAAGAAACTGTGTTTCAGCGGCGGCCATGTTTTATTCATCGCGGCGCGTTACGCAACAATGCTCACCCCTTCATGCGCTCTGGGTTATTTTTACACACACATTCAGAGCACACAGATTAAAGATGACCCGATCTTTTTCTTTTCGGTCTGTGGATCTTCATTTCTGACAATATTACTCTGGCGACACTGCGCAATAAAGCAAAAGCCATAAATAAGGAAAGAAGAAACACAGAATCTGGAAATAAAAAACGACTACAAAAGTTAAAATATAACCCATTTACAGGGTTTAGCTCCCCCGCCAGAGATAACTGAAATATGCATCGGTAACAGCTTGAATCCCTGTTGTAACACTGAGGGATGCTACCATGAGACAGAACCTGACCTGCTTTAAAAAATTAAAAAAACATGCTGTTGTACATCTCACTCTCTCTCTCACACACACGCACACACACGCACACACAAACACACACACACAGCTGAGCTGCAGTGTCTGCTGAGTTTACGTTCACGTACAATAAAATTACTTTGTTTTTTTTTAATCAGTAACCAACTCGGACCCAAAACGCCAAGTGAGCAGAGCCAACTGCCCCCAATTAACTGCTTTATGTTTCAATGAATCAATTAAATTCTTCAGTGAAGTAACAGTGAAACCCAACAGGCCCTACAGCTCACCAGGGCCAGGGTGACATAACACTGTGTAAAATATTCGACCGATGAAGTGCCTGCCTGCCCCAGCTGCACAGGATTCCACTCAGCTGATTGGCTGACCAGGTAGGAGGCAGCCCCTGGCTGCAAGCATTGTGGAGGACGCCATTGTGGAGTGTGCCCTCTACCAACTCGGTACACCAAACGGACAGGCCAACCCAGGCATTCCAAAGTCAGGTATCTGGTATCTGGTGAATAGCGTTCCCAATTGCAGTCAGCCATCGTTTTCCCACACCCTCATCCAGCAACAGCTGCCCAAAATAAACTCCTTCTTTCGCCAATGTTAAAGCCTCGCCATTTTGCCACAATGCAGCAAAAAGTGGCATTTTCTTTTCAGCAAAACCACAAACCTAGATTTTCTTTCTTTAATGCTAGCGTGCTACCAATTCGAAGAACGGCTTCTAGGCCAAGTAGTAATGTCCAGCCCCTCAGTTTGCATTCAGTAGAAGTGGAAACCTGTGACTGGCATCACCGGTGAGTACCTGCTCCGTTTTACTGTTTAGAAAACCAGGTACACTTGGAGCATATGCAGTAGTTTTGGGCTATATCTCTGCACTCACTATAGGTACAGAGCTGTCCGAGAGCTCATTTTAAATCAGGGGGATGCAGCTAGCTACCCTTATACATACAAAACAAAAACCCAGGCTGGAATTCCCCTTTAGTCCTTCAACTTTAGCATCTCAATTGGCATTAGCATACACACAGCATAAATTAGTAAGTACTACAACCAGACAGACCATACCGTTTACAGGAAATCTCAACCTGCTTTTGGCTGGGAAGTGAGCGAGCGAAGCCAAGCCCGGTCCTCGGTCTAGTTAATCATTTATTACCAACCATGCAGAGGCAGGCTCAAGGGCATTTACGCGCGCGCAAAACATTCGCACCTCTCGCGCTAACGCAGCTAAACCGGTTCAAGCCCCTTCCCACGCTCGGTAACCTCGGACACAGGAATCCCCATGATGCAAAAGCAATCGTGCACGGACACCCCGACATTCCCGTTCGTTCAGGCTGCGTGTGGCGGACCTCTTGTGCTAATGAATACTCCGTCTTAGTGCGTTTCACGCAACTTCTTTCTTTCTTTTTTTTGTCCGAGACTTACGAATGAAGGACAGAGACAAAATTATATTTTATGGAGTCAGAAACGAAACGAACATGCGCCAGGTTATTGTGAAAAGCGTAAAAGGAACCTGTGATGTCAACCCGACTGGGGCAGGCGCACAACACGAGACAGCAGAGGAATGAAGTTCTGGATTTACTGGGTCAGAAACGCTAACCGGGTTGGGTCAGGGGACGGATAATTTTGTATCTTGCACTTCTGCTGTTTTTTGTCTTCATAAAAAACTGCTTTTTATTTCGGTTGCATTCGTGCACGAAATTAAAGTCCCATGCATGAGTGCAGAGGTTACTCTTTCATTTCCTTGTCATTTTCTAATCGTTTATGAAGGATGAACTATCAGTATTTCCAATTATATTGCTGAAAGTTTTTTTTTTTTTTTTTTTTTTTTTTTTTTAATGCATGGAGCTTCTTAGAGCTCACCTCACTAGTAGAATACACAGCCTCTTCTAGAATTTGCATTTTAGGGGGAAAAATTCAGCCTGAAAACACATCCAGCAAGTCTTGCTTCCCGATACAGTGGCTGAGATACAAGCCTCAGCAAAATTTTCTGCTCAAAAAAATATAAACTTTTTTTTGTTTACTGAAAACACGAAATGAATTCCCCACTAGACATTGACCTAGACGTCTCATTGGTGGTACGCACGTACACATGCACACATGCACACACTTCCCATATAGGGGCACACAAGGAACAAAAAGCAAGCGGCCATCTTGACTGGCAGCAAATGCTGTATCGTGTTGGCGCTGTGCAAACACACATGAGAAGTACAAAACTCCTTCTGATGCATAAGCCAGCAACAACAAAAAAATTATATTCCCCAGCATCTGTCTGCACTTCATACCCACGCAATATCATCCAAATGGAAAATGAATGGTGAACATGCATCCGCTACATGTTCGTCACTCTTGTTTGTAAAGCGCCTTTTCTTGTCCTACATAAGACAACAACAGTGTGGCAGATGACCAAAAAAAGAAAGATCAGCTCTGCTTGTGTGAGGATAAAGTGCTCTGGTTTTCCATCGCACGTATGTATGTGTGTGTGTGTGTGTGTGTGTGTGTGTGTGTGATGGGCGAGGCTGAAGCAAAAGCAAACATCCACCGCTAATGCAGCGCAGGAGAACAAAAATAGAGACGTGTACCACCATGACCCATTTTCTTCAACTTTCTGTGACAAAGCCTCACTCACCCATTCAAATAACTTGCTGTTTCAATACAGCAGGTTTTTAAAAAAGTTTTCTTTTTTCTTTTCTTTTTTTTTTTTTAAATCACCACCAAGACAATCAAGCACTGGACACAACCTTTTATGAAATGACAACAAAAAAAAAAAACCCCCACCAATTTCTGAGTTACAGTGACAGAAAGAGACATTCCTAGACACACTGAACACTCTGGAGGACAGGATAATAGAACGCAGGTGCTTGGCTAGATACACCAAGAATTTACGCCTAACAGACCTTAGTCCTAAGCACATGGGATGCCAGTGTTTTTCATATTACATCAGCCACTGATATGGAATTCGTGGCTGTTATTCCATAGTTTCACATTCCTCAAAGTATGCTTTTTTTAAATTTTTTTATTAGCAACAGCACTAGAGACGTATTCAGACTGCGAAGGATATACATGCTTATTTGGTGCAGGAACTTGCCTTTTGGAGATTCACACATGCATAAACATTCGCCCCAGCATGATAATTGTGAAATGTAAACTTCTGAAGACAAACGATCTGGAACGAAACGAGTGTGTGTGCAACAGCTAAATAATGCATGCTAAATACTGGCAGTAGTGTGGTGTGGTGGGACAGGGCTCTTGCCTCTGATAGACTGGCAACTGGAGATTGTGAAACTTCCCCAAATGCAAATGTCAAAAATTTCCCCAGAAGCTTTAAACCAGGAGTGTCCGATCTCTTATCCAAAAAGGACAAGTGTGGGTGTGTGGGTTTTTGTCTTAGCCTAGCACTCTCGAGAACTGATTCAACTACGTAACCAAGCATGGTCAAGACCTTGATAGGAAGAATCAGGGGGCCTTGGTGCAGGGCAAAAACAAAAACCTAAAATCAGTCATCTCTGACATCCAGCGAATGCCACGGGCATCTTAATGTACTGCTCGTCATTCAGGTCAACCAAAAGGAACACCCAAAATGCAGTGACTCATTGCAACCCCCCTGCTTCCCTGTCATACGCCGGACATTAACTAGCCTGTATAGGCTGTTTGTTTGTTTTTTTTTGTTTGGACACGTGCTAAAAAATGCCTTGGAAACAGCGCGCGCATCACTGGCCTGCCGTGGTAGTAAAAGAATACATTCGACATACAATACATTCACCTGGACGTAAATGCAGGAACAATTTGCATAAGTTCAAACGGGGTGGTCTTGTGCATTACGCAAATCAGTTTGTAAAATGTAAAACTTGATTTTCACATCGCCTTAACGTAAAACCTAAATTATAAACAGGACAAAATTAAGATGATACTACAGTCATAGAAAGGCTTTGCGCCAAGTAGCCAGCTGGCCATATATATATATATTCTAATCAGGCTCTCGGAAGCGGATTTAGCTTTCAATGAATTATCTTCAGCGCATGGATGGGAATTATTAATTTGTGTTATTAAACTAATCATGTTGGCAAAGCGCGGACTAAAGGCGACCAATCATTGCGATTGCACGTGCCCACATCAGTTGCTCAGCAGCCAGCTAGCTACACCACAAGACGATATTTAATTTGTAATCACACATTGTATTCCAGCAACTTGCACATTGTATTATGCATTCATTTAATAATTTTTTTTTTTTAAATAACAATTTTTTTTATTTTTTTTACTTTGACTGGAGTCTCAAAAGATATGCGATGGATTTTAAATATACGACTTAAAAAATTAGGGAAAGAACATTAGCTAGCGATTGGCTAGCTAAGCGAGCAGGTACCTTTCAGCTACACCATCTTCGTCTACCGGCGCAGTCAAGTTACCTAGCTAGCTAGCTACCCAGTAACTTACCCAGCCAATCTGCAATGAAAGGTGCGGCACAGTGCATCTTCCAATATCAGAACAACAAAATGTGCCAACAGAATTGTTTAAAAAAAATTTTATTTCTCTTTTTTATATATACATCGATTTGAAAACACTCACCTATTCCAGGGGCAACATAAATGAAATAAAGGCAAGATGTAGACATGGAGAAGAAGAAGATGAAGGCCAGGAACGAGCGGTTGGACATCCGCAGCAGCCGTCTCCAATTCATCATATTTGCGTAGATCCGCGAGTTAAGGCGAGATAGCTAGGTAGCTAGTTTGCTAGCCAACAATCCCATACACGATCTCGTTTGAGATGCCGAAATGCTGAAAGCTGGAATTACATCGGTCATCCAATAATCATATCGGACATCCAAGACTTATTGATATGGTCCGCATCGTTGTGGTGAGCAGAGGCAGCGAAATTGCTAGCGTTAGCTATGTGAGCTCCGATAGCTAGCGTGTTTGATAGACTGCAAAACGATGGCTATTGCTTCCCTGGACAAGAAATTTCCAGATTGAAAGCCAGGCCTAAAATCAAGCACCGTCCGAACATCGTCGTCAAGCCATGCTGCAAGCGTTAAGAATATAAAATGAAAAATATTGTTATTAACGTTAATCTCTCACAGATGAACATGTTGCTTGTTGTTTAGGATTGTATATTCCTTCTCCGGCAATAAAGGTTTAAAATTCAATATGGGAAAACGGGTCTCAGCTTCCTCCTCCCACTCACTGACTCGCTGATGTTTCCAAAACACTCGCACACTTCCACGCAGAGCAAACGCGCCCGAGGTTAAATATATTCATTGGAGACTGGATTGCTAGTGCGAAATGGTCTGCATTTACGAACGAGATTTACGAGGCTACAACCGCAAGAATGTGCATTCGTCTAACATTTTTAGCACACGTTCCCGAAAATAAATTCACTTTTTCATTCCAATTTATTTCTTGCTGGCGTTGCAAACCTGGTTTCCGGTGGGTGTACCCGAGCCAAATCACCCCGCCCTTTTCCCAGCATCACCAATGTAGCCGAACCGACTCTGTTTAGGTAAGAGGACGCAGCCAGCTGGTTTATGGGTACTTCGGAAATCTACGTACGGAGTTGCTGGTTGAAGAGTTTAGGCTAGTTTGCAGACAATATGAGATCTGATGTTAAAGTTTTATGGAGGTACATTTACGTTTTGAAGGCCTACGCCCTCTATTGTCCAGAATATAGCGCACCTGCGTAAAACCATTGAGAATCTGGCGTAGAGAGGTGGTGCTGAAGAGACGAATAGACTGGCCTGTACAGTAGCAGCCGTCCACTGACTGTGGTCAGTGTCGTCCTGGTGATTCGATGTTTGAATGGAATATGTTTAGGGGAGGGAGTTCAGACAAAAGTGAGGTTGGGTAAAAAACGTTTTAGAAAGGCGCCTTGGACTTTCAGATTCTGAACAGGCAGAGCAGTGTTACACTCAGATAATGTGGGGTTATCTTCAAACCGATATCTCCCCGCAAGAATTGCATTTGTGAGTAACAAAAAAAGTTTTTTTAAAAGTCACGTATGCCTGAATGAGATCAAACGACTCAAGCTGCTCTTTCGCAATCGCTTGATTAGTTTAATCATTTCAGGCTGAGCGAAAACTCAAAGCGCTGAAGCCAGACATTATGCAGAAATGCAGGTGGCCTTCATGAACACGGAGATACTCTCCGTTCGTTGGACGCTTGGGAGGAAACCATAATATTGGGTGCAGAATCGTTATGGGTTTTATACAGGACTGTGGGCTTATTCGAACTGAACAGAAACAGCCTGTTATGTTGCTAAACATGGACAAAGTAAAAAGCAGGTGTTACCAAGTCACTTACCAAATTCCCCCATTCATTCACGTCCCAAGCACGTCTAAATTTATAAGAACCATGTAAAAGTCAAGTCACACTCTATAAGACGCAAGTCGTCACACTCATTTCAACTTAGTTTTATTTTGACTGATAGATTTCTTTGTAAGAAAATAAATACATTTCAGTTTCTTTACCGGTGCCTATGGAATACATACAGAAGGAATGCATTCGGTCAGCTCAGGCTGACTTTACACACAGCATAAGAGAAGAAGAGAAGAATGGACTCTCGTTAAAACCCTCTCGGACTTCCGACCATGCTGCCTGGGCTGCACGTAGCTCCCAGAAACACAACTGGAAGAATTCTCCAGTTGGGCAATTTCTGCAAGTTGGCATATTCATGATGTAAGTCAACATATTTATGCTGTTCATACATTTAAGCATATTTTACCTATGGTTACCTCTGTTATGCAAAACTGCCCCCTTAAAATTTACAGGGTGCCTTTTCTCTTTTGGAGAGGACCCTCTTACCATGAGATGACAGGATGACACCAACTAAAGCACCAGCCAATCTCTTCTGCGTGACATGAATACCCTTAACCAAATACAGGTATTTACACAAAAGGTAAATGGAATATCAGACACTGAAAGACTGAGTCTCAGTTTCCCTCAACTATGTTGTGTACAATGCAAACAAGAACATTCGGAGACAGCTGGGGATTTTAACCACAATGCCCAGCACCGCATTGTCTGGTCTGGTGTCCGCTGAGGTGAGGGGCGGGGGTGGGGGGGGGGCATTGCCAATGAATGGTATTACTCTACTATTTTAAGAGAATCAGCTTCCAGCTTGCAGTGCATGGCCATTCCTCGTCTTGTCTTGTTATGCAATTCTTGGTGCTTAAAATGGTGGTATTAAATAGGCTGAGATGTCCTGTCCAGCTTTTAAATTCAGTATCAAATGTTTTGTTTCAGCTCTGAACTTGTGGTATTTGTGGCACACAGTAGTACGTTCTGATATAGGACCTTGTACACCTGACGACATTTTGTGGTCCGATCCATGTCTCCACACACAATGAGATCTGACCAGCTCCCAAGATGGTGGAAGATGCATTGACTGAGTTCATGGCCAAATGCAAATTCATCAACAAAGGAGCATTTGCATTGGGTCACTGTATGGCTTACCACTGTACCAATTACCATCATTTAACTGCCAGGTATAAACAGGTTCTTAATGTCACATTATGCCAGATGAACAAGAAAGAAAACAGCACAGCTTACGCCAATTTTTCAAGCTAGTGTATTATTTTAAGGAGGAAACACTGAAAGCTGAAATTATTGTGAACACTTCAGGAAATGCATTTCTGAAGAAAGCAGAAGTAAAA
Organism: Anguilla pacifica; assembly: GCA_039654925.1. Taxonomy (NCBI): domain Eukaryota; kingdom Metazoa; phylum Chordata; class Actinopteri; order Anguilliformes; family Anguillidae; genus Anguilla; species Anguilla pacifica. Next base: position 67,437,934 of record CM077287.1, read on the forward strand.
ACAAAATCGGCTGCACAGAAGAAACCCTCAAAGAAAAATTACTGGAGAAGAAAAACAATGTCACTGACAAACAAGCATGGCCAAGAATTGCTATCGTTGTGATCTCTTAAGCTTAAGACTTACCCACAGTGAATCCTGACCTTTTATTCAAATTCCAACATCACCATCTAGTTAAAGGAACAATACCCTGTGGCTAATTAATTTCAGAGTGTGTGTGTGTGTGTGTGTGTGACCTCCTGAGGATACTATGTTCCGACTGGCGAATTACACAGCTACAGATCTGAGGTATTTTAACACAGAAGCCATCAACCATTCCAGGCTTTGTACATTTTATTCATTTATTCGTTGATTTAAAAGGAACAAGTACAGATTACATTGACACTGTAGCCGATGCAGTATTGGGTTTACTGTGCATGTGCATATTGTCAGCATCTGATCAACTCCACACAAACACGCATATAGGCAGTATCTAATCTGCTGTGCATGTGTATCTAGTTGAAGTAAATATGCTTCTTTTGATGGGACTTGGTAGTGCATCTAAAAACAAAAGAGACCCTTTATTACACATTTGGCTCTGTTGCTCAGCCACACTCCTGACAGGTCTAGTTCAAAGGCTTGGTCACCACCATATTTTTAATAGTTCACCACGATGAGGATTTGTTTAGTACTTGGATACACACTTGTGTTGCTATGAACGCACAGAAGAAAATGTGTGCTCTCACTGACTTAGCATTTGTTTGTTTGTTTTTGATTCTTTTCTTTTTATAGCGATGCTTTGCATTAGCCTTGCTGGAGGGAAGCTTGTCCAATGGGCTTCTCCGTGCGCGCTGCTACTACATTAATGCGTTGTGCCAGGTGGCACGGCCTTGAGGCCTGTTAAAACACCCGAGTGCCCCCAGATCGGATTACACAGCCCTGCACGTTAGCAACAAAAACAAGCCTTACCTGATACCCATGATTAATTCCCCTCTTCACACAACAGCTGCTGCTTCCATTAAAATTTAATTCTTTTAGCATATATAATTAAGCTTCTGAAGGAATGCGAGGCATTGCCTGAAGTTATATAGGCTAATAATGCTATCCTCAGAACAACTTCAAACTGTCTTTTTTTTTTTTAAGATAATCAATGGCATTTCATAAGTGATTGCATCTTTTACATGTTTTCTGTCCCTGTTTTGAAAGTGGTATACTGAAATAAAATATTAACTATGAAAAGGACTTGGCATGAGTGTAACAGTGTTTGATTATGGCAATTATGGGGCAGTCCTGTGGGTATAGATAGATGCATAATTTAAGCATTAGAGGGAAATTTATTAGTTAAGTAAAATTTATTATTTATTTATTTATTTATTTAACATCAATTTAGATGATAACCTCTTAGGACCTCAGTAAGAAAATATTTCCAATTTCTAAAAAATGTAAAATGTGTGTGATGAGAAGGGCTGCATTAGTATGGATACATATAAGAGCTGGAATGCCTGTGTGTGTGTGGGGGGGGAGGGGGGATGTGTGTATACACATATAAACAAAATATGTATTTAAACTCAGATGTTTTTTGGTTTTTTTCCAATGTGAAGTGCTATAGTGAATAAAATTCACTATGCAAAACATTCAGAAAGAATTTTTTTTTATGTGGATATTAACCCTAAATGCTCATTTTTACCATCAAAATAAAACAAATCTTTTTTTTTAATGATCGGCACCCTGATTGATGAAGCAGCATTTATAAATTAGCTGGAGTAAACTGCACTGAGTAAAACCCGGAACACCCTCCCATATCTGGAACATGGACTGTAGTAAAAAGAGCTGTTTCAGGTTTTACTCAGTGCATCTATCCAGCTAACTCAGTGATCGTGATTTGTGTAATACCCTCCTGGGAAGTTTGCAATCTAGGATATGAAGAGACCTCTGTGCTCTGCAGAAACCGTACAGTGTACACGGATCACAATGTGTGGAGGTGAGTCATTACTGGTTGTCATGCACTAGATGGCAGTGTTTTACAAGATTATTATTATTATTATCCATCCATCCATCCTTCCATCCATTATCAATACCCGCTTATCCTGGGCAGGGTCGCAGGGGTGCTGGAGTTTATCCCAGCATGCATTGAGCGAGAGACAGGGCATATTAATTATTATTGCTGTTGTTTTTGTTGCTGCTGTAGTTGTTGTTATAAAGTGGAATTTCCATAAAAATTACACTGATAACTATCATTATCATTGTCAGCGTTTACCTATTGCCTTTCATGTGACTGACCTAAACGACAACAGCCATTCCATTCATACTGTCACTGCACACTGGTGAGAGAGACTGGTGAGTTTTGCTCACAGTTGGAATTCCGACCAATCCCTACACATTCTGTGTCATTTTGACAGCTCCACTGTGAACTGTACATATAAATGAAAAACTGGTCGTCGTATTTCCTGGTCCTATGCAGAGCATCATGCTGTGAAGTCATACATACGTAAAATGCTCAGTGGTGCCTGAAATTATAACCCCCGACACCTGTACATTACGTCTCACGCACCAACTCCAGACGCGGTGGGCTTGCAGATCAATAGAATGTTTTCCTTCCTGTCTCTAGCTCAAAACTAATGCTTTTAGCACACTCTAGAGGTCAGACTGGTTGATACCATCACCCACTTCAACTTGAGCATGCCCAACGCAGCAAAGTTACGATCGCTCACGGTCTATAACAAAAAAAAATTAACAAAGCCGTTGCCAATTTTCGCATCATCTTTGACATTAAATACACTATCCTGCACAACCGCTCACTATCCTGCAAAACCGCTCACTATCCTGCACAACCACTCACTATCCTGCACAACCACTCACTATCCTGAAAAACCGCTCACTATCCTGCACAACCGCTCACTATCCTGCAAAACCGCTCACTATCCTGCAAAACCGCTCACTATCCTGCAAAACCACTCACTCTCGTGCAAAACCGCTCACTATCCTGCACAACCGCTCACTATCCTGCACAACCGCTCACTATCCTGCAAAACCGCTCACTCTCCTGCACAACCGCTCACTATCCTGCAAAACCGCTCACTATCCTGCAAAACCACTCACTATCCTGCAAAACCGCTCACTATCCTGCAAAACTGCTCACTCTCCTGCAAAACTGCTCACTATCCTGCAAAACTGCTCACTCTCCTGCAAAACCGCTCACTCTCCTGCAAAACCGCTCACTATCCTGCAAAACCACTCACTATCCTGCGCAACCAATCTCTCTACTGCACAACCATTTGCTTCCCTGCACAACCAATCTCTCTCCTGCACAACCATTGACTCGCCTGCTGGTGTCTCCAGAGCCTTCAGATTGCCACACAGCTGCTGGTGGTGGTGGTGAGTCACAGCAGTTACTCTAAAGACATGTTTAAAGAAAGAATTTTAACCAACATCCAGCACACACAAAAAAAAATTTAATTAAAAAGTCAAGTCCATAACCCTAAAAATATTTTTTTAATTTTAGTAAAAAATTATTAATATCTATGATAATTTTGGTTTGAAAAAGGAGTTTTGATGTGCTAAGTATCTTCTGTTTCCAGAAAAAGGCCAGATAAAAGGCCGTTAAACGGCTCTCCTTATCAGAGCTGGCCTGACTGTAATTTGCGATGCTGAGTGGAAACACTGCTGTGTTAACTGGCTGTTCCCCTTTTTCTCTTTTAGACTTCCTGGATGAGGATGACTGCCACACAGGGACCCACTGGCATACGAAATCCAGCGCAGCGGCAAAAATGATCAATTAATCTCAGTCATGGCAGTTGCCAGCTTCAGGGTCACTCTCAGCAATGAAAGCACTTATGCTTGGTCATCATCAGTTCTATGAAAGGCTTATCTTAATTTCCCAGAGGCATTTCACAGAAATAGTACATACTTGTAGGCTCGTTAAAAAAAAAAAAATTTTAAACATGATTTTTTGAAAATCCTTGTATCAGTGCCAATGGACAGTATTAATAACGAGCAGTAATCAAAATGTATTCCATAGATCTATGGCATATGTAATTTCCAAGAGTAATTTATTCTGATTATGAACAGATACACAAAAAGGCAGAGGCATTCTGTGTGCACATAAGCACACACCAAAAAAAAAAAAGATTTTTAAGTGCTTTAAGCGTATTACTGCATGAATTTCTTGCATTGGGTACTCTTATACAGTAGTTATGAGCCAGAAGGGGAGGTGGAACAGCGCTCGCCAAGTCAACGTGGTCTTTGCTCACTCTCTAGCTGTTTGTTGGTTGTTAGCATGCGCAGCTAATTGGGGGCCAGGCAGGGGGAAGCTTTTTTTGGGGGCCCGCAAGAAGAGAAGCCATGCAGGGGGTGAACTTCCCGAGGACACCTAGAGTGGAGCTCGCGCTAGGGAACAGCAGCGTCCGATTGGCCATTATGTGTGTTTCCTGCGCCGAGTTGTAGCCATTGTCTCTGTGTGACGTTGACACAGTTTGCTGTGTCGGAGACGTAACTGGCTAGGGGTTTGTTGCTGCGATGTAGACTACGAGTGCTGGTTAGCTTAAAACCCCCTAAGGTGTGAGATCACGAATATGTGATTAGAATGTTCTTAAATGGAAACTGTCCAGGGTGTATTCCCGACTCACACGCAATGCATGCTGGGATAGCCCCCATGATCCTGTCCAGGATAAGCAGGTACATGATGGATGGATGTTTGTTTTAACATTTCTGCTAGCTGAAAAAGTGGGAGGGGGGTATAATAAAGTGAAGTGACCCTGACCCATGTAGTGTTTTATTTCCAGTATACATATGATCACCTACCATGGCTTGTCATAAAATACTGAATATATTCAATTATTTCAATATTTTCCATCAACATACTGATAATTTTAAAAAGTCACAATATTGCTGGATGCTAGCGGGGACCCTATGGAGAAAAACATCAAAGCTAATTTTACAGAAAGCAGCACACGCACAACAACCTACACTCTGCCGCATGACCCCCCCCCCCCCTCCCCCCCCCCATTCTGTAGCACAAACTGTTCAGAGTTGGGGGGGGGGGAACAATGAGATGCAGTTGCTTTGAAACAAGGTCATAACAGCAACAGTTATGCACCTTTTCAGCAAGGCCAACATCATGAACACACCACACCCCCCCCCCCCCCCTCCATTGTAGCAGCTGTGTCTGAATGTGGCAATTGGATTTTATTTAACGGCTCTCCTCTTCTATTCAGCAACTTTACGGCCAATCAAGTCAGAATTTTTTTTTTTTTTTTTGTATAGCGCTTTCTACAGAGAACTGTCACAAAGACACTTTACAGAGCAGCAAGGCGAGAGACAGAGCAAAAAAGAGCAAACAGAGCAAACACCAGGCCTGAACCCCCAAATAGCAGGTACTTGAGGTAAAAAAAAAAAACTGCCAGTGGGGAGAAAACCCTCATACGGCGGTGAGAAAAAACTCCCCAACAGGAATGAATCTCAAGAGGAACCCGGCTGTAGAGGGGGAGCCCCTCCTCCACTGGCCAGCCTGGTGTAAAGCAGCAGACAGCAAATAAAATGGGTTGAACAGGCTACAGCTGAAAGGCTGAAAGCCAAAAACTACCATGACGGGCAAAGATGTGTGGGGTGCTTGTTTTCATAAACAGACGAAAGGCAAACAAACATATCGTACTCACATTTAAAAAAAGTAGTTCTAACAGTAACAGTCAAGAAATGTGTCTCTTCAATTCATTGATTTACATTTCCCAACGCGACACTGAACAGAAATATTTATATATTTTTTACATTTATAAACGAGGGTTGTTTTCTGCCTTAAACAACTTCTTAGAAGAAATCAGTGTAAATAGGAATTCAACAATGTTTTATTTCATGTGATGTTTTTTTTTTTTCTTCTGTAAGCACCAGCTGTGTGAGATGTGCAAAAAACTCTGAAGTGGGTCACAGGACACTGGCTGTGTGAAGGCTGTCACAGAATGCCACCAGCTATGCCCAAAGCCTGCGGATTGCATGTGGCAGCACAATGACGTTAAAAAAAAAGAGAGAAAAAAAAGAAAAACCTTGCACTCATGTCACTTGTGGTACAGAGACATTGCAGAGACACCCTATGTGACGGTCTAAATCGGCTGATAAAACTTGAAGAATGTCCTCTGGGGTTTTTAAAAAAAAAAAAATATATATATATATATATATATATATATATATATATATATATATATATATAAACACATTTTATTATTTTGTGTCACAATGCAGAAAAAAGAAAGAGAAGAGAGAATGGGGAAATAAGCTTCAAACATTCAGGAAACTGAGCTTCACCTTCAGTACAGGGCCCTCGTGATCCCGAATGAGATCGTATTGATGTGGAACGGGACGGGAGCCCGCTGCAGGTGGCTCTGCGAAAACTTCCGTTGCGATGGCGGGCAGGCACGTTCTGCTCAGCTCGCAGCAGCTGTATTTATCCGCACGTGAGCTCCAGTCGAGTGACTGAGGTGAGAGACTGAAGGTAAAAAAAAATAATAATTAACCCCCCCCCCCCTCCTCCCCTCCCCTCCCCTCCCCTCCCCATCACTCTCGCCCTCTCTCTCTGATGTTTAATTGTCTTTTGTGGATGAAGTAGGGCAAGTGTGAACCACGGCGCCACAGGCATCAATGTGATAAGAGAGCAGGTAAACGGGGTAGCCTACGCAGCGGTCTGGGACGCGTGCAGCTCCCCGATACGATTCCGCAATTAAGGCTCTGAAGTGAATGCGTAATGCCTGCGTCCGCACACGAGAGGGGAGCGTCGAGCGGGGAGAATAACAAGTGCAGTATCTCGTGCACTTCTTCCATTATTCATGAAGCTGCCTATTTTAAATTGACGCTCGTCAATTTACAATCATTAGGCTACTGAATTAATGAAAACACTGAGAGCGTGGCGTGGATCGGCGCATCAGAAAGTGAGCAGTCTACTAATAGGAATAGCTTGGGCAGCTGAGACAAACCAACCTTGTGATGTCACAACCTAGCTTGTTCCAAGATAGCTGCGCCCTAGTGCTAGTAGCTGCAAAAAAAAAGATAACTTCATTTTTCTAGCAAATATGGATCCATTGCAGATTTCAATGCAGGGCCATATCCGATCCAATTTAACATTGGATTGGATATGGTCCTGCATTAAAATGAAGCAAATCGATCTGAGTCATAACCTGAGTGCTTCACTTCTCCTTAATGTACTGCTGTACTATGAGATGTAGAATTAAGTTGAGGTTGCATTTATGGGAAACATTTTTTTCCCCTTTATTTTCGTTTTTCTTCTTAGAATTGCTGACAGCTCAGGAGTGGAAAATGCCATGCTCGAACAAACATCCAGGTTTCCTTGGAAACAGAGGCTTTTCAAACACGTCAGTGACTTCCTCTATTTTCATTTTCTGTCGAGCAAAAAAAAAAAAAAAACACTGTGGAGGGAATCCAGATCAGAGAACAGTAATTCAGGGAAGGTGTAGAGGAGAACTGGTAATGATACGTGGGGGTCAGTCAGATATTGTAAAGCAGAGTAAAATCCCTTGCTGGCCTTTTCAATATGTGGATCTCTGATCCTGTTTGAACAAAGGCTTATCTCTTAGGGGAGTTCAGTGTTGTGTTTTCCAGATCATGCCTCTGCTACTGCTTTTCCCAGTCCTTTTTCCCACTTGCGCCGCAGTTGTGGTCACTCACTCACTCATTCAATCTCTCACTCTCTCAATCACTCACACACTCACTCACTCACTCACACACTCACTCACTCACTCAATCTCTCACTCTCTCAATCACTCACACACTAACTCACTCACTCACTCAATCTCTCACTCTCTTAATCACTCACACACTAACTCACTCACTCACTCACTCACAATCACTCACTCACTCACGGACGACCTCTGTAGGTGCATGCATGGGAGGTGCGCCGTGGGTCTGGACGGTTCCGTGTTTGTTAATGACTGCTTCACATTTACCAGACAGTTCTTTCAGCAGTTAGAACTGGTGCTATAAGTGGCCAGCAGCACGTCTGTATGTTCTGGAAAATATCCAGCAGTTTAAAAAAAAAAAAAAATGGCTAAAACACCTTGTTATACTCCGATGACATTGGAGGGGGGGACATTGTCTGAAAAAGTAAATGAGCTCACCAGTCACATGTTGCTGGGATGTGACTTTGAAACCAGATGAGTCACATTGGGGATCATGCAAGACTAAATTTCCTTTTGTGTTTGGAAGCTTCACTTTACACATTTCATTCTTTAAATAACAGAACTTCTGGACTCACTCTTTGTAAAAAAAAAAAAAACATTGCAATGCAAGAGAGGGGGAACGCTTAATTTCACATTTGCTTTATTTGTTTTCCAAATTTCATGCCTGTTTATATCAGTCTGTCATCAATGATATGGTAAATAATACACTGTTCTCAGCTGTCCATTTTAAAATGGACCCGCATATGTACTGCATGCGTTCTGACATGATGCTATGTTGGTGCTATGCCATCAAACATGGCTCCAAAGCTTGGAGTGGATTGGAGATTGAGATGTAGCTCCACATGATGGAAATGAATATTATGTATAAATTAGGCAAAATGACAAACAGGCTTCCCTGTATGATAATTTGTAACAGAATGCCCATGAAAATGAGGATGATGATGAAGACGATGATGAAGATGAAGAAGAATCTGATGAGCTACTCCTATCCTGCAGGCTCGTGTAGTGATGTCTAGCCTTACATAATTTATTCCACTAAAACTGACTCTGACCATACAATTCAGCTTAAAGGAATTCAATACTAAGAAAAGTCTTCCCGAGAGTTTTTTTGTTTGTTTTGTTTTGCATAATACAGTATATGTTTGCATCAGTGGTTTTTACGATTTTGAAAACACCCGTTTTTTTCTTTTCTTTGGTTGCTATTTGTCCTTCTGTGAGATTAAATGTGATGGCGGTCTCCAGGGCAGCGGCATGGACCCATTTTGAAAAATGGGTAAGGAGCCAAAAGATTTGATCTGTGTGGGCCAACGCTGGTGTAACCTTGAGCAAGGAGCTTATCCTGAATTACTCGGTAAAGGTTAATTCGCCCTGAGCACCTTGATTTACTGTGAACTAAATTATTCACACTGACTGTGAACCGTTAACTTCAATGCACCGAATGTGTACTGCCAACCATTGACTTCTACAAAAAAGGATGTTTCTGGAATGAATCATAAAACAGTTGTAATTACATTATTTTTTCGCTAATCCCTGTAGTGCCCTGCTTGTAAAGATACCACGGCAGCATACTACAGCATAATAGTGACGTGATAAAGACAATTCTTTTGCAATGCACGTATACACACACGCGCGCGCTTGAACCAGCGCTAATGTAAACATGAAAGAGGTTCGTTTAAAGCGATTTCCTCTGATGAAAATGTAAGAAAAAAAGAAGGCAAACGTTTGATATTCAGGGTGAGCATGTGCCTTTGGTTTGCTTTCACTGCTTTCCAATGGCCATGTCCTTCCATGACGAGCATTAAAAGCCACTCGGGGAAACAGAGGAGTCCGTCGAAAGTGGCCGTGCGCATCGCGAAGCTTAATAGCTTCCTGTTTCTCGCCATTTGCGCATCATCGTATCAACATCGAAGCGTAGTAAATGGAGGGGGAAAAAAAATAAATAACACAATATCTTCACATTACGTTGTAGGCAGCACCTTCACCAGAAAGCAAACGGATCTGAAATACTGCGCGTGGTTCCTCTACGGGAGGAGCTATGCACATGAAAATATATAAATAGATATTTAAAATTAACATTTCAACTATTGCACAGCCTTTAAAAAAAAAAAAGTTTCAATGTATACTAGTATGTACATTTAATGTTTTAAGGAAATTTTCAAGGGAAAAGTAACAACAAGATGATCTTCTCATGTAAACAGAGGTGGGTAACCCAGCTTCAAAGAGTAAAAAGACTGACCATGTATTTGCTCCACCAACATGAACTAAACCAGCTGATTACAATAATTCGTTCTCCTATCATGCTGAAGAGTTATGCTAATTAGAATCAGCTGGTTTAGTGCATGGTGATGGAGCAAATACATGGTCAGTCTTTTTTACTCTTTGAAGCCAGGTTACCCACCTCTGCATGTAAACCCACAACTCTGAAAACGTGAGAGGAAGTGAGAGAAGCTTTTTAACCCTGCTCTGAGGAATTCACCCGAACTGAAATTAAAGAAGGTTATTAAGCCAAAAATGCAAAAAATAAATAAATAATAAATACATTTAAATAAATCAGTTTTGTAATGAGCTCATGACCTTGGGCATTAGAACAAATCTTTTAAAAGCTGAATGAAGGAAGCACGTAACATGTACGTAAAACTCCCTTAACATGTAATAGTTTCCTAATAATTATTTTTTCACCCAGTGCAGTAGCCTCTCATTTAGCTGAAGGCCTGCTGATGAGATAAAGAGAAACAAAACCAACAGGAAACAAATCTAGCTCACTGTGGGCATCTAAACCTGATTGGTTCACCACTGTAGTATGTGCTGTACTTGTCTGTCAAGCATGTTATCAACAGCATTTTTTTTTTTTAAAGATGGAGTAACTCAAGCCTTTTTAACAGCCCCGTGGCCAGTCTGTAGGGCACATGCCGGATGAACCCATGGTCTGTAAAAGGGCCCTCGATATGCAACGTGGCGTACAGTATGACACACACACTTTTGTAAAGGACTTGTTTTTGCATCTGTCATTCAGAACAATGAAAGAGCAGATCAATCAGCAGAGCCTTCATCTTAATAACAGTACGGCGACAGATACGCCTGAATTAAATGGCTCAATGTGTAGTTGAACTTAAATACATGTGCGAATAAAAACATTCAAGGTACATTTGATTTCCTTTGCAATAACTGCATGTATGCTTGAAAGAATAATTCAGTGAGATCAGTTATCTCTCACCATTGATCACTGATCACCTGCTGTACAAACCTTTATTTTATTTTTTAAGAGAGACACGTGCGTTGTCTGACTTGTCCTGAGTGTACACTGCACTTATCCATTCTTTCGATGGCACTGATCAACACTAGCCCAGACTGCAATAACATACCCAGGGTAAATTCACATTTGAAGTACTGAGGTAAATGTTTTTTTTGTTTATTTGTTTGTTTGTTTGTTCGTTTTGTTGTAAAGTTAATAATTTAAAAAGAGATAAAGCACATAACACATTAACATCGGGGACGTTCAGTTTTTTGCGTGTGTCGGTACCGTCTCCAGAGCTATCTCCAGGCTGTTGATCTCGGAGTTCTTCTTCCCGCGGACGACGACCCTCACGGTCTTCTTCTCGACGGGACGGCGGGCTTTCGCGTGCCATTCCGGCACGGCGGAGGCACCGTCCCGAAGGGAGGACTGCACGGTGTTCGCGCTCAACCGGCAGCCCCTGGGGTAGCTCCTGAAGCACTCGAAGGCGTCGCCGCACCTCTCGCAGGTGCAGCTGGAGCACCCGGGCCCCGGGCGTGCGGACGCCGAGCTGGACCCGTTCCTCCTCCTGAGGGGCCCGAGGCCCGCCTCCATGGCGGTCCTGCAGCCGCGCGTCCGCAGCCCGTCGAGGCGCAGGCAGCGCCCCAAGCACGCCTCCTGCAGGGTCCTGACGTCCTTGCGCACCATGTGCCTGAAGTTGGGCTTGAGCAGCAGGTAGACGATGGGGTTGTAGAGGGTGGAGGACTTGGCGAAAACGGCGGGCACCGCGAAAGCCAGCGGCGGTATGCTCTCGATGCGGCCGAAGGAGGCCCACATGGACACCAGGGCGTACGGGCTCCACGCCGCCAAGAAGCCGATGCACACGGCCACGCTGAGCTTGAAGAACGCAGGAAGGAAGCAGAGAGAGAGCGCGCGTGTGATTACCAACAACGCTATCGCCTTTAGCCTCTCAAGGCGTGAGATCACAATGTGTGTGATTAGAGTGTTCTTAGCCGAACATTCTAATGCTGATGTCACAAGTACGGCTGGTAATCGATAGCAGCAGAGTTCTAGAACACCGGCACTGAATTTGGAGTAAAACTTTGCAAAAAAAAAAAAAAAAAAAGCCTACACTTCAAAGGGTTATAAGGACATAAGACTGTAAAATGATGATGACCACTAAACTCACTGAGGGTCATTTCATACCATCAAGAGAGAGTATCTAGTGTCATCTTGCCAACCATTCCAAGAACCAAGCTTGTCTCTGGTAAGGTTCTTTGTGGGCACTTTTACCAAATATTGTAAAAAATATATATATATTCTATATTCCAAACATCAGGAATGTTTACATTCAAAATGTTACTTTGGACACCATTTCATAGACATCTGAAACACATTATTTTTTAAACAGTTGATTCACTCAGTCATTAGCCTGTGTGCACTTTGATATAAGGTTGTTATTCGCATAATCAGCATGCAAAGGGTGGGGTAGTCCTTTTTCGGGGGCTAGGCGGACGTAGAGCAGAGTGTCTCAAGCCGACATCTCTTTCACCCCTCTCTCCTCTTCTTTTACACCGGACACGCAGAATCGAGGCCTTCATTGATCAAAGACAAGCCCGTGCATACACTCAGGGGCTCGAAGGGAACATGCTTTTAGAAAAGCACCCAGCCGCGACAATCAACACCGCAAGCCCGCCAAGATAATGTTAGTGAGTGCAGGTTGCCCCGTCGAACGACCCTCCAGGCGAGGGGGGGGCGGGGGGGGGGGGGCGGAGGGGGCGAATGACGTAACCGTGTTGAGCTGAGGTGTGCTGCACTCAGCACGCTGTACAGAAAGTTGATTGTTCCCAGCGGGGTACCGCCCAAATTGGATTAATAATCACCGAGGCCTGTGCCAGTGGTCGGGCTGACACCCCGATCTGGATCTAGGGCTTCATCAGCAAGAGTGCTATTAGGGTCCGTTCCACACCCACCCCCCACCCCCCACCCCCCCCTCAGGAAAGAACAGCCCCCAGGGGGAGAATGATGAAGTTATGCCTCGGTGTCTGTGTTTCCTACCATGGGAGTTAATCACATTATTTTCAGAATCGATCTGTGCAACCTCTCACTTATTTCCAATAAGACCTAGCTGATCGCATTTCTCCTGGGCACAGCATTATCTCAATGAGGAAAGGATCGCTGATACGAGGTATTGTTCAAATGCTACCCTTCAGCAGTGCTACTTCCACAGTGTGCAATGTCATGCAATGAGAGAATATATACCTACACAGTATTCTAGATAAGATGTTTATGTGTGCCAAGAAATACAATTAATGTTCCACCCTAAAATATGTCACAGTCAGAATACTTACATGTTCAGGCAGGCCCTGGAACATTAGTGTCTGTGTAAACGGGGTCATTTTTTTTTAGAAATACAAACTGTGTTGAGAGAAGGAGGGATTTAATCCGGTAGCTAGAGGGACATACGGTGTCAACATTCACACTGTTATATTTTCACACCAATCGTCACGCTGAGATGTACATCCGTCACACTCCCCAACATCCCCCATAGCTTTACGCTTTATTCCTCTAGGGTCAGCCGCTGTACATGTGCGTCCTGCCCAAGCAGGATGTCTGGGCCTTTTTTTTAAAAGAAGCCGTGGTCTCCTTACTCATTAGGATTCTGGAAGGTGGGCCGTGTCCCCTCTGTGCAGTCTCCTCCCCACACCTCAAAGGCAGAACCCTAACACAACCACGCCCTAGCAATCAAGGTCTTCATTTTTGGGGGGGGGGGGGGGACCCTCAAAGGCTGTTACCTGCCAGCTGTTTCAGCACACAGACCTTTTTCCTGTTCTTTTCTGAGAGATGGGAATCTACAGAGGGGGGCAACCGGATATCATCTCAGGATCAATCTTTGGGAATAGCCGTTAAAGGGCGGTCCGGAGAGATTCAGGAGAGCTCATTGCAAAGGGTGCAGGGTTCCCCCCCCCCCCCCAGTGTCCTGGTCCAATTCCCGGCCTGGTTCTCTGAACTCGCTGCACAGTTTAACTCGGTTAATATAGTGTAATGTAAGGTAAGGTAGTGTAATGTAGTGTAATGTAATGTAATGTAGTGTAATGCAGTGTAATGGGCAGGGCTGGGCAGCCCCGCTGCAGCTGGCTGGGCGGCTCACCTTGACGATGATGGTCTGGACGCTGCTCATGTGCGTCTGGGCGGAGACGTGCCGCTCCACGGCCCTGCGGGAGCCGCGCACGGTGACCAGGATCTGGGCGTAGGAGGCCAGGATGACGCCGCAGGGCAGGACGTAGCAGAAGAGGAAGAGCACCACGGTGTAGGAGCGGGCGGCGGCCTGCGTGTTGGCGGACGTCCAGTCGATGCAGCAGGCCGTGCCGTACGGCTCGGGGCCGTACTCACCCCAGTGGGCCAGCGGCGAGCAGGCGAACACCAGCGCGTACGCCCAGGTGCAGGCGATCATCAGCCGGCCGTGGTCGGGGTTGAACCGGTTCCCTTTTTAAAATTAAAAAAAAAAAAAAAACGTGTACGAAATGAACAGGCGCGAATCCGCGATAGCTGCGACCGCACACGCGCATGCGTCCATGTGCGCGTGCATGCATCCCCGCACACACCCTCACACAAACACGTAAGCAAGGCACTTAACCTGCATTGCTCCAGTATCTATCCAGCTGTATAATTGGATACAATGTAAGTCGCTCTGGATAAGAGTGTCTGCGAAATGCCTCTAAACTAAACTAAACCAAGACAAGAATCAGCTGTTGAACTCTTGCAGGTGTCTTTGCTGAACAGACCTGGGTCAAATACGTATTTTGTTTCGGATTCAAAAAATTTTCTGTGCTCTATTGATCTCTTGTCACATCCGATTTTTCCATAAAGATCTTATTTTAATTACTGGGAGATCTAATTCTGCCTGTCCTCCTGTGACCACTCAATCACTTCCATTTTAGCCTCATTAATGCAACCTCCATGTAAGCATTTTCTGGTTCAATGGGAGGTTGCCCTCGATTGCTTGTAAATATGTTGTTTCTTTCCATACACACTTGCCCAGTCTACACATTTTTTACAGATCAGATTTAGCAGTAAATATAATACTTTGTAACATGCTGTGCAAGACAACTGTAAAGAACAATTCTTAGAGCGCTTACCATACAAAGGATAACAGACTTTCAGACAGCATACAGTGCTCAGTACAGTCAGAGTCGTCAGACTACAAATCCCAAACAGCACTCCACAGAATGCATAGATCAAGCACATGGTTTTTCCGTACAGCCACCTACAAAACAAAGAGCATCGTGGTTGGTTTACTGAGAGACACAAAGACACTAGAAAAACCATAACACGCAAAATTCAAGCATGTGGGTGTGGTCGCTCAGATCAGGCGATCTCACTGAGCTGCTAATTAGCAGAATCAAGCATACAAATTTTTTTTGTTCGAAATGAAAGCCTACACGACAGCAGATTTCCAGGAACGGGATTGGTGGAACGGGAAACGCTGCTCTGACGTGACCCGTGAGCCAGGCGGGGCGGAGTTACCTGTGGTATATGCTGGACATTATTGCCAGAGGATACAGGGACAGGGTCATGCCCAGGTCGCTGATGGCCAGGTTGATGATGAAAAACTCAGCCGGCTTCAGAAGGTGCTTCTTCTTGTAGGAGACGTACAGAAGCATGCTGTTTCCGCACAGCGAGCAGACTCCTGCAGCGGAACAGGTGAGAGGTCACGTGACTAAACCACAGCAGCAAGCGCTGCTTAAAACCACAGAGAATTAGTGCATCCGTTCAGTTGCAAAGTGACCCCACGTAGAATGAGTCGTCTCCAGCAGTTTGGTTCCCAAACGTCACAGATAAATAATCACGCACTAATAGATCACTAACGGTTCTGTAGATCAGTTGTCCTAAAACCTCTCCTCGACGCACCTGCAGCTGGATCCAGGTATTTGACATTGCTGTACCCTGAGCATCAGGTTGATGATGATGTTATTTATACTGAGTAGATGGCAAATGTGCCACATTGAATATCCAGCTAATTTCTATGGAAGTTGGCAACCATTTTCAGAGTAGAAGCCCTTGAAATGGCTACCTCATCTTCACGCCTGCCCCAGTCTTATTCTTCTCTCCCCAGCTGTGTGAGGGCAAAAATAAATAAATAAAAAAAGAAAAGAAGCCACCTGGCTTCTGACGTAAGATTCGCTGGATGTACGACACCAAGGCTTCACCTCCATTCCAAGACGTGCCTTCGGGCCCAGTTCCAGAATGTTCCGTTCACAAGGGTCCGGAGCTTGACAAGGCCCCAACAAGGGCCTGTGTAATCAGAACCAAGGACGCCCTGCAAGGTGAACTAAGCCAGCGGGAGCCTGAATGCTTTCGATAGCATTCATAAATTATTCAGTAATAATTAGTTTGCATACGCAGGTCCGTACGTATAGTATGTATTAATTCAGGTCTACCGCGTTAATAGAACATCTCCCTCATTTGGTCTAACTAGTGACAGTGTACTTAGGACTATGTCATCATGTGTTTGCAAAAACAAAAAAACAAAAAAAAAACTGTTTGTGTAAAGTGTGAACAACACCTCAGCACATCCCTATTAACTGAATCTGCAAAAAATTAGGCTTTCTCATTTCATTTCATTCACAACAGTACAAAAGGGCAAATCTAGGGGCTCCTTTTAAATCCGGGAAATAAAACTGTTGACAAATTGTGTTCGTAACGTGCATTTGCAGGAAAGACTTACTGGATCAAAGGCTTTGACGGTTAGCCTGGCTAATCTCTGGCACCTTTCAGACGCGTGCCCCCATCTTATTACCGGCTCGACAGAAGCTTTGCAAAAATCTATAGAATGTCAGAACCCAAACAGAGACCGGCACGTGAGGTCCAAAAATAGCCTGCAATATATGGTGTCTCAATTTCAGAGTGTTCGTGCGCAGTCAGTGTCAGGGGACAGCTTGTGGGGGCAATCTCGCAGTAATACACACGACAAAACTGGTCTGGGAATACTGCTGTTATCCAAAGATGTTCGGATTTTAAAAAAATACATGCTAAACCGACCGGCTAAAAATGATGCAGGAATGGGTATATTTTTTCATACTTTGAGGAAAACCTGAATACTTCATTCAATTTAAAATACTCATCATATTTCCCTTAATACTGTTACTTAATATTATTCTTCATAACTGCTTCTGTCCCCCAACAGAAAAGGTTATTTTGGCTATTGCTATGGCATAGCCAAAAAAAAAAAAAAAAACCACAGATCAAATATAAATGTTACCAGAGAGCCAATTGCAATTCTCAGTTCACATTCAACGTTTTGACACATCAGCTGTTCCTTTCTACTGTTTAACATCTGTAAAAAATAACAAAGGTGAAGTCCCTGGACACTACAAAATCTCCATTTTGTTCTACGAAAAGGACAAAATGAGTCTGCGTAGGCAGGTCACGACTGCAATCAACACATTTCATCTTCCGGCTGTGCCTACTACTTATGATATGTAGAGTTTGGCTTTACTCATGCCAGTGGATACATGAGTAGACATAATTTCTGCTAGTAATGAATTTCATGACATGGGTAAGAGCTGGACGGCAGTAAACAGACAGTATTGATTGGTATGGTATCTAGGTTATTTTTTGGGATTTGTATAGCCCCTACTTAACCATACTATATGTGTCTTGGGTAAATACTTTCAGAATCACAATCAGAATCATTCATCAAAAACCTAAACAATTAATTATTATCAGTCAAGGGCACTAAGCAGTCAGTCCAAAATACAAACAAATAATAGTGCATTTTCTAGTAAGTTCACTTACCAAATATACTATATACAATTGCAACAACAATATCTGCAGCCTCTGGTATATTCGAATGAAATGTAGTGTTGTCAGCTAACCTCCCCATCTGAAATGACAGAAAAATAATATTACAAATATAATAATAACAACAGCAACAATTCCAATACACCAGTTGCAAAAAACTTATATAGACTAGATAGTCTAAAAACTTATATAGACTAGACTATATAGATATATAGAATGCCTAAAAAATAGGCATTTTCTTATATTTTACATATTTAGATTTCCTATTTGCTTGCTTCTCAGTTACATCTGAGAAAGAAATATTATCAACCCAACAGATACCTCATGAGGATGCCTAATCAAAGATCATATATTTAGATTTTTGCACAAGATGCACAGTAGAGGGCAGTAAATTCATATTCCTCGGAGCTGTAATCAGGTGGTTTATGCACAATCTAAGGAAAAACAGAAAATCTCACCTGGCTATTCAAGGTCATATCACTTACACACAGATAGATGTGCTGTCACATTTTTGCTACAGACAAATGGTAGGAGAGCAGTCTGTGTGTGTGTGTGTGAGAGAGAGAGAGAGAGAGAGAGAGAGAGAGAGAGAGAGAGTGCATAGTTACATTGATTGAACATGGTTTTATTATCTCACTTCTGGTTTGGCAACACGAGTGGCTGTATTCATCAAGCCAATAAAGCATTTTTGAAATTTGAAATTTGAGAGAAAGCGAGAGAGAGAGGAGCTGAACACACACGCACACACACACACACAAGCGCACACACATACTCACACATACAAGCGCACACACACTCACATATACACGCTCAGACACACACAAGCGCACGTGCACGCGCGCACACACACACACACAGCATTCTCCTGGCTGACAGCATGTATAGGCAGGTAGTGTCAAAGCAAACGCAGGAGAGTTTAACTGCCTGGTAAATCTACTCTCCTTAATTACATTTACAAATGTTTTCATGTTGTCCTAAATTGCAATACAAACTTAATGCAGGCAAGTAAAATGCAGTCATTAATGCTTCATTACTATATAATAACTACATGGATTTATACAGTGCGACAGAAAAGAGGTCACATCCCAGACAGACCAGCACCTGGAGTTTATATCCTGGATGAAACTATACCTGTACACCTGGCGGTCATGTTCCAGACTGAACAACGGGGAAGGGGGGGGGGGCAATGTAAATACTACAAAAGAGCTTAGAGCACAAAAGGACAAAAGGTCTTTATGCAGGACATTACATTTTATTTCACTTGCAAACCCAATGAGAATCAAAGCCACATGACCAAAACTTAAACGTGCAAAACAGCATCTTTTCTTTTTTTTTGCAAAACGGTAAGATATTTCTAGTTGTTTGTATGTAATCGCGTACACAGCCATGCACCTTCTGTCACTACGCCGCACGTGCCCTTTTCAGGCTGCCAAGGGAAGGTCTATGGCCCGTACGGGTCGGTAAGCTTTCGCCGTGGTCAGCTGCCGCTCCCCAGCGTCATAAAGGCCGGTCATCCAGCGCTTCGCAACGGAAGACGGTCACGCGCTCAACGTTTTTTTTATTTTTATTTTATGCCTCGGGGCGCAGTTAGAGGAAAAAATATTTGCGGCGTGAACGCAACGCGTGGGCTGGCAGTCAACAAAAGACTGGAGAGAATGAACAAACCGCCGTTTCGTCTCCTTTGTGTGTGCTCTCTTCCCTCAAAGGGCGAATTGCAGCGAAGTAACTGTGGCACAACCAGCGGGAGAAGAATGCGTAAAGTGCTCTGCGTTATTGGAGAAATCATTACCGAGTTTATTGGTAGTGATCTGTCTGAGGTACGCACCTAGCAGGGTTTATAAAAGCAGCCATTCTGAAATGTGCACAAGAGAGAGAACTACACAAATGTACAATCACCCAGATATATAAACACACAATGGGGAAAAGAGGCTGTGCCTTTTGATCCTTGCAGTAGAGGTTTGTGTGGGACTGTTTATCTGTGTGGGACTGTTTATCGACTCATTTTACTCCTAACGACCCCCCCCCCCCCCCCCCCCCCCACCGCAGGTGTAGGCTGTGTTCAAAACTGTGTACTGTGTAACACCTGTACATTGGTACAGCGTAGGCATATGAAACTTGGACAAAACTCCCAAACAAGGCGGGCGTTGTAGATAAAAATATGAACCACAATTCCACATTTACATGCATTTCTCATCTCAAATGTTTTCAGAAACATATTTTAGCTGACCGTTAAGGTGGAGTTATGAGAGAGTTTATGAACAGGTCATCACATTTCTCCCGTTTGAAAAGCACTGGGCCAAAAACCAATCTAGCCAAACAGGTGCCGGTACTTGACATTGCCTAATAAATGGGGCAGGGCCAGAGTAAAATGTTGTAAGTCCACACATTTTTCAAACATCAGAGGGCAGCACCAAGATGTTTTTTTACCTATTTTTTCCAATAAAAAACATAATTTCAGAAATGTTGAAATAACTGCATGGATTAAAATGTTTCATAATAAAGTAGGCATACAAACATGTTTACAGCGAGTGATCTGGGGTGTAATTACCCTTTAATTACTGAGCAGTAATTTGAAACTGATGGCAGAAAATGGTTTAACACCCCACAGGGTACAGGGTTATTGTACACTTTCCAGCAGTTTCAACAACAACTACACTGTTATCAAAGTGTGTCACATCGGAATGTATATTTTCAGACTTGTATAGTATCAGTGCAGTGATTGCCACACTTGGTGTCGTTATCTGTTCAGATATACCAGTGTGCATGCAGTTAAATTTGAAAAAATATGGCACAGAAGGTATAATAACCGAAAACTTTGCCCAAACATTATGACCGAAGCAAGGCAGGGTTAAGCGATGGTGATTGGTTGGATGGGAGACTATTGAAATTTCTTCTAGAAGGTCCAGTATGGCTGAAGCCCTTCCCTCTGAGCCAAAGAAAGGATCCATCATGTGCCAGCACCTTGACGGAGACAGTGTGTT
Source organism: Anguilla pacifica (assembly GCA_039654925.1). NCBI lineage: Eukaryota > Metazoa > Chordata > Actinopteri > Anguilliformes > Anguillidae > Anguilla > Anguilla pacifica. The sequence continues at coordinate 67,458,585 of CM077287.1, forward strand.
GTGGAAGAGAAAGCCTTCTGATTGGCTGAGGTGGTTTAATGTTTCTGATTCGCCAGGGTCATTTAACGGTCCCCACGGCTCACCGCAAGGAGTAGGGTGTTCTGGGAAATTTCCCAACCTGTCTCTCTCAGCCTGGCCACCACACCATCTCCCGTCAGACTGGATGAGCAACCTCTCCCCTCCCCCATCTCAGATGCTGTATGGTCAGGGTTCTGGGGCACAATAAATTCCTGCCGTACGTTACCCAGGTAGATGCTCAACACTGGTGGTGCGTGAGCTGAATTTCCACATAAAGCACTCGAGTTGCTATGTCAATACAAAATAAAACCGGATACGACAGTTTAAGATTCTCTGCCTTGAGTATAACAGATCAGTACAGACATTTTTATTTGTTAGGATAATCCACAGAGGTTCTAAATTTATGAGTCACAGTCATAGAGTCCACAGGCTCAGCACGATACAGCAATAACTGTTTGGTTTTGGGGGTTTTTACGCAAATGGCAGCACCGCTCTCGCAGCCACCAGTAAAAACCTAAGCATTACGTCCCGTGCAGTTCTATAGGGAAAACACAAAGTGGAAAGCACTCCCATGAATGACTCCGTAATTACTATTTTCGTTTGAATAATGGGCAAATGCACCGTTAAAGGTTCTTCGCGCGTCGCAAAGTGCTTGAGCGCGCTAAGGTTAGACGTCGAGAGCGAGGCTGTCAGCGTTGATAACGTCGCTCTCGAGCGCGCTCTCGGATGGGAAACACAAACAGCGCAGCCCCTAACAGCCCCCTAGGCTACCGCGAACCGGATAAAGCGAGTATTTGCCTAAGCGCGGTTGGAACATTAGCGCATTATCCCAGTGTGGATACCGCCACACATTCTCCTCTAGGAAAACAACTGTAGCGATAAACTTTGAGGAGCTGGATTAAATCTGCACGGATCTTTCACTCACAGTCTGGGGAAAGAGGAGGCGGTGGTGGTGGAGGTGGGCAAGGCAATAAGCCTGTCTTAACTCTGGGGTGAACTTGCTGGTGTGCACGGGGTGGTAGTTAAGCAGTCACCATGCACACACACATGCATACACACACACAAACACAGCACACATACCCACACGGGCGCCCCCCCCCCGAACACCCCCCCCCCCCCCCCCCCCCCCCACCTTCCCCCCATCACCTCAACCTTCAGGCAAACGCTCCTGAAGCCACTAATTAGCTGAGACAAAAGTTATTTGAAAGCCCCACAGAAATAACTAAAACTAAAGTGGCCCCTAACTAGCTTGCGGGCTTCACCGGGCTAATGAGTCACGAAAAAGTAAATGTGCAAGCATGTTAAAATGAATCGGTTACTTGGACTGGGATTCAAAACCGTTCCAGCAGAACCTAGACAGTAACAGGACGACGACAACAGGACCTCGTATGGACAAGCGATGCATCCCTGACGTCGTGCCATTGAAATCTCACAATGCCCGGGTAGTTTAGTGAATGCAGAAGCCTTGACATTCACTTACACAGTGAGAGCTTACCTTGTGCAGCGAGCTTTGAGAATGAAGAAGGGTGGAAGGCCATTTGAATATTGGACTTCATCCTTGGAATTAATGGCACTTGGAAAAAGGCTTTGCTGATTGATTTAAAACATTAAAGAGAATGGAAGGCAAATGAACCAGAGAAATTATATATCCTTTTAGTTGTAGGAGTGAGACCCTCCCATAGGTGTGTGTGTGGGGGGGGGGGGGGGGGGGGGGGTGTCAATCAATCAGACTGAAACCCTCAGACTGCAATGCCATCAAGAGCATCCTTTGCATGTGTGTGTGTGTGTTCACTTCATATTGCCCTTATATCCATGTGTTGGATCCTTATCCCACTGGAACATCCTTTTTGTATTTTGTTCATGAGAGATCCATGTTATTATTTTACCACACATTTGAATGCATTTTGCCACAACAAAAATACTGGGACTCCTTCGCAAAAGCAGAAGGAAGGAATTAACTCCACGGTGTTACAGCCAGATCCCAAAATCCATCAAGACCACTAGCTGCTGCTGCCCTTAGGGATCTCAGGTTTCCTTCCAAGAAACATTTCTCACAATACTTTTCTTAAGATATTCTCCCACACTCCTGTCAAGACAGCCGCCAGCCATCCCAGAAACTCTGAACATACTGATAAATGATGTTGCCATGGAAATGTCAGTCCAGATTTTTACGATTCTTCTTCTACAAAAACGTCAAAGCGTCGCTCATTCCAAAGCATAACCAAAACATTTTGAAGCTTCTGTGAAGTTCCAGAAATATATGCTTACAACTCCAGTCAATACAATGCAAAATGACTTAATTAGAATTGCTTTATGTGGAGATAATTAGAATGAGTGAGTAAATATGACTGTACATTTTCAATTAAAATTAAAACTATTCTATATACTATTTCAAATTAAACGTTTTAGACAAAACAAGACTATTTGTAGAAAAATGCTGCTTCACTGTTTGTAGTATTAAATAAGTAGATTTATATTTTTATTGTTCTTTTGTCATGTTAAATCACTTTTGGAAAATTTTGTGATACATACATGCACACACATCAGTTCATCTGAAATACTGACCAAAAAAAAAACAAACAAAAAAAACAACAACAAAAACAATTGTTCACCATTTACAAATAACTGTAGAAATACTTGTTGTACCAGTAGGGGGAGCTAAAGCAACATGTGGTACGTGAGGCAGAGTCCAGATCCCAGCGCCAGATGGACACTGTATCCACAGTGGGGCACTGTTCATAAGCCTCAAAGGTGAGATGCTCCACCTCAGCTGTTCTGATTAAAAGTCACCATAAATCAGGCCGACTGTTGTAAATATAATTCCCTAAAACTTGAATCGCAACGTGCCACTGCTAAGACTTCACCTGCTTTCCCACAATTCGTGCGAGAGAGCGGGGAGAATCTCTTTGGAAAAAAAAGATAAAATAAATAAAATCCTGACCTAACATGGTAATGCGGCGTCCTTTGAACATCAAGAATAACTTCCGCCAAAAACTACGTTGGCGGGCGGATGACAGGGCAGCTGTTTCCGATACTATTGTGGAGTCCAGTACTTAAAGGGTTCCACGTTCCAATTTAGAGTTTTTGCTTGGCCTGCAGTATTCTACCCTTCCTGAGGTATTAACGGGGGGGGGAGCCAACTATGAGATCAGAACGCAGCATCTACCCGTAAGTCTCCTTCCAAAAAACCAGAAAGCGCTGGACCACTAAGGGCACGCAGAGCATGCGCTGTGTAAATTCAAGGTTGCTTTGGAGAACATTTGAAAGCAGTAACCGCCACACAAGGTTTCTGGTTCAGGACAGTTAATTTGCAATTAGTGCTTTTGCATATACACTTGCTGCTGGATTGGGGGATGCTCTTAGCCAGGTGTTGCGCACATACCTCAGGTGGGCGCCAGGTGTTGCCCACATACCTCAGGTGGATGCTCTTACGCTCTCTTACATTTTAGACCGCCCCGCACACGCGCGTCTGCTAATTTAACGCAATGAAATGCAACGAAGCCGAACGTCTTTTTTTACTGGAAGTTGGTTGGAGTGCGCGTTCTCCATGTGACAGTTGGACCCTGCAGCAGTGCAGAGCTGGGATTTCTCTCCCGCGCCAGACATTTCCTGTCATACTCAGTCCACACTGCAGATAAATGCCCCCCATCTTTCACGGGCAGAGAATACATTATGTATAGGCAGTTCACAGGTGGGACCACCATATACATGCACTCACCGATTGCTGGAGGCCCAGAAATCAAAAAGTATGGACAGACCGCGAAGCTCATTAATTCACCTGAAAAACGGTTGTCGTTCTGTCGTTCTCTCTTTTTTTTTCTTTTTGACATTACAATTCCGATAGGGTGAACGTAACACAGGGAATGGTGTGGAATGCACCTGAGCGCGCGCACTACACCACACATCACTGAATGAATACTGATGAGGGAGAGCATAATCCGTTTGTGCAAGTTAACAGACGGCCCAAAGCGTGCGCGTGACGAGTTAAACAAAGAGAACCAGCCCTTTTTTTTAACGGTACAGAAATACGACTACGGCTAGTCTCAGCATGTTGAAACCCAGTACACGCCCGTCCGAAACGTTTATTGCCCTAGCTTGTTTAATAGTGTGTAATCTAACATCTTAGGGAACGTATCGAGTTATTTGGTTACTTTTGTAAAACATTGGTGTATAAACAGCACCGTGCAGAACGTTCTGTGGAATGCTATCTTACAATATACATAAAACTACTTTTCTACATAAAACTAGTCTTTTTTTTAAATGGAGGGAGTCGTGGATCAACACATAATGAATATAATGTAGCAGAAAACACATTTAAAGTGAATGCATTATTTTGCAATTTACAATGGAATTATTCACATCCGTATAACAAACATTCAATGGTCGAATCACAACTGTGTGAAGAATGACGTCCAAGGGATCAAAGTCACAGCCAGCATCCTCCGGTAATTTTACTTCGCTTGAGCGTAGGTTAACAACCATCCGTCCAAAATTGAACGTTGCCTTGCTGGCTGCGACGGCATGGAAACTTTGGAACAGCAATTTGCAATCGCAAACTTGGGGTATTTGATTTTAATGGGATGAACCTGCATTCAAATTGCATTCAACCTTAAATTACTTTAGTGGAAAACAGTACCGTATAGTCTTAAGAGGCGCAAATAAATAATTTATTTAAATCTCTCTTACCTTGGTGTCGTATTTCACACTGTACAAATCCCAGAAATCGCAAAGAATTCATCCAACGGAGACGTGACCCGCGCGCGATAGAACTTCATTTGGAACAATGCCTATGCCTTGCGTTGACATGACACATTTTCACAATACAAGGGCTTGTAAGAAACGGACTAACCCATTGCTAGCCAATCCTGAATGCCCGGCTTTGAAAACAAACTGAATGCGTAAAACAACAAATAGGAGAAGGGCGCATCAAAGTCCTTCGTTCCTCGCGCAATGCCATAGAAACAACTTATCGGGACTTCCATAAAACTAGACGAGTGGCTGAAGAGAGGCAGTATTCAATTTGCATATCGGTGTTTGACACGCAGGTCTCCAGTAGGTATCATATGTGTTAAAACAGGAATTGCACAATTTGTGAGGTACGTGTGCCCTAATTTTCATCTTTCCTTCCTATTATTCTTACCATAATTATTAAAATTACTACTATTTGTGCACCTTTTCACTTCTGTACTCGCACAGTGTACCGGCGATTTTTTTTTCTCACAATAAACACAGATAATTTACACTCCAGAAAGCTTCCAACTGGAAGTGCATTTTTATCTCAATTGGAAAAAAAAAACTGGTGAGTGAATGGGACCGGGTGGCGCACGCGCTGGAGTCACGTTTCGGAACCCCCGCCCCCCCTCAGCCATTCTTAAATAAATACTCAAAAAACTCAATGACTGTGATGTTGGCTCCTGTTAAAAAAGTAATTGTTAACTGAGCTAACGATTCGTAATCGCGTGTGATACATCCTACACACTATACATGCTACACGGCTTAATTGTAATTGTAAAGCGCAGTTATACATGTTGACGCATGCTGGGTCACAAAAAATTAATATAGATACAACCTACTGTTCAGTTTACCGAACTGTGTACGCTGATTTAATTGCGAAAAAACTTCGTAAAATGCGCACGCAGATTGAACGAAATAACACCTGGGAATGACGTTTTGGGCATAGGCGACATGCACGATCGCCGTCCGTTTGGAGGGGAAGCATTTTTATAAAAAAAAACAAGTCCTTGATAGTCGACACGACACACCGCACGCCCCATCCTAACCCACAATAGTTAGAACACGCTTTTTAATGTTAGAATGTCAATAGTATATTGTTTAGGCCATAACAAAGGGGTATATTCCCATCCTAAACGCGTCTGTCGCGGAACTTTCATCTGTTGATAGAAGATAATGGTTTTCCTGTTGCACTTAACATGGTTAAATATTCTACTAGCGAGCGGGGGTTTAAGGTAGACTACGTACCTATTTTCCTCAGAGAAAAGCAGCATACATTAAGAACGCATAATATTATGATACCAAATTTTATTTAATTTTATTGCGAAGGAACTTGTACGACAATGGAGGGAAATAATGTCGAAAAGACTCCTTGACTTGTCAGAATCCTGCGCTCAGTCGGTAATTCAAAGGAGTAGCGCATGCAGCAGTTATTTGAAGCGGAAACCACATGACCCCAACAGGGCAGGTAAATCAAAACTATGCAGTAATACCGAAGAGCAAGCTCATCCTAAACAGTATATATATATTTTAAAACAGCTACAGGCTTTGATAGATTCGATATTACAAACCTGAGAAACAGCACATTTCCTTTGATGGAAAATGGAACTCGGATAAGTGGCTTGTTAATCACAGGCAAGAGGAAAAAACCTAGAAAACGTCCATTTACAGTGACCTCCATTTTACGATGGTTCTTATTACCCTCGGGCACTCAGAAGAGAAACAGTGATGCTGTATTAAATGTAAAATTCCACTTGAGAAAGGAGCATGCTTTTTCTTCACAAAATAAAACTCTAAAAATAATTGCCTCAAAGCCTAGAAAGAAATAATTCCTGAGTGGTAGTTCTGTCACGTTCAGTTTTAAAGATGTTTTCAGAAGAAGGCAATTGATTTTTTCCAATTCTTCAATTTAATTCCTAATCCAAATCGGTCCTCTCCTGCTGGTTTCACACACCCACCCACACCCACACACACACACACACAAAAACCAAACATTACCCATATTTGCCCGTTATCTTTGGGCTCACATTCTCATTGAGCTCAATGAGAGCTCACAGAGCACATAATTAAACAGCGCCCCCTACAGGACATCAATCTAAGGAGATTAACATTTAATATTATCTCGCCGGGTCCATGTCGCTACGGTCAGTTGGCTGTGGGCTCAATCCCAAAAAGTGAAACGGGTGGCAGGCGCCAAGAATTAAAATCTTGGAACGATTCGCCTCAGCAAGTACAGCGGTCATACTTACAGACAATCACAACACTTACATTTGGTTTAAGAACCCATTTCCATTGGCCTTCTCGGGTTAAAGCCACAGCCTGTGCCATGTATCCACTTGGAACGTTAGCCACCCCATTCCTACAGTCGACCAATAGGATCGTCAGCTGTCACATGACTACAGTCAACCACTGGGATCATCAGCCACTACATTCCAACAATCAACCACTGGGATCATGAGCTACCACATGATGACACTCAATGACTGGGAACATCAGCCACCACATGACTACAGTCAGCCAATAGGATCATCAGCGGTCACATGACCACAGTCAACCACTAGGACCATTAGCTGTCAGATGACTACAATTAATCACCCAGAACCTCAGGAACCACAGGTCACTGTATTCTATTGTTTTTTGCCCTCCTTCCACATCAGAAGCCAATGAATTGTCACACCAGTCTCATAATAAACTTTACTGCGGATAAACACTAGAGCCTGCATTAGTCCCTGGTCGGCATAAGCCTAGTTCTACGTCCAAGCCTCTGTCTGTTCTCCTCTCTCTCACCAGACAAGAGCCGTAAAATTTCATGAAATAGGTCTAGGTCAAAATTTGGCTTCCTTTTGGCTCGGATTAAGATTTATGTTTCCTTTATTATTTTTTTATTCAAGAGGCAAAGCAAGTCCAGTTCCCCACAAGTTGGTTCCATCAGTACGCCTCTCTGGCCATAGGTCAGCGTAGACGGAGGACGTTCTCATTGCCGCTGAAGTTACTCTAATGGAGGTGATTTTTCTCTGTAAAAGATTCTTTCGCAGTTTTTTTTTTTTGGCCCATTTTTTTGTTAAGACCCAAACTTTAAACGAAAATAAATCAAACATATATTGGACTGATACACTTATCGAGGAAAACCCTTAAAAAGGGAAACTGAACTGGGTTCGAATAAGCACCGGTTTAAAATGGAATTTTGATGACTACATTCACAGCAGTTGCTAGACAACCAGGTCCTCATTAGGGAGGGATTCCCAACTGAAAAAAAGCAACAGTTCTAAGAGGCCTTTGCTGACTGTATTCACACCTATAAAAAGCTACATTAAAATACTTCCCTTCAACCAGTGAGACAGTTTTGGCCCCAGGGAGAGATCTGTACTGAATTTGTTTTAGCAGAAAATATTACAAAGCACAGAACTGAGCTTCCCAAGATGAACATCCCATGACTGGCATCGCCATAGCGATGCTCAGGGTGGTACCGTTTTTTCACAGAACTAACAACTAAAAAAAATAACAATAATAATGATAATAATAATTTCACTCCAATTATTGGTTATGTTTTATTCTATTTACAGTAAATTTGTTATAAATATAATACATTTTCTGAAAAGCAGTCATGTAGATACACTTAAATAACAGCTTAATCAAACAGTAGAGTTACAGTAAGGGGAATGATTTGTGTGTAGGAAATTAAAATAGTGCTAGTGCGCATGGGATTCACACAGCCTTACGTGCTGACGTAATGAGATATTTTCACCTACGGGTTGGAACCATCTTTTTTTTAAAAAAGAAAAGGAAAAAAAGTCAGGTGTCACACAGGTCCAGTTGCAGGTATCCTGACGGGTAAAAATACGGCAGCAACCAAAGAAACCAAAGTTTGCGAAAACAGAGAGGCACCGTTTTCGAAGGAACAGAGTTCTCTGCCGATTTTCCAGTTCACCCCACAAGTGGCATGTCTCAAGCTTGCTTTCGCGGAGGCCAGCTAAAGATCTTTCATCAACTTTCAGACACTTAAATCGGAAACGATTCCACCACCACAAAAAAAAGTTCTGTGGAAGACCTGTAACCCACTCAGATGTAAAGCTGTACCTTCTCAGCCCACTCTCCCTCCACTTCCCAAGTATTAAAAAGAAGTTACAAATTGGGATGAAAGATAAATATGCAAAGAAAAAAAAAAGAAAAAAATAATTTCACACTTAAAAGTCCATAATGCTTTTTTTTCTCTTCTCTGTGGAGACATAAAACTGCAGCTAGGGTTTATTTAAGATCTTGCGGTAGCAATGTTCACAAGCATGTTTGATGCAGGTTTTCTTTTTTCCCCCACCCCACCCCCCACTCTCTCATTTTTTTTTTTTTCTTAAGAAGTACAAAAAAAAAAAAAACGAAACAAAAAAATTGACGATTCCAGTAATTGAGTAATTCAGTTATTGTAGTCGATTTTTTTCTTTCTTTCTTTCTTTCTTTCTAAAGTTAGTTCAGACACTGTTGATGATGATGAGAGCCGGCATAGAGTTCTGCTGGCTGGTCTCGCACATGGAGCCCTGGTCGGAGAGTTTGGCGAAGACGCGGGGCGTGCCCAGGTTGTACACCCCCGCGTGGATGAAGCAGGCCTTCAGCTGCAGCCGCTGGATCTCCTGCGCCCGCAGCCGCAGCTTGTACTGCGTCTGCCCCAGCCAGGTGAACGAGCCGTGAACCTCCAGGGACTCGGGGCTGCCGGGGAGAGACGGAGAGAGAGCTTCAGGACCACGTCACGTTACGACTGTAATGGAGAAGACTTTTTTCTCTGTACAAAAAAAAATTATTTTGCTGTTTTTTTTTTTTCTGGTCAATTTTTTTTTTTGTTACGAGCCAAACTTTAAATGAAAATTTAAATTTTAATCTTAATTTCACAGACCGATACATTTTATGGAGGAAAATCCTTAAAGAAGGGAAACTGAACTGGGTTCGAATAAGCACTGGTTTAAAACGGAATTGTGATGAGTACATTCACAGCAGTTGCTAGACAACCAGATCCTCATTAGGGATTCCCAACTGAAAAAAAGCAACAGTTGTAAGAGGCCTTTGCTGACTGTATTCACGCCTATAAAAAGCAACATCAAAATACTTCCTTCAACCAGTCAGGCAAATGGCAGGCAGTGCAGTGCAGTAAATTGCTTTAACATCGGTGCCTCCACCACGATCCCACACATTGGCACAAAATGAACTTCACAACGGCTCCAACGGCCTGTCGCCCCAGCAACCGAGCTCCTCACCTAGTGGCTTTGTGTCTCAAGTCTATGATGACATCAACCTGCGCCAGGGAGCAGTTGGAGAGCCTGAGGGTGACGGGCACCATGCACAGACTGCCCAGGGGGAAAGAAAAAGAAGGGAAACAAACGAGATTAGGGGAATAAATAAGAGAAAGAGAGAGAGAGAGAGAGAGAGAGAGAGAGGAGATGATACTGAGACGGGTCTCTCGCCTTCCGAAAGGTGAACGGTAAAAACATGAACACAGGATGGGGTTCACATGTTCAGGGTTCCACACCCCACCCCCAACCCCCCCACCAAAACCCCCGACCCCCACACCCACAGCACAACCCCCACACCCCCAACCCCCACCCCTACCAGCGTGCCAAAACAGATTTTTCAAAGTTCAGGCATGAAAAAGAACGAGTCATAACCACCAACTCCATTATATTTCATTATTGAGCTGATCAAATCACAGCGTTCAGTGTGTTATCTTTTATTAAGGATATGAATTTAAATGAAATGTGAATTGAAGCCATGTGCGCTCAACAAACTTAATTAATTTAACAGTTTTAAATACAATGCGTACATTTCAAAGTTCTGATGGATATACACCAAAGAAGATCTGAACCCTGAATCTACCATTAATGATTGGCGCGTGGATTTATACACGACCGCTGCTAATTGGTTGACTGGAGTCAGGTGACTGCTTTACAATGCCGAAGCACCACGGGCGTAAATCTTTAACGTCCAGAAAATACTGCGTCACAACTGTATGATAGTTATGTTGATTTTTTTTTTTTTTTTTTTTTTTTAAATGAATCCCCAATTTACGTCCTTTCAGTCTGTAGTGCCTGCGTGTCTGTGCTCCCATGAGCACCCAGTCAATTCAAGATCCTCTGCGCATTCAAGCAAGATAATCAAGCGCACTGGTTTTCCTCACACGGCACCACTAATTCTGCAGCTGCCGAAACGAGCAAAACAAAACAAAAAAACGTTACGCAAGAAACACTAGGCTCACGTTTGCGCAGTCAAATTTACGCTGGCCGAACACGTATACCGAACGATACAATGTAAAAAAAATTAAAATAAAATAAAATGAATTTGATTTTAAAAACGAACTGCCAATTGACAGACCGACGTACACAGAAGGTGACTGGCGTCAGTCGTCTATGATTCAGCTCCTAATTAGCGGCTAAACTGAACGCGCGATCGCCGCAGCCAAGGCATATCAATCAGCCCGCGGCTGACAGGGCACCTGCTTCAAACTGACGTTTTTGACGTTGTTTTGATCGTCGGCTTGGAATGCAGGTGCAACGAATCCGTTCAAGTCGCATTCTCATCTTTTTGTATTTGTGGGGGGGGGGGCTGCCCAAGGAGGGGAGGTGGGGGGTGGGCGAAGTTAAAATAAATTCTCTCAGGCATTGCTCCGGGTCGGCCTTGCCTCACATACTCTCCCACATCAAACGGGCTCCGGGAGGATTTATCAGGCTCCAGCGATGCGGAGCGGCCATGTCGTGATTCACCGCCATCGTTCTTCACCTTGCGGACGGTCAGCGCTCCCATCGCCGGCCGCGCTACCCAACGGCACAGGGCCCTTGCCAAAAAAAGGGCCGTAAATCCACAAGCTTCCCATGTGTTTTATGGGAAGTAAATATTGGGTTTTTTCCGCAGAAGTGGGGAGGGGTGTGGTGCGGGGGGGGGCCAGAGAAATGCGAGTCATTCACGGGACTGAATCCTCTTTAAAGAGCCCGCGGTTCTGTTCTGTTCGGTTCTGTTCGGTTCGGTTCGGTTCGGTTCGGTTCGGTTCGGTTCGGTTCGGCTCGGTTCGGCTCGGCTCGGTTCTGAACCAGAGTTCCATCAGTCTCTACAGCGCGAGCCCTACCTCAGCTTTACAATGTAGAACTAGGCCAGCTGGTACACTGCCAGAAGCAGATGTACGCTGGAAATTACTTTTTTTGTCCTCTTTCTATTGGCTTTAGCATCGATAAATTATCTTTTCAAAAACGCAAATCCCTCACGAAGTCCACCTGTTTCAAGACAAACAAACAAACACATGCACGCACGCACGCGCACACACACACACACACACACACACAGGCAGACAGACAGATAGACAGAGACAGGCACACATAATAATGCCAAGTTTTGACTCCACAATGATCCTATTAGTCTAGAAATCTAGAAATGAAATCTAAATTGGGCTCAGCCAGAGCCCAAGCACACCCCAGAGTGATGTGGGCTGGGGCATTCAGAAATAAATAATTTCAAATAATTATGCAAATTATCCTGGAAATGGGGAGATTGCAGAATGTCAGTCTAAAGGTTGTGTAAATGTAAGGGGGTTGTTAGACATGCCTCTTCTATAGAGATGAGAAACTGGGCTGGGTCAAAGGTCAAATAAATCAGGAAAGGCTGTAGAGGCAGAGGGTGTGCAAAGGTGTTTTTGCAGTACTGAGGTCTGGGCAAAAGATCATGTACAAGTAGATTGGGGATGTGGGTAAACGCATCAGCTCTGTGGAAAGGACAGGCTATAGAACAGGGGCTCAGTTAAAGGTCATGTAAATTGGGGTTGTTGGTATACGTACCTCCTCTGTGGAAAGGGGTGACTGTAGGATTCGGGGTAGTGCAGGTTGGTCTTGATTAGATAGGAAAGCTGCTCCATCGACGGCCTTGCCAGAGGAGGAGGGTGTTCGGGTCTGAATTTCAGCAGAACCATTTCTTGAGCTTCCTGCAAAGTCAAGAAAGAGAGTCTTACAACGTTTACACAGTCTCCACAATGTTTACACAGTCTCCATAACGTTTACACCATCTCCACAACGTTTACACCGTCTCCACAACGTTTACACCGTCTCCACAACGTTTACACAGTCTCAACAACGTTTACACAGTCTCAACAATGTTTACACCGTCTTCACAATGGCCTTCAATGACTCTTCTCAAAGAAATTACTTCTCCAACAAAAGGACTCTTACAACAGACTTCAAAAATAATAAAAAAATAAAACATTTTTATCACACTCCAGTGTTGTAAACCAGTCTCACGTGATCACCAAGGTTTTCTCCTTTGAAAACAGAACCCTGACATTAACCACATTTTCTACACACTGTTGAGAGGGAGCACTTCAGAACACAATGCAGTGAAGCAATGCTTAGTATAACATGCCATGAATAAATACGTTTGTAAGTAGTGATGACTATGCCAGACCTAGACAGAAATTCTCCACAACGTTACTTTCACAGAGAGTAAAATGACTATATAGGCTATATCCACAAAAGGAAGGTTGATTATATGTGACACTCGTAAAAGCTGCTCGTGCAGCTTTGAAAAGCCAAGAGGAAGTTCAACTGCCTCACACATGAATCATTCCTTACTGGACACAGTTGCTATGCAACAGTTTGGAAAAAAAAAAAGGCAAACCAAATGGTCAAAGAGAGACTGGTGTGTGTGTGTGTGTGTGTGTGTGTGTGCACGCTTGTCTGTGCGTGCGTGCGGGGGGGGTGGGGGTGGTTAAAAAATGCAGTGAAGACGAATCATTTTTAGTTATTTTTAAACTTCTAATCACGCCACGAAGACACTGAAGTCACACGGTCCACCTCTCTACCAATCAACGCCCAAACAAACACAGCACTGCCATTCCCAAGAGTGACATGAAGCCTGTGGTTTATGAGACCTCGAAATTAAAACGCATCACCCTGACAGTTGAGTTTTGTAGTTTCAAATCAGGATTTGTGCCAATCCTTCCGATTTGTATTCTGAAGTAGGAGAATTTCAAAAATTTCCCTCCTCCCTCAACACCCCCCCGCCCCCCCACTTTGGTTCACCGTAACATCAGAGAAAACCTCCTAAAATGCGTACGTCGGCATCAGTGACATTTTTCACCGACAGCTACACAAGTCTTTGTATTTATACATGGCATTAATCATGAGTCCTCCAGCCCCATAGGGGGAGCCTCACACAAGTTGTAGCTTCCAACTTACGAGGGTTGGGGGGGGGGGACCGTTTACTGCACAGCAAGCGCACAGCTGTGATTTCACCTTTCGGTTCCACAGTTATTGTCACATTAGTTCATACTGAAGCACGACTCGCTCGCACCGTAAACTATACGATATATATTACTATTCTTCTCCGACATCGTTCAGACAAACCGGAGTTTGGTTCTTCAGTTTTTCTTTTGTAGAAGAGGGGGCAGCTGGAAAAAAACCCCAAAAAGACCCAGGCAAACGGAACGCGCGCCTCGCTAGAAGACTGGGCCCGTTTTCAATTTCGCCCCGTTCCAAATGGCTAACGCTACAACGCAGACGCCGCAATGTGCGAACTCAAAGCAAAGCGAGCAGTTCTGTAATTACAGAGTGATGTACAAACACGAAGGAGCCCGGCCGCAATTCAGCAGAGCCCACGGCGATCTCTCCTCTCGCTGGCCGAACTGACTGAGCCAATCTGCGCTACGCAGCCCAGGGGTAACTGTTCTTAAAAGCGACGCCTCTGGGGAAATAGCGTGACAAGGTCCCCACAAAACAGGATGTCAACCCTCCTGAATGGTGTGGGGGGGGAACCTCCCCCCCCCCATGATACTCCGTACGGTGATCCCATCTTGGTCTGTAACCTTCTCCACTCTCCCCCCCCCCCCCCCCCCCGTCTGAACAAACCGGGAAGAAGAAAAAAAAAAAAAAAAAACGTAGGACAGTCCACATCTCACTGACCACTAGCATAATAATTCAGTCAAACCACATCTAATCCTTCCGCAAGCGTTTGTGGAGAAACTGACCTTTCTGCAACACTTCGGCGGGGAAAGAAAACAAAATTTTAAAAATCTCACTACGAAGTTTAGCGATCAGCCATTTTTAGACGGCGGTGTACGACCGTCAAGAGGACATGGGGCCTAATGTCAAGAGGCATTCTGCCACACGTCATTACAACGTGTTGCAACGAACTTAACAAGCCAGAGTCCCAAAGGAAGTTGCTAGACTGCCTGGTTACAACAGCCACTTAGCTCGACTCCACCAAGCCCCCCCCCTCCCCCCCCTTTCTCAGTAACGACCTGTTAAATCACGCACTGAATGCCGGCTGCCTTGTGTCTGCATGTTGCGTGAGATAACGAAGGTTCAGGCGGCTCCTCGTCAAATCTCCAGCTCTGCGATCGCCACTGCGAGCGGGCGTCCGAACCCCCGGCTGATCTTCGCCGCGAAAACGCTCCTGAACGAGCGCTTCGTTTCGGATTTCGGACGAGAACGTTTCTCCGGGGGGGTGTCCCCTTTCCCACGCGTTCGGGGGCGCTGATTACGGTACAGCACTCCAAGCCAAGAAAACCCGTGACGTAAAATCGAAATTTAATCTAAATCAATACATCACACAGAGAAGTGTCGTCTCCAGAACGCTAGACAGGCTTCTGAAAACCACACAGCAATTTGCAATCGCTCTGCAACAGGAACACAGGGCAACGAAGGAGATTTTATTTTTCCACACACACGTGGGCCTCAAATGTGATTTAAAAAATGTACGATAAATTATACCGAGAGCGAATCTCTCTCCTCGGAGAATAAGAAAATGAAAAAGGCGGATGTGCGATGAAACAATAGCGTACCTCTTTGGGAGTCAAGGAGCACACTTCCTTCCCGATGGTCTGGAGGGCTACGTGGAGCTGGCCCTCCAAGATGAGCTGCTTATTGTCTTCCACCACGTACGCCTGAGAGGGCAGAGCACACAACGCTAACAGAAGCAGCTAGCGAAACACAGCACATGGGGAAAAAACTGGCAATGCATCAGGTACCTAAACCATCAGGAAGGAAATGCAATCATTGCAATAGTCCACATTTGGGTGAGATTGGGAGGGGGAGGGGGGGTGTTTGGGGGTCACCGTAGGAATCATCTGACCTCGATAATCAAGAGCTGAATGTTTATTTTTAAATCACCCGAATGGCTTGGTTTAAAAAAAAAAAAATGCACATAAACCACAGCGAGAAATAATAATTAAAAAAAAATGTATTAAAAAAACCACCAAAGTCATTTTCCCCCCCTGAATCCACACAATATGCCCTCTAGCCTCCTGCACTGGTTTCTCTCTGAATGAACGAATGAATGAATGAATGAATGAATGAATGAATGAATGAATGAAGGCGGAGCCTGGGGGGGGAGCGCACAGGGGCCGGCCAATCGGACGCCACGGTACCTTCCAAAGCACGATGACGTTGAGGTCCACCTCGCTGCACTTTCGGACCACGCCGGCCAGGTCCTCCGCGCCCGTGCCCGCGCCCGCGCCCCTGGAGTGCCCCAAACCGCCGTGAGCCCCGCCCGCGCCCTTCTTCTTCGCCTCCGCGGACTGGCACCGCCGGAAGAAGAAGTCGGCGCAGGGCGTGGTGGCGCTGATTATCTGTTTTGGCGGTAAAAAAATCCCGCTAAAGATGGCCGAGATGGATGGAAAGCCTACACTGAGGCATGCGTAGCAACCAACCGCTAACGAAGACAACACTGCTAATTACAGCTTGGGACAATGCTTAGGGACAAGCATCGGAAATTAGCATATGCTATAAACACTGTGATACACTGCACTGGATATTGTTTGACAATAATCTATGTTTAAATGTATCCGTCCCTATCAAATTAACATTAAAATAAAATAAATAAAATAAAAAGAAATGACCGGCTGAACATATTCAAGAACAAACGGGCCACAATCACGAAGCACGTACACGATCACATTTGATCGTAAACTGAGTTTAAGAAGAACGTTTCCGAGAACATTTTCGTCATTCATTTTTTTCTGTCTGTATTTGTTCACAGCTGTTTCCTTTGCTAATCACATGAACAGGGTTGCGTATGAAATTTACAAACTGCCAGAATTCATCACCTCATACACCTGGGATATGCACAGAAACAAAAGTCTGCAACATGTTTCACTCCGTAAAGCACTTTGAATTGCCCCAGTGTATGAAATCTGCTATACAAATAAAGCTGCCTTGCCTTGCCTATGTGTCATGAATCTCATCTTGTTATTTCATAAGAACATTTTAAAGAACAAAAGTAAGAATAATTTTAAAAAAGTTTCGTGAATAAGGCCCATTTCCTAGAAGCCATAGAAGAAAGGGCAACCTTTCAAGGTATAAAAAAATTAACAATTTCCCACCAGTAATTTTACGTGTACAGGATACTTCAGCTGGCATGGAGCGCACGTCTCACCTGTTCGTTTCCCAGGTTTACATCGGCAAAGGTGTACTTCTCCTGTGCATTTGAGGTAGCTGCAAGACAGGGAAGGGAGAGAGCTTTGCGTTCAATGCAATTTCCAAACTTTAAAAGCCGCAATTCTTACTCTGATATTGGCAGCCAGGTCACCCACCTTCAACAGTCCTGCATTTGGTAGCTCTGAAGCAAAGCTTGCCCCTCTGCCGACTAGTGAGTTTTGAATCTGCGAGGACAAGGAATTCAGCTTCAAAAAACTTTTTAAAAGCCAAGGATTAACTTCAACATAACTTCAATGCAAAGATTCAAACCCTTTTCATTACTCCCCTGGGTTAGATTCTGCTCTCTGAAAGCCTTTTAAAGACCGGAGAAATTATTTAAAAGCAGCAGCGTTACAAAAACGTCTGTTGAGCCAACGGTTAAAAAGTACGGCTAGGAGAGGTA